>JAJAGP010000443.1:0-27500 GCA_025084515.1 Ancistrus triradiatus | reverse complement strand
TGCCTTAGTAGACCGCTCAGTGAGCAAAGCCAAAGTGTTTGATAAATTCCAGTTTGAGCGGGTGGGATTTTTCTCAGTGGACCCAGATAGCACAGCTGATAAGGTAAGAGAAAGCAATAAGCACTATAAACACACAGACACAATATGAAAGCAGAGATGAGTATGAATGGAAAAGTGGTCACTCTTTTATTATGGTTATTGTTACGGGTTGAGGTGCACATGAGGGTTAAACTGCCTAGGAAGGGATCTCAAGTCTTCTTTGTAGGTAACCCACCCCAACTGTTCAACGATTTGATGTTCTAAATGCACATCGATGGCCTCCTTAACTCTTCAAATCAAATCATCTGCGTTCTCTGTCTAAAATATGAACATTTGTATCCTCAAGGGATTGTTCCCTCTCCATTAAATGCAGATGAGTGTATGTGAAGTTTGCATCAAAATTTCGGCCACAGCAAATTTGGACTTAAAAGAGGGGTGGGGGGACTAAGTTTTAATATTAGGCTTGAGTGTAGATGTGTGCAGATGGAGAACAGCTGAGGAAACAAAGGTCTGAACCTGGCACACAAACTCTGAAAATGCATGGCTTTCACCCCAGTTGCTTCAGACAAGGGTTTTAAATAGCAGCGGATGTGATAATGGAACATGTCAGGAAATGCATGCTTGGTGAGAGGAGTCAATATGCAGACAATTGGCTGCGAGAGCATGAGAAACCCTGGGATGAAATCAGGAAAACGGGAAACGGAGACAGCTGGATATATAGGCGTGGTAATAAAAATCAGGAAGTAATTGGAAAGCAACAGCAGATTAATAGAGAATTAGACAAGCAGTCTGTAATCACTTTTTAGTACTAACAAACATTTTGGCTATGGTTTCTGGTTTTAGCTCAGAGTGTTTGAAATTGGTTTGAGTGACACTAACCCTTTTTTTGATGCAGTTAAAACAAATGCCATGCTGTATTGTGATTTCTGGTACAAGCATATGCATATGAAGTTGTCATTATGTTTTTTAAACTAATCTTTGTCTGTCTGTTTGTTCCCTTCAGTTGATTTTTAACAGGACTGTGACCCTTAAGGAGGATCCTGGGAAAATCTGATCTGAATCTTCCAGAGGAATTTTATAGCCACCAAAAATGAGAAAAAGCATTATGTATGCTGATCAGTGTCACTGCGGAAACAGTATATGGGAAATGTATAAACCTGTCAGTAATGTTTATAAGTGAAACATCAGTAGGAATTGTTCAGGTGCTGCGCTGCTTTGGTGCTTTTTCTCTTGGGTTTTTGAGCTCTTTCCTATGCAGGATTTTTCCATTTCTGGTTAAAGACTCTTTTGAAATAAACAGTACTTAATGAAAAGCCTTGTTGTATTTACTACGTTTAAGTGTTAATACATGTTAGAAGAAATTGTCACTTTACACGGTTTCTTCTCACTGGTAATGTTATGCACATGTCTCGGTGATGTTACAGAAAATGTAGGCTGCTATGCTAGACAGATAAATATTATACAGTGGGTGTGAAAAGTGTTTGCTCCCCTTCCTCCTGATTTCCTATTTTTTTTGCATTTTTTGTCACACGTAAGTGTTTCGGAACATCAAAGTAAATTTAAATATTAGTCAAGACAACACGAAGCCAAACAAAAATGCAGTTTTTAATGAAAGGTTTTATTATTAAGGGCGAAAGTAATTCAAACCTCCATGGCCCTGTGTGAAAAAGTGATTGCCCCCCCTTGTTAAAACAACTATGGTTTAATCACACATGGGTTCACTGTCCCTTCCTAGCCACACCCAGGCCTGATTATTGCCACACCTTTCTCAATCAGGACATCACTTAAATAGGACCTGCCTGACAAAGTGAAGTACAGCAAAAGATCCTTAAAGCCTACACATCAGCCGGATCCCAAGAAACTCAGGAACAATTGATAAGAAAGTAATTGAGAATAATCAGTCTGGAAAGGTTTTATAAGCCACTTTTAAAGCTTTGGGACTCCACAAATCACAGTTTTAAACCATTATCCCTAAATGTGTTAAGACATGAACAGTGGTGAACCTTCCCAGGAGTGGCCGGTTGACCTAAATTACCCCAAGAGCCTCAGCGACGGCTCATCCAAAGGTTGCACAAAGACCCACACCAACATCCAAAGACCTGGGCCTCACTTGCCTCATTTACGGTCAGTGTTCATGTCTCCTCCATAGAAAGAGACGGGCCAATGGCTGTAGGCAGAGTTCCAAGATGAAAACCACAGCTGAGCAAAAATAACATTAAAGCTCGTCTCAATTTTTTCCAGAACACATCTTGCATGATCCCCAAACTTTTGGGAAAACATTATATGGACTGCAGAGACAAAAATCTTTTGGGAAGGTGTGTCCCATTACATCTGGGGTATAAGTAACGGAGCATTTCAGAAAAAGAACATTATACCAACAGTAACATATGGTGGTGGTAGTGTGAGGGTCTGGGCTTGTTTTTGCTGCTTCAAGGACTGGAAGCTTGCTTGTGATAAATGGAATATGAATTCTGCTGTCTACCAAGAAAATCCTGAAAGGAGAATTCCGGCCATCTGTTTCATGACTCAATCTTAAACAAATTTTGTTGTTCATGCCTCCTGCCCCTTCGTCCCCCCCCCACCCCCCCCTGTCCCCCCCTGCTTCCTTTTCTTCATCCCCCTACCCTTCCTCCTTTTCTTTTCCTCTTCCCCTTTCCCTTCCCTCTCCATCCCTGGCGTTTCGCTTCTTTTATCTTTGTTTCTTTTCACCCCAACCCCCCCCCCTCCCCCCGCCCCAACGCCCCCCCTCCCAACCCGACCCCACCCCCCCCCCCCCCTCACGGAGGCCCCCCCCCCGCCCCTTGAATGAGTGTCCATGAAAGAGAGGGGAAGCAGGGCTGAGTAGGAACGCGACGAGGATGTGAAGAGGATAACAAAAGGGGAGCCCCACAAGTACTGTTAATCACCCAACGATCCCTTCGTTGTGCCCCAACGCGATTCACAGTCCACGACCCTTATCCCACGTCGACTCCTTTCCACGCCACTTAAGAATCACCCAACCCACCTACCGGGTCCTGTTTTCCTTCTTTTTGTCCCATTGTCTAGGAAAACAAAAAACCTCCAGTGGCTGAATTTTTTTACAACCAAAAAAATTTCTGCAAAAATGAGTGGCCAAAATTCCTCCACAACGCTGTAAAAGACTCATTGCAAGTTATCGCAAATGCTTGCTTGCAGCTGTTGCCCAACCAGTTATTAGGTTTAGGGGGCAATCACTTTTTCACACAGGGCCATGTAGGTTTGGATTTTTTTCTCCCTTAATAATAAACACCTTCACTTAAAAACTGCATTTTGTGTTTACTTGTGTTGACTTTGACTAATGTTTAAATTGGTTTGATGTTCCGAAACACCTGAGTATGACAAACATGCAAAAAAAAAGAAAATCAGGAAGGGGGGAAACACTTTTTCACACCACTGTAGATATATAGATACTCTGCATAGTATACATCATGATGGGCTTGAGCTTTTATGAATAATGATAAAGAAGTACGGTATCTGGGATTCAGCATTAATTACATGCAATTTCTTTCATGAAAGCCAATTTCTGGTCAAACACTAATTATTTAATTGGTTTAAGGTATGTCTCAAACGCATATTTTCTGCATCATCAGTGTACGTTTCAGTTGGAAAAAGGTTTTGCAGTCTTCCATGATTTTTTCCTTGGTTCTGTGTTTTTCTGACAGTGGACATGTGCGACTTTAGAAGGTTCTAGAAATTTATACAGGTCTGTTACTCCTGGGTTCTTTTTCCACCTTCTTTATCAGTTCTCTCAGTTATACCAACTCAAGTATTTATTTTTCTTTCCTTAATTCCTTTTCGGTTCTTATTAGATTTTTTTAAATGTATGACATGTATGACACTTTCTTTGTCACACGAATTATTGCAGAAGAATTATAATAGTGCTCTGCTCATGCTTCCCTGTAACTGGGCTCCACCAAAATTCCTTGATTTGGAAACTTTCTGAGGTGTAAGTGTTAACAATATAATTACATGGTTATCAGCTTTATTAAGATGCAACCAATTTCATTCTGCTCCTCAGATTCTTGACCCTGAACCACATGAACATAAGGGGGAGAAGCAGGGCAAAAAATAAATAGGTTAAAATTTTAAAAAGACCAAAAAGCTTGACAAAGGCGTGATGTGAAGAGAGTCAGTCGTGTCAACTGTGCATAAAAATGAAGTCTTTTAAACACTAAGTAGTTTAAGTGATCTAACATTAAAGTGGCTGTTACTCTGTCATGGATGAGAAATGAAAAACAAATAAACACCATATCATTTTAATTAATTGCATTCATTTTGTTTAGGCTAACGTAACTGATGCCTTTGCCGTAGTTTAAGGAATGTCTTTGCTTTAGTTGTCTAATACTTTTGTACAGCTATAAAAGGTCAAAACATACAGCTATCAATACATTGCCCACAGCGTGGCTGACTTTCTTTTCAACATAAAAAATCGAAAGAAACTGATTCTGACTAGCCCACCCTTTCTACATTTTTTAAAGATGATGGGGCATTGTGGGAAATGTAGTATCTGTAGTGAATTTGCGTGGCGTGTCCTGTCGTCAGCAGACTTTTTTACCCCCGAGATTTCAGGCACGGCAACATTTTACAGGGGCACCCCTGAGCTAAACCAAATGTAGAAAGCACTGCATTTTTATGTGCATAATTTTAATCTGAAGAAATCAGACCCCATTTTTAGGGTGAAGTAGGTTTTAGTGTTAATGCTACTCTCTGTCTAATGTGAAATGTTGTATACTAGATAACGGCCAAGTACGTATCACTCTATATTTTAAGGGCATTCTCAAACTGTAGTGCTTAATTGAACGTATTAAAATTACTATTTGCTGTCAGAACACAATCTGATTTAAAGATAAACCTTATACTCTGCCGTCTCCATCTCTAGCCGAGTCCACCTCGTCTGAACGAACCACAGCCGCTTTTATAGCAGTCTGGATAGCTTTTGGCTCATTAAACTGTCAATCATTCCATTCCTATATGCCATTGGTCAATTCAATGTACTCAGCAAAGTCCCGCCTCTGTGTTTCTCTGCAGGCTTCCTCTGCGAACTGAAGCTGTCTAGAGGAGAACATAATAAAAGTAAGATATGACATTTTTAAAGAGTCACGCTTTCGGTAAAGAAATACATTTCACTTCACTTTTATTTGCACAGCTGTACAATTGAGAACAAACAGATTAACATGTATAAAAACACAGGTCAGGATGTGTGCTTGCTAGTAGCACATTTCGTTAGCTAGTTAGCATTATCAGACAGCAGGGTCATGTTATTAACCGTTACTTGTCTAGTCACGGCTCGGTCGTTGTGTAGCTGTGTATTTCATTGTGTACTTGTTTCCAGCAGTGTGTCAGTGCCTTGTCGTTTAGGAAGACTATGTCTAGTTTCCATCATAATAACAGTTTGAGAGAGGTTTTGTAGTCAGCATTGGTGCCTGACCCATAACACTGAGTCGTGTGATTGTACACAATGGCTATATTCCGTTTTTAATAGCCCGCTTAATGATTGCCATGATCAGTTAGTGTGGTTCTAAAGGAAGTATGAAAATACTGCAGTTGTATCCTAACAAACACATGGTGTTGATATTGTTTTGTGTGTCAGTGTGAGGTGTAGGATCAAGTAATTGATTCATATAAACTGATTCAGTAGGTGCAGTCGTTGGACGTTTTGTGGTGCCATCCACCATCTACAGTGGGGCAAAAAAAGTATTTAGTCAGCCACTGATTGTGCAAGTTCTCCTACTTAGAAAGATGAGAGAGGTCTGTAATTTTCATCATAGGTACACTTCAGCTATGAGAGACAAAATGTAGGATTTTTAAAGAATTGAATTGTAAATCATGGTTGAAAATAAGTATTGGGTCAATAACAAAAGTTCAACCCAGTTGTCAATAAAACATAACCTTTGTTGGCAATGACAGTGGTCAAACGTCTTCACCAGGTTTGCACACACTGTAGCTGGTATTTTGGCCCATCCCTCCATGCAGATCTCCTCTAGAGCAGTGATGTTTTAGGGCTGTCGCTGGGCAACACGGACCTTCAACTCCCTTCACAAATTTTCTATGGGGTTGAGGTCTGGAGACTGGCTAGGCCACTCCAGGTCCTTGAAATGCTTTTTACGGAGCCACTCCTCCGTTGCCTGAGCGGTGTGTTTGGGATCATTGTCATGCTGGAAGACCCAGCCACATTCCATCTTCAATGCTCTCACTGATGGAAGGAGGATGTGGCTTAAAATCTCACGATACATGGCCCCATTCATTCTTCCCTTAACACGGATCAGTCCCCTGTCCCCTATGCAGAAAAAGAGCCCCAAAGCATGATGTTTCCACCCCCGTGCTTCTCAGTAGGTATGGTGCAACTCGTCATTCTTCTTCCTCCAAACACGACAAGTTGAGTTTTTACCAAAAAGTTCTATTTTGGTTTCATCTGACCACATGATGAAAATACAGACCTCTCTCATCTTTCTAAGTAGGAAAACTTGCACAATCAGTGGCTGACTAAATACTTTTTTGCCCCACTGTACCCAATGTAAGACTGAAAAGGAGTGCCTTCTGACCTTCCAGTATATGGTATGACTGTGGAATCTCTCACACACAGAACAAGTCTCATTTTCATTGCCGTGTTGAGAATAGGGTTGTGCAGCAAGCGAATGTATCAAGCCAGCTGTGCACTGGGGAAATGGGGCACTGATTGATCCAATTTTCCATTATACTGCTTGTGCTTTGCAGTCCTCTGTGAAACATCACAAGATTAATGGCAACAGCACAGATTAGTGGATGGTTGCTCTTTACAGAACAGAAAAACACTTTTCTTAAGTTGGCCTACCAGTGGTCCCATCAAGGTTTGGTGCACAGCTCATAGCAGTGCCACACTGCCATTTCATTACCATGTCAGTATCACTGCTAGACTGAGAAAGATTCAACTTTCAAGCAATGTTGGGTTAGTGGTGTTCACATTCCACTGATTTGTGCAAGCCTAGAAAGTCTGGTAGATGTACCTGACACAGTTTGTATTATAAATTATATTTAGAGCCACCGTGTTGTTACAGTGTCATGTCTGGTTTTTTTTATAGGAATGTTTCAACTCCTGCGTTGAAGAATAAACAATTGCAAATTCAATTTCAGCAAAGAAGGTAAAGTTCTTTCTGAATTACACCATCGTCATGGCAAATTTATGAAATAATATAAATTGTCACCATGTCGGGGGAATTGTCAGAACTTCTATAGTGACTTTATTATTACAGTTCCAATTCAGAAATACCTCCTGTTCACTATTACACTTTATTTGTGTAAATAAAATGTAAAAAAGGACTGAATGCTTAATATTTTATTAGTTATCACTTTTTTCAACTAACATGACATGCAGCTGCTGTGGCTCAGTGGTAAGAACCAGCTGGTGAAATGGACCTGGGTTCGAAGTCCAGGCTGAACTTGCAATGTAAAGTTTGGGTGGTGCAGGAATAGAACCCTGCGATGGACTGGCACTTTGTCCAGGGCGTGTCTCTGCCTATGCCCAGTGTATTCCAGAATAGGCTCTGGACAAACCCCTACATTCTTGACGGAGATAAAGTTGGGGTAAAATGGGATGCTTGGCTTTAGGTGTATGGGTGGCACGACTGCAGTTCATTTGTTTGAGTGCCACGGTTGGCTGTGTGTGAGGGAAGGGAGACCCAACCAGTCGTGCCCGTGGCCCTACCAAAACTGTGATCAGGACAAGCATGGCTAAAACATGCTGTGGGACTGTGGTAGCCTAGTGGGTAAGGTACTGGACTATGGACCAGAAGGTCGAGGGTTCAAATCCCACCTCTGCCAAGCTGCCACTGTTGGGTCCTTGAGCAAGGCCCTTAACCCACAATTGCTTGGATTGTAAGATTGTATCAACTGTAAGTCGCTCTGGATAAGGGCGTCTGCTAAGTGCTGTAAATGTAAATGTAAAACATGACACATACGCAGTGCAAAACAATTGCCCAGATGCCTTTTGTGACAGTTACTATTAGATAACCGACATGTACGACTAGAATATATATAATTTCACTGTTTATCAGCTGCTTATTGGCTTTTTGTGGTTACTTACTGCTGTCTCTCTTTGGAGTCTCCTATTGTTTATGTTAAATCGTAGTTAGTTGTTTTTAAATCTACACTTTGATCATATAAGCTAAAACAACTTCTCATTACCGGCACAGGGACCGCTGGTAGCGGCACCGCCAACATGTCCGGCACAGGTACGGTGCTGCAGCAGTTCGTGAGCGGCCTCAAGAGCCGAAATGAGGACACGCGCGCCAAAGCTGCTAAGGACCTCCAGCATTATGTCACCACAGAGTTGAGAGAAGTATGTAGTGCTGTTCCTCTGTTGTGCGTTAATTCTGATTATGCATACGTAGGCACGAGTGTAAAATCAATTATTGTACTGACTGAACATTATGTTTGATTTTCTAACGTTCTTATGTTTCTCTACCAGTAAATGCACCTTATTTGTTTGTGTTAAAGCTGAGCCAAGAGGAAGCCACCACTTTCTACGATGAGCTGAACCACCACATATTTGAGCTGGTCTCTAGCTCAGACGTGAATGAGAAAAAAGGAGGTATTCTCGCCATAGGTGAGTGTGGCTACCTGATTAAATCAGTCTTTTCGATCGGTTCTCTTCAGTTTGTAAAGTTGTGTGAAAAAGTGTTTGCCCACTTTCTGATTTCCGATTTTTAAAGATTAGTCAAAGACAACTCAAATAAACACAAAATGCAGTTTTTAAATGAAGGTGTTTATTATTAAGGGAGAAAAAAATCCAAACCTACATGGCCCTGTGTGAAAAAGTGATTGCCCCTAAACCTAATAACTGTTGGGCCACCCTTAGCAGCAACAACTGCAACCAAGCGTTTGTGATAACTTGCAGTGAGTCTTTTACAGCGTTGTGGAGGAATTTTGGCCACTCATCTTTGCAGAATTGTTGTAATTCAGCCACATTGTGGGTTTTTTTGAGCACGAACGGCCTTTTTAAGGTCATGCCACAGCATCTCAATAGGATTCAGGTCAGGACTTTGACTTCGGCCACTCCAAAGTCTTCATTTTGTTTTTCTTTAGCCATTCAGAGGTGGACTTGCTGGTGTGTTTTGGGTCATTGTCCTGCTGCAGAACCCAAATTTGTTTGAGCTTGAGGTCATGAACAGCTGGACGGACATTCTCCTTCAGGATTTTTTGGTAGACAGCAAAATTCATAGTTCCATTTATCACTGCAAGTCTTCCAGGTCCTGAAGCAGCAAAACAGCCCCAGACCATCACACTACCACCACCATATTGTACTGTTGCTATAATGTTCTTTTTCTGAAATGCCGTGTTACTTTTACACCAGATGTAATGGGACACACCTTCCAAAGCGTTCAACTTTTGTCTCGTCAGTCCGCGGAATGTTTTCCCAAAAGTCTTGTGGAACATCAAGATGTGTTCTGGAAAAATTGAGACGAGCTTTAATGTTCTTTTTGCTCAGCAGTGGTTCTTGTCTTGGAACTCTGCCATGCAGACCATTTTTGCCCAGTCTCTTTCTTATGGTGGAGGCATGAACACTGACCTTAACAGAGGCAAGTGAGGCCTGCAGTTCTTTGGATGTTGTTGTGGGGTCTTTTGTGACCTCTTCGATGCACCTCTGAGGTAATTTTTGTCGGCCGGCCACTCTTGGGAAGGTTCACCACTGTTCCATGTCTTCACCAGTTGTGGATAATGGCTCTCGCTGTGGTTCGCTGGAATCCCAAAGCCTTAAAAGTGGCTTTATAGCCCGTTCCAGACTGATGGATCTCAATTATTTTCTTTCTCAATTGTTCCTGGATATCTTTGGATCTCGGCATGATGTGAAGCTTTTAAGGATCTTTTGCTGTACTTCACTTTGTCAGGCAGGTCCTATTTAAGTGATGTCCCGATTGAGAATAGGTGTGGCAATAATCAGGCCTGGGTGTGGCTAGAGACAGTGACCTCAGGTGTGATAAACCATAGTTAAGTTATGTTTTAACAGGGGAGGCCAATCACTTTTCCCACAGGGTCATGTAGGTTTGGATTTTTTTCTCCCTTAATAATAAACACCTTCATTTAAAAACTGCATTTTGTGTTTACTTGTGTTGTCTTTGACTAATATTTAAATTGGTTTGATTTTCCGAAACACTTAAGTGTGACAAACATGCAGAAAAATAGGAAATCAGGAAGGGGGCAAACACTTTATCACACCACTGCAGGTAAATTATTCGGGTACCACAGTGTTTTTCACTGTAATCTCTGTCTGTCACACCTGTAGGATATGGCGCTCAAAACATTTAAAACCTGTGCAATGTTTCCCATTCGTTGATTTACTTGTGGCAGCCCGCCACAAATCAGCATTGATCTCCACATATTGATTTTATTATTTATTTATTTATTTATGTATTTTTTGGACTATTTAACATGTTATTTGGGCATGATGTGCTGTTTTTTTATGTGACAGCGTGCACCTGGTAATGTCACCAATGAGAGTGGAAAAACAAGCATTCTTTTAATGACTGCAGTGGGCTACAGATCTTTCTCTTGTTATTGTTCCTATTTAGTAAGCTTGATTGGAGTGGAGGGAGGCAATGCCACACGAATCAGTCGTTTTGCCAACTACTTGCGCAACCTGCTGCCCTCCAGTGATCCAGTGGTCATGGAGATGGCCTCCAAGGCCATGGGTCATCTATCCATGGCAGGGGACACGTTCACCGCTGAGTATGTGGAGTTTGAGGTCAAGCGCGCTCTGGAGTGGCTGGGAGCCGACAGGAATGAGGGCCGGCGCCACGCAGCGGTAAGTGAAATACCTTGGGTGGATTCTTGGATGATTCATATGCACTATGCAGACAAAAGTTTGTGGACACCCTTTCTAATTATTGAGCTCTGCTGTTTTACACTGACTTGTATCACATTCGTAATATAAAGCATACAATTTCTGGATTCCTCCAATAGACAAAAACAGTGGCAGTAGACAAACAGGTGGCACTGATAGCCCAGTGACTCTGTGTGACACATTTTTTTTGGGGGTTACTTTCCAACAGTTTCCACTTCATCAACTTTCTGTTCTGTTAGTATTTAAAAGAAAAATCGGTAGAGAGAATGGTTTGCCAACTTTGATTTGCGGGTGGCTTGTTGGCGAAAAGTTCCCACCTGGAAACCCTATGGTGTAAGCATTTAACTAGTTAGCAACATGCTTAGTACACGTACAGACTGACACCACCAGGTTTGCACTAACTTGCACTAATGTTTGTTTCCACATAAAAACAAATGAAGCTTAGCCTTCTGCATGTTTTTTGCTACTTTTTTGCCTTTGTTTGTACTGGCCAAACTGTGATATGAACTGGATTTCTGTGTGCCGTTCCCACCCAGATTCATAAGTTTACCCAACCCCAATCCAAATGGACCTCATATTAGAAAATGGTTTGGATAACAATATTCTATTGTCCATATACTACCATTTAAAATTCACAACCATAACCACATAGTTAAGCAGTGAGTAAAATGAAAGTGCAGGCTAAAGAAAGAAGTAGGTTAAGCCATTTAGAACAACCATCTACTTCCATTTATTTCCCAAATCACCATTTTATTATAGTGGTTTAGTGGTTTAGGTAGCACATGGAGTTAAGATACCTAAGCTATAATATACATACATTGGTGCTCTTCAAAGTTTGTGAACCCTTTAGGAATATTTACATTTCTGCATAAATTGACCCAAACATCAAATCAGATTTTCAACAAGTCCTAAAAGTAGATAAAGAGACCCAGTTAAACAAATGAGACAAAAATATTATACTTGGCCATTTCAAAACATTAACTTTATATCTTCTTGAAAACCAGTGCTTTGGTAGAACGACTTGTGTGCTTAGGGTCGTTGCCTTACTGCATGACCCACCTTCTCTTGAGAGTCAGTTCATGGACCGATGTCCTGACATTTTCCTTTAGAAATCTTTGAATATAATTAGAATTCATTGTTCCATCAATGATGGCAAGCCGTCCTGGCCCGATGCAGCAAAACAGGCCCAAACCATGATGATACTACCACCACCATGTTTCACAAGATGGGATAAGGTTCTTAATGCTGGAATGCAGTGTTTTCCTTTTCCTCCAAACTACCTAACACTTTTTCCTCTTTTAAACCAACAAGTTGGCTATTTTGGTCTCATCTGTCCACACAAACATTCTTCCAGTGGACTTCTGGGTTTGTGCATGTGATCTTTGGCAAACTGCAGACGTAGCAGTGGCTTTTCTCCTTGCCAGCTTGCCATGCACACCATTGTTGTTTCAGTGTTCTTCCCTGATGTGGACTCATGACCATTAACATTAGCCAGTGTGAGAGGGAGGCCTTCCAGTTACATTAACCTACAGTTGACCAAAATAATTTAAAACGCTTATTTTATAATAGTGTTGTAAAAACTTATAATTTATTGAGTAAATGGAATTGAAAGTGAAAAGTAAAAGCAAACTCACTACTATATTGGTGAACTCAGGGTGCTAGCATAGCTGCTAAGCTAACTGCAGCCTGTGTTCTGGAGGATTCAATTCCCTAGTTTTGCTTTTGGTTGGCCTTTTATAAATAACCTTTTTAGGACCCATGGGGACTTATTTACAGTAAGAATACAGTACTGTAGATGTAAATATAAAGAAAGACGCGGATAAACCACAGCGGACAATCTTCTCTGAGCGAGGCTTCTTTGTGGAACCTGAATCACTGTGTGCTGAATCATGAATAGAGTTTTGGCTGAAATGAGTTTGCGGCAAGTACTGAGCGAGTACCCAGTTTTAAACGACGAGAACCGAGGACTATTTGTGTAGTCAAAATGCTCGGGGGGGAGGTAACCAACTGGTATTTCAATATTTGTTTGCATCCCTAGATTAAAACCATGACCTCCACTATTTATTCCCGGTACCACTTGTATTCAATATTGTGATCCCTAGATAAACCATGAACATACGTACCTTTAACTTTGGGCCTACAGGTGCTGGTGTTGCGTGAATTGGCAAGTTCAGTGCCCGAACTTTTCTTCTTTCAGCAAGTGCACAAGTGCAGCCTTTCTTTGACAATATTTTCTATGCGGTGTGGGATTCGAAGCAGGCCATTCGTGAAGGGGCTGTGTCTGCCGCCTCAGGGCCTGCCTGATCCTCACACCACCCAGAGAGAGACCAGGAAGAGAGATGCAGAAGCCTCAGTGGTACAAGGTGAGCCTCAGAACACACCACATTCTGGTGGAATACATTTCTAACAATTTGACAGGTGCATCAGTGAGCCAGTTTGAATTAATATTTTCATGAATTATGGAGGATTTCATGTACATATTAAGGACACATATTAAGGTAGATATCAGAATTTGTCAAGTTCTCCAAATACTGGATGCTATATAAAACCTGAATAGGAATTGGGAAATACAAAGGGAATGAACAATAGAATAGGAATTTTCCTCCAACCTGACTGCAACGTTATCCCTATCTTAATTCATTAAGAAAACTAGGGTTTTCTTGGTGATTGGGGTGTAAATCATACCATATATAAGGTGTCCCACTGCAGATATTTTAATTTTCCTAGTACTGAGAGTGATTATTACCTTAAGTACTGATTGTTTAAACGCCGAAGCCTACCTGAATATTGTTGCTGACCTTGTCCGTCCATCTATGACCACAGCGTACTGCCTTCTGATATCTTCTTCCAGCAGGATGACACGTCATGTCACATAACGAGTTCACTGTAATTAAATTGCCTCCACAGTCACCAGACCTCAATTCAGTGGGGCTCCTTTGGGGTAGTGTAACGACAAATCTGCGTGATGTTATCTTGTCAGTGTGGTCCAGAATCTCAGAGGAATATTTCTAGCATCTTGTTGAATCTATGCCATGAAGAATTAAGCCAGTTTTGGAGGCAAAAGAGGGTCCAAACGGGCACTTACACAGTGTAGCTAATGAAGTGGGCAGTGAGGGTGTGAACACAAGGTTGGCAAACCTTCAGTCTTTAGAGTTTGTGTGAGGTTTCTAATATCACTGAAATTATTTATGAAAATCCAAGAAGTTGAGTCTGTTCATCTGAACATAGATTTTGTTCTTGACTATGGACCAAACGTTTCGTCACTCATCTAAGTCACTTAGATGAGTGACAAAACGTTTCTCCAACAAAATCTATGTCCAGATGAACAGACTCAACTTCTTGGATTTTCTTACTTGGATCATTGAGCATGCATCAAGACATATTTCTGAAAATGTCTGCCAGATGACTCAGCAAGTGAATGTTGGGGCTAAAATCAATCTTTGTTTACAGTTTTATTACACATGGTTGTTGGGATGGATTGTGGGTTAAGGGTCTTGCTCAAGGACCCAACAGTGACAGCTTGGCAGAGGTGGGATTTGAACCCTGGACATTTTGGTCCATAGTCCAGTACCCTAACTGCTAGGCTTTCTCAGTCCATCAGAACCTGATCATGAGTTATTTGATCATCCGTCTGCTTTAATGTTTTTAATATGACTTGTCTTCATAGCAAACCTTTGAAGAGGCAGAAAAAGGATTTGATGAGACATTGGCTAAAGAGAAAGGCATGAACAAAGATGACAGGGTGCACGGTGCCCTGCTGATTCTGAACGAGCTGGTCCGAATCAGCAGCATGGAGGGAGAGGTAAGATGCCTGTGGATTGGCATTTCTACTGAACATTTAGTGTATAAAGCATTTTTAATTCTTTACTTACCCTTTTCATCGCCTGTGCGTCTTGTTTCACCCAAATACACTGCACTCTCTGACCCCTTGTAGCGAATGCGAGAGGAGATGGATGAGATCACACAGCAGCAGCTCGTCCATGACAAGTACTGTAAGGAGCTGATGGGATTCGGAACCAAGCCACGCCACATCACCCCATTCACCAGCTTCCAGTCAGTGCAGCCGCCGCAGTCCAACGCCCTGCTCGGGCTTCTGGGTTACAGTAGCCAGCAGTGCTTCCTCAGCTTCGGTGCTGTGCCCGTGCCCTCTAAGAGTACTCTGGTGGAGAGTCGGTATTGTCGCGAGCTGATGGAGGAGCGTTTTGACCAGGTGATGCACCTCAAGTCCAGTGGCCTTAATATTTTGTATCTTTTAATTGCCACTTTGTTCCTTACAAAGTTTGTATTTAATTTTAAATGTTGTACAGGTGTTTTTAGGAGACACATTTATATACATGTATAGTAGCGTGAAAAAGTGTTTGCCCCCCTTCCTGATTTTTTTTTTTTTTTTTTTTTTTTTTTTTTTTTTTGCATGTTTGTCAAACAAGTGTTTCGGAACATCAAACCAATTTAAATATTAGTCAAAGACAACACAAGTAAGCAAAAATGCAGTTTTTAAATGAAGGTGTTTGTTAAGGGAGAAAAAAAAAAATCAGACCTTCATGGCCCTGTGTGAAAAAGTGCTCTCCCTCTGTTAAAACATAATTTAACTATGGTTTGTCACACCTGAGTTCACTGTCTCTAGCCACACCCACTCCTGATTATTGCCACACCTGTTCTCAATCAGGACATCACTTAAATAGGACCTGCCTGACAAAGTGAAAGACACCAAAAGATCCTTAAAAGCAACACATCATGCCGAGATCCAAAGAAATCCAGGAACAATTGAGAAAGAAAGTAATTGAGATCTGTCAGTCTGGAAAGGGTTATAAAACCATTTCTAAAGCTTTGGGATTCCAGCGAACCACAGTGAGAGCCATTATCCACAAATGGCGAAGACATGGAACAGTGATGAACCTTCCCAGGAGTGGCCGACCGACCAAAATTACCTCAAGAGCACCGCGACGACTCATCCAAGAGGTCACAAAAGACCCCACAGCAACATCCAAAGAACTGCAGGCCTCACTTGCCTCAGTTAAGTTCAGTGTTCATGCCTCCACCATAGGAACGAGACTGGGCAAAAATGGCCTGCATGGCAGAGTTCCCAGACAAAAACCACAGCTGAGCAAAAAGAACATTAAAGCTCTTCTCAATTTTTCCAGAACACATCTTGATGATCCCCAAGACTTTTGGGAAAACGCTCTGTGGATTGACGAGGAAAAAGTTGAACTCTTTGGAAGGTTGTCCCCATTACACAACTGGTTGTAAAAAAGTAACACAAGCTAATTTCAGCATTTCGAAAAAGAACATTATACCAACAGTAACATATGGTGGTGGTAGTGTGATGGTCTGGGGCTGTTTTGCTGCTTCAGGACCTGGAAGACTTGCTGTGATAAATGGAACTATAAATTCTGCTGTCTAACCAAAAATCCTGATGGAGAAGGTCCGGCGGGGGGGGCATCTGTTCGTGACCTCAAGCTGAAACGAACTTGGGTCCTGCAGCAGGACAATGATCCAAAACACACCAGCAAGTCCACCTCTGAATGGCTGAAGAAGAACAAAATGAAGACTTGAGTGGCCTAGTCAAAGTCCTGACCTGAATCCTATTGAGATGCTGTGGCATGACCTTAAAAAGGTCGTTCATGCTGGAAAACCCTCCAGTGTGGCTGAATTACAACAATTCTGCAAAGATGAGTGGCCAAAATTCCTCCACAATGCTGTAAAAGACTCATTTCTCATTACAGACATTTGCAGTTGTTGCTGCTAAGGGTGGCCCAACCGGTTATTAGGTTTAGGGGGCAATCACTTTTTCACACAGGGCCATGTAGGTTTGGATTTTTTCTCTTTTAATAATAAACACCTTCATTTAAAAACTGCATTTTGTGTTTACTTGTGTTGTCTTTGACTAATATTTAAATTGGTTTGACGTTCCGGAACACTTAAGTGTGACAAAGATGCAAAAAAAATAGGAAATCAGGAAGGGGGCAAACACTTTTTCACACCACTGTATGTGCCGTTTAACGTTCATCTCTTCAATGTCCGTTCACTTTAACGGCCGAGGTCTTAAGAATTGTAACAAAATATAAAAATCTGTCTTACATGCATCCAATTCATGTCTGAGTGACACAAAACTAGTATGAGCGAACCCTTGTGACACCTGCTGACAGAAAATAGAATCGCAGTTTTTGTGGTTGGGTGCAAAATATGTTAAAGAAAATTGAAAATAGGAGATTTTGATTTCTACATAATGCCAGAGATGCATCAACATTATTACCTATGTATTTGTTTCACTTTATTTATATCTTACCATTTTATCAGGTGTGTCGTTGGGTGTTAAAATACAGGACCACAAAAAATCCACTAATTCAGATGACCATTCTCAACCTTCTGCCACGCCTCGCAGCCTTCCAACCTCGTAACTTCACAGGTACTTACTTTTTTCTTATATTTAAAGAGTATGTTGATTAAATCCCATCTAATATTATAATGCACTCACCAATCATTCTGTGAGGTGCACCTCCTTGTTTCTACACTCATTGTCCATTTTAACAGTTCCCCTTACCATATGGAAGCACTGTAGTCCATCTGTTTCTCTACAGTACCTACTTTATTAGTCCTTTAATCAGAACCCTCACAGATCAGGCGCTGTTTGGGTGGTGAATCATTCTCAGCACTGCAGTGACACTGATGTGGTGGTGGTGCGTTTTGCTGGTATGATTAAATCAGACACAGCAGTGCCGCTGGAGTTTTTAAACACTGTATTCACTCACTGTACACTTTATTAGACACATCTATTATACTGCACCTTGTAGATGTAAAGTCAGAGACCGTAGCTCATCTGTTGTCGCACAGTTTGTGTTAGTCATCCTCTACTCCCTCATCGGTGCTCACAGGATGCTGCCTACAGGATGCTGGTGGCTGGACATTTTTGGTTGGTGGACTATTTTCAGTCCAGCAGCAGCATTGAGATGTTTAAAAACTCCAGCAGCACTGCTGTGTCTGATCTACTCATACGAGCACCACATCAGTGTCGCTGCAGAGAATGATCCACCACCAAAATGGTACCTGATCTGTGGTGGTCCTCTGGGGGTCCTGACCATTAGAGAACAAAGTAAAGGGGGCTAACAAGTATTTACAGAAGCAGATGGACTACAGCCTGAACTACCTGATCTGTCTCTGTTCTTAGATCAGTATTTGTCAGACACAATGGGCCACCTGCTGGGCTGTCTTAAGAAAGAGAAGGAGCGCACAGCTGCATTCCAAGCTCTTGGACTCTTGGTGGTTGCTGTGAGGTCCGAAATTCAGCCCTACCTCATCAAAATCCTCGAGATCATAAAAGCAGCGCTGCCACCAAAGGATTTTGCACACAAGTGAGAGCTAAAGCCTTGAACTAGTTTTTTGAAGATGATTTGACAAATTCTGTTTAACTTAGATTTTTCTACAAATGATTAAGTTATCCAAAGTGACATATCACGTAATAGCGTTTTTGAGTTTAATGAATATGCAGTGTTCACACAAGTTCTGAAAGTAGATAAAGAGAACCCAGTTATACAAATGAGACAAAAATATTATACTTGGTCATTTATTTATTGACCATTAAATGATCCAATATTACATATTAGAGTGGCAAAAGTATGTGAACCTTTGCCTTCAGTATCTGGTGTGACCCCCCCTGTGCAGCAGTAACTGCAGCTAAACGTTTCCTGTAACTGTTGATCAGTCCTGCACACCGGCTTAGAGGAATTTTAGCCCATTCCTCCGTACAGAACAGCTTCAGCTCTGGGATGTTGGTGGGTTTCCTCACATTAGCTGCTCACTTCAGGTCCTTCCACAACATTTCGATTGGATTAAGGTCAGGACTTTGACTTGGCCATTCCAAAGCATGAACTTTATTCTTCTGTAACCATTCTTTGGTAGAACGACTTGTGTGCTTTTGTGTGCTGTTGTTGTCCTGCTGCATGACCCACCTTCTCTTGAGATTCAGTTCATGGACAGAGGTCCTGACATTTTTCTTTAGAATTCTCTGATATAACTCAGAATTCATTGTTGCATCAATGATGGCAAGCCATCCTGGCCCAGATGCAGCAAAACAGGCCCAAACCATGATACTACCACCACCATGTTTCACAGATGGGATAAGGTTCTTATGCTGGAATGCACTGTTTTCCTTTCTCCAAACATAACGCTTTTCTTTTAAACCAAAAAGTTCTATTTTGGTCTCATTTGTCCAAAAAACATTCTTCCAATAGCCTTCTGGCTTGTTCACGTGATCTTTAGCAAACTGCAGACGAGCAGCAATGTTCTTTTTGGAGAGCAGTGGCTTTCTCCTTTCAATCCTGACATGCACACCATTGTTGTTCAGTGTTCTTCTGATGGAGGACTCATGAACAGTAATATTAGCCAATGTGAGAGAGGCCTCCGGTTGCTTAGAAGTTACCCTGGGGACCTTTGTGACGTCGCCA
Organism: Ancistrus triradiatus; assembly: GCA_025084515.1. NCBI lineage: Eukaryota > Metazoa > Chordata > Actinopteri > Siluriformes > Loricariidae > Ancistrus > Ancistrus triradiatus. The sequence goes on along the minus strand of JAJAGP010000443.1, from coordinate 8,186 downwards.
ACTATTACACGCCTTGCTCTTGGGGTGATCTTTGTTGGTCGACCACTCCTGGGGAGGGTAACAATGGTCTTGAGTTTCCTCCATTTGTACACAATCTGTCTGACTGTGGATTGGTGGAGTCCAAACTCTTTCGAGATGGTTTTGTAACCTTTTCCAGCCTGATGAGCATCAACAACTCTTTGTCTGAAGGTCTCAGAAATCTCCTTAGTTCGACCATGATACACTTCACAAACATGTGTAGTGAAAGAGCAGCTTTGATAGATCCTTTTTCTTTAATAAAACAGGGTGCCCCCTACACGATTGGCAAGCCATTGATTGAAAACACCTGACTCTAATTTTCACCTTCAAATTAAAACTGCTAATCCTAGAGGTTCACATACTTTTGCCGCTCACTAATATGTAATATTGGATCATTTTCCTCAATAAAATAACTGACCAAGTATAATATTTTTGTCTCATTTGTTTAACTGGGTTCTCTTTATCTACTTTTAGGACTTGTGTGAAAATCTGATGCTGTTTTAGGTCATATTTATGCAGAAATATAGAAAATGAAGGGTTCACAAACTTTCAAGCCCCACTGTGGTTCTTTTGCTGTTTTCTTTTTTTGAATGTCTTTATTACTCTCTTTCAGGAGACAGAAAACCATACAGGTGGATGCCACAGTCTTCACTTGTATAAGCATGCTGTCTAGAGCTATGGGACCCAGCATACAACAAGATATTAAGGAGCTTCTAGAGCCAATGCTAGCTGTTGGACTTAGGTAATAATTGAATAATCAAACATTTTTGCCATTGTGGCAGTTCTCGTCAGTGTTATATATTCAACTTATTAAGCGAGAATAGTCGGTGGGCATGCTCACTCTAGACTATTTGTACTGGACCCCCAGAGTTTGTCTACAGATTGCAGTTTATGGTTCTTGTACCTGTAGTATATTTTTAAAGGAAGGATTAGAGACAACTGCAGGACAATTTTTTTTTCTAGATTCTAGAAAACTTTATGAAATCTATATTAAAAAAACATTCGTGTAAAAGCTGCTTTTTGGAGTCTATGCAGAGGACTCTGCACATACTTCTTTCTTGCTGGATTAACATGAGCTCTCTTCTTCACTGCAAATCTAATTAGCTAAATAAGCAGTTTTGATGTTTAGTGTTCCTAAATGACCAAAGGTCAGTAATAATTCTCCTCTAATAATTCATAATGGTTATGTCTCTAATTTAACTCTAGTCCTGCACTGACTGCCGTACTCTATGACCTGAGCCGACAAATCCCTCAGCTTAAGAAGGATATCCAAGATGGGTTGCTCAAAATGCTGTCACTGGTGCTGATGCACAAGCCATTGCGACATCCTGGAATGCCCAAGGGCCTGGCACACCAGCTTGCCTCACCCAGCCTCACTAACATCCCGGAGGCCAGTGATGTGGGCAGCATCACTCTGGCTCTGCGCACCCTGGGCAACTTTGAGTTTGAGGGTATCTACTATTTTACCTTGTTTGTGTGATTGCTGAAGGATTACATTGATCTCAGTATTATTCAAAGTGTTGTTCAAAATTTTTTTCTATTGTTATTATATATATTTTTTGTATCCTTTGTTTTGCCACTTTGTGTGTGTGTATGTGTGTGTATGTACAGTGGGCCAAAAAAGTGTTTAGTCAGCCACTGATTGTGCAAGTTCTCCTACTTAGAAAGATGAGAGAGGTCTGTAATTTTTATCATAGGTACACTTCAACTATGAGACACAAAATGAGAAAAAAAAATCCAGGAAATCACATTTTAGGATTTTTTAAGAATTTAATTGTAAATTATGGTGAAAAATAAGTATTTGGTCACCCACAAACAAGCAAGATTTCTGGCTCTCACAGACCTGTAACTTCTTTAAGAAGCTCTTCTGTCCTCCACTCATTACCTGTATTAATGGCACCTGTTTGACCTCGTTATCTGTATAAAAGACACCTGTCCACAGCCTCAACCAGTCATAAAGAGAACCCAGTTAAACAAATGAGACAAAAATGTTATACTTGGTCATTCATTTATTGAGGAAAAGTATCCAATATTACATATTAGTGACGTTAAATAACTATTCAGAAATAAAACCAACAGTTTGAATTTCGGGGTTTTAACCATGCTTAATACTTCATAAACAAACACCTTGTTTTTGGTTTGTTTCTGATTTGCTGGAGAACTCCCTTTTCTCGCATGTTTGTATTTTCAGGCCATTCCTTAACACAGTTTGTGCGCCATTGTGCTGATCACTTCCTGAACAGTGAGCACAAGGAGATCCGCATGGAGGCAGCACGTACCTGCTCCCGTCTCCTCACGCCTTCCATACACCTGATCAGCGGTCATGGCCATGTGGTCAGCCAGACAGCAGTGCAGGTGGTGGCCGATGTCCTCAGCAAACTGCTGGTAGTAGGCATCACTGACCCGGGTAAGGAAGACATTTTCATTTCACCTGTAACTCTATCACTGTGAAACCATGGGTTTGTATTCTGTAGTTCTTTTTGTGGTCTGTGATGTGTTTATTGACGTGTCATTTTACAAACAGTAACATACAATCATCTGTTATGGAATATAGAACGTGTTGATATTGTTCATGCTTTCTTCTGGTCATTAGTAATAACACTAAAGCTTACAGCTCCGTAGATACATGAACTGAATTCTGAATTAATGTTAGTCAGAGCACTGTGCTGTTCATGTGTGGCTGTATTTGTGCCGCTGTCAGCATCACAAATGTACAAGTATAGGCTAAATGTGACTGGAACAGAATCGGTTATATGAGACTGATCGGCCGATACCGGTCAGGCCAGATCACGCTGATGGCCAACATGCACCGACCTAATATTTTTTTGACTTGTCTATGCGATGGGCAACAGAGCAGTGGCTTTCTCCTTGCACACCATTTGTTATTCATTTACAGCATTTATCAGACGCCCTTATCCAGAGCGACTTACAATTGATGCAATCTTACAATCCAAGCAATTGTGGGTTAAGGGCCTTGCTCAAGGACCCAACAGTGGCAGCTTGGCAGAGATGGGATTTGAACCCTGGACCTTCTGGTCCATAGTCCAGTACCTTAACCAAGTCCAAGTTATTCCGTTTTCTGCAGATGGTAAACTCACAAACCTTAAACATTAGCCAATGTGAGAGAGGCCTTTAGTTGCTTAGAAGTTATCCTCGGTTCCTTTGTGAATTCGTGGACTGTTACATGCTTTGAATTTCCTCCATTTGTACACAATCTGTACAAAGTGGATTAGTGGGCTCCAAACACTTCAGAGGGCATGATGTAACCTTGTCCAGCCTGATGAGCGTTAACAATTTTCTCAGAAATGCAAGTTGCTCAAGCCATGATGCACTATCACAGACATTAATTGTGGACATCAGACTTTGAGAGATCCCTGTTCTCTAAACAAAACAAGGCGCCCACTTATTCCTGGCTGTCGTCCCACTGATTTTCTATGGGGTTGAGGTCTGGAGACTGGCTAGGCCAATTATGACTGGCTAGGCCACTAATTCGTTGCCCGAGCAGTGTGTTTGGGATCAGTGTCATTCTGGAAGACCCAGCCATGTTCCATCTTCAATGCTCTCACTGATGGAAGGAGGTTTTGGCTTAAAATCTCACGATACATGGCCCCGTTCATTCTTCCCTTTACACGGATCAGTCGTCCTGTAACCTTTACAGAAAAACAGCCCCAAATCATGATGTTTCCACCCCCATGCTTCACAGTAGGTATGGTGTTCTTGGGATGCAACTCAGCATTTTTTTCGTACGTTCTCACAATACTCTGCAGATGCTAGTTCCTGGAGTTGGAGCTGAATTAGGCATTTAAAATATGCTGCCCCTTCCTCCTGGAATACTGTACTCCTGCCCACTTACTCCTGGCTGTCGTCCCACTGATTGAAAACACCTGGCTCTAATCTCATCAAATTCACTTGTAATCCTAGAGGTTCACATACTTTTGCCACTCGCAGTCATGTAACATTTGAGAACTTGAATGTGAACTGAGAATGGGAAAGCATGATGTTGTATTATGTTATTTATGTGCAGAAATATAGAAAACTCTAAAAGGTTCCCAAACTTTCAAGCACGACTGTACTCGAGTAGTGTGTACCTGAACACATGAAAGTTTATTGTCTAACATGGTCTACACACACCAGAAACATTTTGGAGCACTGTTTTAATACTGGGTTGGGCCTCCCTGCTGAAGATGAAGATGCCACCACATTTCTTCCCCATGTTCTTATAGATGATATGAAAATTACCTGAAGCTGCTGGCCTGTGTCTGCATTATTTTTTGCATTGCACTGCTGCCACATGATTGGCTGACTGCTATTTACACGGAAGAGTGGGTGGCACAGTGGCACATGTGGTTAGTGCTCCACAGTTCTGTCCCTACCTTGGACTCCACCTGTGTGGAGTCTTCTTGTCCTCCCTGTGTCCAAGTGGGTTTACTCTGGGTACTCCTGTTTCCTCCCATGTTCCAAAGACGTGTTCGGTTAATTGGTTGCTATAAATGATATGAGTGAATGTGTCTAACTAGTATTGATGTAACCTTGTACCTGTCATGAATAGCTGCTGGTGCTGATGCAATGTTAAATAAAACAAGCATGAATGAGTATGTATACAGGGGTTCCTAACTGTTTTCACAGTATTTCGCTTGTGTTTTAACACTTTTGTCCCCCCTTCAATATTATGTGTTATTTTCAGATCCCGACATTCGTTACTGTGTGCTGGCTTCTTTGGACGAGCGATTTGATGCTCACCTGGCACAGGCAGAGAACCTGCAGGCTCTTTTTGTCGCACTCAACGACGAGGTGTTTGAGATCAGAGAGCTGGCAATCTGCACCATCGGTCGCCTCAGCAGCATGAACCCAGCCTTTGTCATGCCTTTTCTGCGAAAGATGCTCATTCAGGTAAGCACAATTTATTTCCAAGAATTAGCCCTGCATTGTAAGTGTTCCCAGTGAATATTCACCAGGCCCAAGTGTGCCTGAACCTCTTCAAGTTTACCACTTACTCCTGCATCCTGTGCTCTTCGTATATACATGTTGAATCACCCAGAACTTGACCAGGAAAAGTGGAGTGAAATATTAAAATGTGGCAAGAAAAACATCTCAAAACAAGATTGACTTGCTCTTTCAGCAGTTATAAAGATGCACTGCCCATCCAGAAAAAGGTCATCACCTGGATTTCACTAAGCACATAGTTAAATGGTTAAAAAAAGAGCCTCCCATTGGATAATTACTGCATTGGTGATCACAGTGTTGCTTGAAAATTTGTGAACCTTTAGAATTTTCTATATTTCTGCATAAATATGAGCTAAAACATCATCAGATTTTCACACAAGTCCTAAAAGTAGATAAAGAGAACCCAGTTAAACAAATGAGACAAAAATATTATACTTGGTCATTTATTTATTGAGGAAAATGATCCAATATTACATATTAGTGAGTGGCAAAAGTATGTGAACCTTTGCAGTAAACCCACCTCTGCAGCAATAACTGCACCTAAACGTTTCCTGTAACTGTTGATCAGTCCTGCACACCGGCTTGGAGGAATTTTAGTCCATTCCTTCGTACAGAACAGCTTCAGCTCTGGGATGTTGGTGGGTTTCCTCACATTAGCTGCTCGCTTCAGGTCCTTCCAAAAACATTTTGGTTGGATTAAGGTCAGGACTTTGACTTGGTTATTCCAAAACGTTAACTTTGTTCTTCTTTAGCCATTCTTTGGTAGAAAGACTTGTGTGCTTAGGGTCGTTGTCTTGCTGCATGACCCACCTTCTCTTGGGGTTCAGTTCATGGATAGATGTCCTGACATTTTACACGTCATCTTTAGCAAACTACAGACGAGCAGCAGTGTTCTTTTTGGAGAGCAGTGTAATCCCCTTGTAATTCTGCCATGCACACCATTGTTGTTCAGTGTTCTTCTGATGGTGGATTCATGAACATTAGCGAATGTGAGAGAGGCCTTCAGTTGCTTAGAAGTTGCCCTGGGGTCCTTTGTGACCTCGCCAACTATCACACGCCTTGCTCTTGGAGACATATTTGCTGGTCGACCAGTCTTGGGGAGGGTAACAATGGTCTTGCATTCCCTCCATTTGTACACAATCTGTCTGACTGTGGATTGATGGAGTCCAAACTCTTTCGAGATGGTTTTGTAACCTTTTCCAGCCTGATGAGCAATCAACAACTCATTGTCTGAGCTCGTCAGAAAGCTCCTTTGTTCGTGCTATGATGCACTTCCACAAACGTGTGTTGTGAAGAGCAGGCTTTGCACAGTGGTCCAAATCTCCCATCATCAATAAAAGGTCTTGAGGGACAATTAATGCAGCTCCTGCTTCTGCAATCCCACAACATTTATTTCTGACATTGCAGAAGCAGTTCTGTGCAGAGTTGCATTAATTTTTCCTTAAGAGCTTGTATTGATGGGAGATTTGGACCACTGCACAAAGTTTTCTCCAGCACATCCCAAAGATTCTCAATGGGGTTCAGGTCTGGACTCTGTGGTGGCCAATCCATGTGTGAAAATGATGGCTTTTGCTCCCTGAACCTCTCTTTCACAATTTGACCCTTCTCATACAGATGGACATCTTTTCCACGACCACAGGATGTGTCTTTCGACATGGTTGTTTAACAAATGAGAAGCTACTCACTGCATCAGTTAGGGTTAAATGACTTATTACAACCTGAAACAATCACCAATGCAGTAATTATCTGATGGGAGGCTCTTTTTGAACTATTTGCCTAGTTAAATCCAGGCGGTGACCTTTTTTGGCCAGACAGTGTATAAACAAATCACTTAACCAAAGAAACTACAAAACTCCATGCCATCCTGTGCATGAAAAATACACCTATATCTCTTTCAATTGGCAAACAAAATCATACACGTAATTAAATCCTGTGTGCGATAATTTATATTACAACCATCATATACGGTGCTGTGTAACAGCCAGACATCCCTGGGACTCCAAGAAGCCCTCTAGCCCCCTTACAGACTTCCCCACTTCCACGTAGGTGTGACGAATCTCCCCCAGCCAGTTTAATAGCACAGAGATGTGAACAGCAGCCAATGTCTGCTTTAGGAATTTTCTTGACGGAAGGTCATTGTCTTCCATGGAAACAGATCTCCTGATATATCATCCAAGCACCTAGCCTGTCAAATCTGCTAGGGGAGCGCAGCTGGATCCTCTCTGCCCGGTCATAAGCATTTAGGACCTTCTTTGGCTGATGCTACAGGAGTGTGTGTATAAAAGATACACTGAGAGATTTAACTGTCAGTACTGAAAGCTGTTTTGTGGTTTCCCTAGAGGCTAGTACATCCTCATGAGAAAAGTGAGAGCAGACACGTAGAGAATCAAAGCATCTGCAAGGTATAAAAGTCATGTTAAGTCAGATTTATTTATATAGCACCTTTATTTTGATTTTTTGTACAGTGGAGCATTGTCTCAAAGCAGATTTACAAGTTTAGATTATCTGCTAATATCTAAGGCCAATCCCAAATTGAGCAAGCCTAGGGCAACAGTGGCAGGGAAAAGCTCCCCGAATGTTATAATGAAGAAACCTTGGGAGGACCAAGAGTCAAAAAGGGACCCAACCTCCTATTGGCATTATTTAGCCCGATACACAGAGTCACATTAGGATCTTGAGTCCTCAGTGGGAAAGTCCTTAGTGGCATGTTGTCCCCATCCACCCAGAGGAGGGAGAGAGTTACTGCCTTCTGGGGCATGGTGGGACTGGAGCTGTTGATGGAAACAACTTGAATGGGGCTGAAGCGGAGGAGCATCTTGGTGTGTGGGGGTGGAACCGGTACCGGAACACAAGAAAACAGAAAAAATAGTTAAAAAGCAGGCAATTCATGGTGCTATATTTTCTTTACTTTGATCCACTCCCTTTTATTCGTTTTACATTTAGTAAAGCCAGCGCTAAGTAAGCCTGTGAAGGTCTGTTTTACAATAACAAAATGTTATAACCTCTGAACCATCTCAGACTCCAGTCCCCGCTAGGAACCATTTTTCCCAGCTTGAGTTATACCGCTCCATGGCAGCCAGTTCTGAAAACTTTTCCATACCACGTTTTAGCACACAGAACATGCTTTTAAGTTAAAACAGTATCGTTCCAGACTGTGGCTTGAATATTCTGTAAAGATTGATGTACGTCTTTCCTCCCATTTTGAACGTTTGGAGTAAAAACGG
>JAJAGP010000442.1:0-413165 GCA_025084515.1 Ancistrus triradiatus | reverse complement strand
GTATGTCTTCCATTTTCTTACAATTGCTCCCACAGTTGATTTATTCACAAAAACCTGCTTGCCTATTGTAGATTCACCCTTCCTAGCCTGGTGCAGGTCTACAATTTTCTTCCTGGTGTCCTTCGACAGCTCTTTGGTCTTGGCAATGGTTGAGTTTGGAGTCTGACTGTTTGAGGCTGTGGACAGGTGTCTTTTATACAGATAACAAGGTAAAACAGGTGCCATTAATACAGGTAAAGAGTGGAGGACAGAAGAGCTTCTTAAAGAAGTTACAGGTTTGTGAGAGCCAGAAATCTTGCTTGTTTGTGGGTGACCAAATACTTATTTTCCACCATGATTTAGAATTAAATTCTTTAAAAATCCTACAATGTAATTTCCTGGATTTTTTTTCCTCATTTTGTCTCTCATAGTTGAAGTGTAGCTATGATGAAAATTACAGACCTCTCTCATCTTTCTAAGTAGGAGAACTTGTTTGTTCACAATAAACAAGTCATTTTCCATGCTATGATGTTTAAGTTTTGTCCTGGGACTTTTGTCCTGATGGTGCAGCAATTAGGGTACTTGATTATAGAAGAGAAGGTTCAGAGTTCCAGCACTACCAATTGGCCTAGGAAAAGGCCCTTAAGCTTCCTTTTCTCGTGTGGTACCTTATAAGATTACATCAGCTGTAAGTTGTTCTGGATAAGGGTGTCTGCTAAATGTGCAGAACTTATCCTTGTGCATTCAACTAATAAATAATCAGGTTTAGCCTCCTTGGTTATCTTTTTGAATCACTTTTTTGTGCAACCAATTCAGTTGTTTCAGCCTAAATGGTATTACATATATTTATTATACAAATATTGATTCACATTTATGGTATCACCTCTTGCTTATTTTGTATATGAAAAGGTTTTTGGATGCCTAAAAATACATCCAAACACACAGATATTAGTAGGATCACCTCCCCCATGTTTCTTATACAACAGACTTTAATCTTCTATGAATACTTTCCACTAGATTTTGCAAAATGGCCGTGGGGTCAAGTACCGATGTTGGATAATTAGCCCTGTTTCACAGTTAGCATTCCAGTGTATCTTAAATATGTCTGATGGAGTCTTATGAACTTACTCTTTATGTAATTTAGGAGGGCGAAGCTGATAAATTCACTTACTTGGGACATGGAAACACTGAAGTGTTCAGTATTCTATATTGTGATTCTACATTGTATTATGACTACCTCTTTGTTTTTTACACTCACTGTTCATTTTTTCAATTACACTTACCATATAGAAGCACTTCTTAGTTCTATAGTTACAGACTATAGTCCAGCTGTTTATCTACATACTTTGTTAGTCTTCTTTATTCTGTTCTCTAATGGTCAGGAGCCTACAGGACCACCACAGAACAGGTACTATTTGGGTAGTGGATCATTCTCAGAACTGGGGTGACACTGATCTGGTGGTGGTGTGTTAGTGTGTGTTGTGCTGGTGTGATTTGTTCAGATGCAGCAGTGCTGCTGGAGTTTTTAAACACGGTGTGCACTCTGTTAGACACCTCTACCATACTGCTTCAACCTTGTTGATGTAAAGTCAGAGGCAGTATCTCATCTGTTGATGATATAATAATCATCTAATCCATAATCTAATCCTTCACCAGTGCTCACAGGATGCTGCTTACAGGATGCTGATGGATGGACATTTTTGGTTGGTGGACGATTTTCAGTCGAGCAGTGACACTGCTGTAAAAACTCCAGCAGTACTGCTGTGTCTGATCCTTTCATACCAGCACTTGTAATAATATGTTTAAAACAACTGCAGTTATAACAAACCTGCCTGAAAGAGGAAGCAGTAGCGTTTTGCTTTTTTGTACAGTATTGGAGATTTGTTGAAGATTGTCAATGTGTCATTTTGGCTTCACTAAGTCTCCACATTATTATTAGAAGTTCCCTCTAGTCCAACAAACTCAAACCTACACATATAAGAACATGTAGTGTGTTACAACTACTGTTGCTACTTTTTTTGTTCAGTCAAAGTTAAATCAAATACTCAAGATGAGTTTGGCTTAAAAAGGATGGGTATAGAGAAAGAGCCTAATCCCATTAAGTACCAGGAGATTTCAAATGTAAATCTGGTTGCCTCTGCCAGAATACAACTGAGTCTTGGTTAGATCTTCCAGCATGACAGTGATCCAAAACATACAGCCAAATCCACTCAATAATGGTTCAATGGCCAAGGGCTCAACCGTTTGACATGGCCACTGCAGTCTCCTGACCTAAACCCCACTGAAAATCTGTGAGGTAACTGTGAGGAGCTGGAGAGATTCTGTATTAAGGGATGTTTTAAGATTCACTACTCTGCATTCTCATTTAATTAAGAATAATAGGTGACAGTGTTTACTTAGTGCAGTGGTCTAATACTCTAACCCACCACAGTGGCCTGGATTCGAGTCCTGGCAAAACTCTCCATCTGGTTCGGGTGTCACCCACAGAAACAACTGACTGTGTCTGGGGAGGTGGGGTCAGTCAGGGAATCTTCTCCAGTGCTACAACAAATACCTCTGCCAACCATGTGATGTCCTGGTGCATCACGAGCACACTTAAGTTTGTACCTTGTGTTCTCCAGGAGAAGCTCAGGATGCCCAGCAGTAACCCCAGCAATATGTGAGGTTAAAATGTGAAAAAGAAAATATATAGAAGTTAATGCTGTTATACTGGCGATGGGAAATTGTACCAAGTATTAGGGTGTGTTCACGCTTGGCACGTTTGGTGTGCTTAAAAAGAACCACATTGCAGTTGCTCCTTTATTGTGGAGCATTTGAATAAGTGTGCCATACGAACCTTGGTGCACACCAAAAAAGCAGACCAAGACCCCCTGAATATCCACTACCTAATAAACTCTGGTGCGGTTCAATTGATGTGAATGCAGCACAGGCCAACGACACATAAACAAACCAAACACAGGGAATGACATTAATTTAATATAACACACAGTGGGGCAAAAAAGTATTTAGTCAGTCACTGATTGTGCAAGTTCTCCTACTTATAGAAATGAGAGAGGTCTGTAATTTTCACCATAGGTACACTTCAACTATGAGAGAGAAAATGAGGGAAAAAAATCCAGGAAATCACATTGTAGGATTTTTAAAGAATTTAATTGTAAATTATGGTGGAAAATAAGTATTTGGTCCAATAAATTGTTTCAACTCCCAATAACTCATGTAACATAAACTTTTTGGCAATGAACCAGAGGTCAAATGTTCCTGTAAGGTCTTCACCAGGTGCACACACTGTAGCTGGTTTTTGGCCCCATTCCTCCATGCAGATCTACCTAGAAGCAGTGTGTTTTGGGGGCTGTGCTGGACACACGGGACTTGCAACTCCCTCCACAATTTTCTATGGGTTGAGGCTGGAGGATGGCTAAGCCACTCCAGGGACCTTGAAATCTTTTTACGGAGCCATCATCTTTGCCCGATTGCCCGAGTGGGTGTTTGGGATCAGTGTCATGTGGAAGACCCAGCATGTTCCTCTTCAAGGCTCTTCAAGATGGCAAGGAGGTTGTGGCTTAAAATCTCACGATACCATGGGCCCCGTTATTCTTCCCCTAAACACGGATCAGTCATCCTGTCCCCTTTGCAGAAAAACAGCCCCAAGCATGATGCTTCCACCGCCATGCTTCACAGTAGGTATGGTGTTCTTGGGATGCGATTCAGCATCCTTTTTCCTTCAGTTGAGTTTTTACCAAAAAGTTCTATTTTGGTTTCATCTGACCACATGATATTCTCCCAATCCTCTTCTGGATCATCCCTATGCTCTCTGGTAAACTTCAGACAGGTCTGGACATGTACTGGCTTAAGCAGGGGGACACGCCTGGCACTTCAGGATCTGAGTCTCTTTTGGCGTAGTGTGTTACTGATGGTAGCCTTTTTGACTTTGGTCCCAGCTCTCTGCAGGTCATTCATCAGGTCCCTCCGTGTAGTTCTGGGACTTTTGTTCACCGTTCTCATGATCATTTTGACCCCACGGGATGAGATCTTGCGTTTTGTCTCTCATAATTGAAGTGTACCTGTGATGAAAATTAAAGATATCTCTCATCTTTCTAAGTAGGAGAACTTGCACAATCAGTGGCTGACTGCTTTTTTGCCCCACTGTATATAACTTGATATAACAGTTATCAAACAAATATAATTCTGGCTGTGGTAAAAAACTGCTTGATTCTTTCATTCGAAAGGACAGAATACTCAAGCATACTTGCTTCTTCTCGTTACAGGAGGTATAGATTCCCATTAAAAGTCAGTACCACCACCTTCTTGCAGGATGCATTCTTTTATGTGCATAACAGAGGAATTAAATTGTAGGAACTCTTTGTGAGGTATCAGCTGGTAAAAAATACCAGCACATATTATGAAATCCCATGAGTGCATTTAGCCCAGCACACAGCATTGCTGTGGAAGTTTGGAAAGTTTGGCAAGTACAGTTGCAAAACGCCAAAAAGCTGTCCAATCAGTATGTGAAAATGTATGTGAAAAATGTAAAAACAAACAAATAAATAAATAAATAAAATAAAATACTTTATCTTTTATTAGAGTAAAAATTGTGCTCAATTAAAGCTTTGGTGTGGAATTAAACTTAACCACAAACCTTTTAAATACCTATGACCTACCTTTAACAACCATACCAGTGAAGTCACCAGTATAGTACAATGAATTTATTATCAAAATTATTTTCGTACACTGCATGCTATAACACAAAATAATATTTGAAAATGTTATGATACCTAGTATTATACTAGTATTATATATGTGTATTATTATGTTATGGTTATTATTATTATTGTTTTATACAGACAAACATTTTAACAAGTCAGCTATTTGTACTGTATTTGTTTTCATTTGTCTCCATTTAATGTTGCATTATGTTTCAATTCACTAAACTTACCCAATTTATCAGCCCAACTTTGCCCTCAAGTTGTGGACTACTTTTTCTTGCCAATTTTTCTTGCTTTTTATTGCCAATAGTAAACACTATGCTAATGAGTAGTATTATTTGTAAGCACACTTCTTTGCATGCTGCTGTTGCTCCCAGGCTAGCTGGTGCACAGTTCCCAATCGTGCTTGCTTCTTCTCCAAGCAGGGCCATAAATGCTAGCTCCACAGGGATTCAAACCTTGTGTCTGAACATTAAATGGGTCAGTGTGAATTCTGTAGATTCTTGCATGCCACCCCCCATTTGCAAGCAACACTAGAGGCAGGTGTCAGTCCCAGTCATGTTGGTGCTGGGTTATCACTATAGCGAGTAGAGTGGAGAGCATTCGGGTGGCTTTGTGGATGGAGTGGCATGGGCTTTCAGGTCTTTAGGCATCTCCTCCATCTCCGTCTTCAAGGACCTCAAACCTGCAGAGAACACTTTGTAGAAGTCTCTCAGCTATTGTAGTGTCACTCTGACCAAGGACCATGTACAGATTAGACCATCTGGTAAAATAGTCTAAAATAATGTTCACAAAATGGTTCCCCCAATCACTCTCTGAAAAAGGCTATGGTGGCTTAGCGGTTAAGGTACTGGACTGTGGACCAGAACATCCAGGGTTCAAATCCCACCTCTGCCAATCTGCCAGCGTTGGTGTTTGGGCAAAGCCCTTAATGTACATTTGCTTGGATTTTAAGATTGTATATGTTGTCGCAACTGTTAAATGACTAAATGGACCAAGCATGTCTATGGCTACCCACACCATAGGCATGCCTGACTGTAGTGTCATCCGGTAGCTTCCAGATGTGTTGCAGCACTGGACAAGTAGCTCAACATTGTTATGGCAGCCAGGCCAGCCAGGCTTCTTAGAGAAGTGTTCTGTCCTCACTGTCCAAAGAATGTTACCACGCAACTCACATGACACCAAAAACTGCCTCACCATGCCTTATGTAGTGGGTTTCTTCCAGCAGCAGTACAAACACCCCATCTTACTGCCAGCATCAGGCCCTCTATGAATAATAAGCTTTCAGGGTCAGTCTGTGAGATGTCACCACTGACTTCTGTTCCACCTCAAACCACTGACAGAGCAGAACAGGCATCTTGTCCCGTTCCTGTAAGTGATTTAATTCTGCCAAAGCGCACCTCTCCACCAGACCCTGCTGATTCTAACTGTTCTCTATACCGGCAGTGCACCTCCTCATGGAATCACATCAAAGAGAGAATGACACACCGAGAAGTGCATAAGCCCCACTACTACCACCAGCAGCTCATGTTATTACACAGTTGTTGCACTTTAGGTTTGAGATGGGTCTATTAAAAGTAAACGATTATTTGCTTGGTACCACCCTGTATCTGTGACGGGACTGCTCCAATGCCCACATCGGTGTCCACTAAAAACAAAGTGCTGTTAGCAGGGAGATTGAGAGACTGTGATTAGTGCAATCTGTAAGCACTGAAAGGCCTCCACCTCATCATACCACCAAGCCCTTTTCTGTGAAGCAGTGGAATACAGTGGTGCTTGAAAGTTTGTGAACCCTTTAGAATTTTCTATATTTCTGCATAAATATGACCTAAAACATAATCAGATTTTCACACAAGTCCTAAAAGTAGATAAAGAAAATATTATACTTGCTCATTTATTTATTGAGGAAAATGATCCAATATTACATATTAGGGAGTGGCAAAAGTATGTGAACCTTTGCTTTCAGTATGTGGTGTGACCCCTTGTGCAAAAATAACTGTAACTAAACGTTTCCTGTAACTGTTGATCCTTTGTGACTTTGCCAGCTATTACACACCTTGCTCTTGGTTTGTTAGTCGACCACTCCTGGGGAGGGTAACAATGGCCTTGAATTTCCTTCATTGGTACACAATCTGTCTGACTATGGATTAGTGGAGTCCAAACTCTTTAGAGATGGTTTTCTAATATTTTCCAGCCTGATGAACATCAACAACTCTTTTTCTGAGCTCCTCAGAAATCTCCTTTGTTCGTGCCATGATACACTTCCACTAACATGTGTTGTGAAGAGCAGACTTTGATAGATCCCTGTTCTTTAAATAAAACTTAACTGCTAATGCTAGAGGTTCACATACTTTTGCCACTCACTAATATGTTATATTGGATCATTTTCCTCAATAAATAAATGACCAAGTATAATATTTTTGTCTCATTTATTTAACTGGGTTCTCTTTATCTAGTTTTAGGACTTTGTGTGAAAATCTGATGATGTTTTAGGTCATATTCATGCAGAAATGTAGAAAATTCTAAAGGGTTCACAAGCTTTCAAGCACCACTTTCGACTTTCACTTTTTGACTTTCCATAAGTCTGTGGCCACATCCTCCCCGCTGACAACATGCCTGAGAAAACTAAGCTTATTCTGCAGCAAGTTACAAAACTTAGTGGAGAGCCTTGTCAAACCCAGATGCATGCAAAAGCAGGTTGTTCAAGTATACAATGCAGGTTCCTTGGGAAAATCCATGAAAACTTGTTACGCACCAAATGTGGCTGGTGCATTACAAAGTCAGAATGATGACTGGGCACTGCCATAAACCATCACCAATGAAACATTGCATGTGTCACAGGTGGGTTTGTAGTCAGTGAATGCAACTGGTACAGGTGATGTAGAGATCTCTAGCACGATTAAAACCACCATGACACTGGCAACCCAGTTGTGGGAATGGGTACAAGTCCAGTTTAGAAAGCAGCTAAACATGAAATCACACCAAAAGCGCCACTCACCACATCTTTTCTTGACCAGCATGGCCGATGCCTTCCAAGGGCTTTGATCTTTTCATCAGCAATCTGCTGTTTGGCCTAGGGAAGGTGGTGTGGATGCAGGCAGATTGGCATCACAGACTGTGGCAATTTTATGCTTTTCCAAGTTAGTCTGTGAACAGTCCTCCTTGCTTGGAGCGAACCTGGGAGCATTCTGATTGCTTGTGTAATTCAGGCATAATCTCTGCTGCCCTCACCTCTACAGACAGTGTCATGTTTTGTGTCTTTGTTTCCCACACCACCAACACACAATCCGTGTCTGCCGTTCAGTTTCAGCTCACTGTATAGTCTTCTCATTGTCAGACTCAGTAGCAGGGGAGCAAAAGCATGGTGATTGAAGTAGCAGCGTGGGGTGTAAGCGGATGAGCTCTGCTCTTTAGGCTTCCTTGACCTTCCAATTTAGCATGGCTGTTGTGCCAGTTGAACATGCCATGGTAAGAAGTCAGGTACCTGTGCACCCAAAATTGTTTCCAAAGTTAGGTGATGCTGTGCCCCCAGAGGGAAGTGAGAGTAGGCCTGGCAGACCAGAGTACTGAACTCCACCATGATTGCACTCACCCTCTCACCTTTCTCTCGCCAGCATTTGCAAAGCTGCTACTGGATGACTGTGGCGGGTACCTGCCTGAAACACTGACGCAGAGCGGCTGGAGCTGTTGAAACTGCTGTGTTCAGGACTCAGAAGGTAGGTTCAGAAAAGAATTTGAGACTGCTTACAAAAAGACTTATGTACCTGTTCAGTAGCCATCAGAAATAACACACTGATGGTATCAAGAATCAAAGAGATCATAAAGTTTCAAGTACTGTGTGATACCCAGTGACAATGTCAAACCCAGCAAACTTGGCTGTTTGTCAACTAGAATGAGCACAAAAACATCAAATGAAGCTTGTATATAGCTGCGTTCAAATTGCCAGACGGCTTTCAAAATGCTAGCGTTAGTTAACTACAGTTGTTAGTCATATGGGAAATGTTTGGTAGCATGGATTATGGCTCTAGTGGTAGATTGTTCTAAATTGCAAAAACCAATGTATAAATAGTGTCACCATTAAATAATTCCTGTATTTTAGTGTACATAATAGTATTCAAAGGCATGTATTAGAAATACTGCATGCAAACACTGACAAAGCAATGAGTTCTGTTGTTAAGTATTATTAAACATATCTATTATTTTTCACGATGCACTTAATTTTTTGCACAAATTAGGCTTCAAACTCTAAAATCGAGTCTGCAGAAGAGCCGTGGTATCACACTTCCATTCAGCCTGGAGTGTTTCTCCTTCTGCGCTCGAGTGCCTGTCGCTCGCATCCCCGCCAATTATATGGTTATACGTCCTTTTGTTTAAACGGTGTCCGCTGGACTCCTCTGCTCTCGTACTTCTCTCTCGTCCCCCTGTTTTCTCCACTTCATTGCACCATCCTCCATTCTTTGGGAATCATTAACGATAACCCATCAGTCCACTTGTCTTCCTCTAAGTGGTCAGTCTATTAGGAGTATAATTAGCATGCCGCCTCCAGATAGCCCGACTTAGATCTGCTGAGAGAGCTTATATAATGTAGGTAAAATGTTTTTAAAATATAGGCATAATCTTTTTGATTTGTCAGATTTGTGGTTGTTTATGTCATTTCATTAGTTTTGTATTCTGGTACAATACAAATGGAATGACCTTCTTTAGAGCTACAGGTATTTCGATAGCAAAGGATCTAAAACTATGTGTGCTCTTCCAAACACTGATAATGGATAACACCTAAAACTTTGTAGATGAAATTTGTCATGCACTAAAGTTTCTAAAACAAATGTAGGAACTGAATATTCAGGTATGATAAATGGTCAAAATGTAAAATATGTAACGGGATTATACCACAGTTATGGGGGTTTAAGATAAGATAAGATAAGATAAACTTTATTGATCCCTTTGGGAGATTTCCCTCAGGGAAACTAAAGTTTATGGTGAGTTTATATCATAGGTGATTGCCGTCAAGACTTCAATTCCACCAAAACTAATAAAATGTTGGACACCAACGTTCGTTCTTTAAGCTCAAACCCTTCCTGGTGAACAGTCCTGCAGAGCATGCAAAATCTGATTTAAAGTCCCAGACACAGACCTAATAGACGGTCATTAAAGCCTGTGTGTCTCTGGGAATCTGTGAAGCAAACATATGTGCATTAAACTGATAGGATGAAAGACGGCTTTAAAGACGTTATTTTGAGTCACACCAGGACCCACAGACTTTGCTGGCAGAGAACAGAGTGTGGTTAGGTGCTTTTTACACCAGCAAAACAATATCAGCATTAGTGGACGGTGTGATTTATTGTTTGCCCCTCAGGAATCAGGAACATGACTGACTTATCAAACAAATCCGCACAATCAAGTCTTACAATTTATTTACAAAATTTACAATTTACAAATATAATTTAAAATGACTTTGTACTAGGTAACGTAACTAACTGCAACTTCACTGGAGGGTTATAAGCTCTGTACTATGGCTATACTAAGGCTAGCTGATACAATGAAGTGATCATATGTGAACACGTGCTTTCCCTATTTCAAAAACCACCAGCCTCGTTGGTCTAGGGGTATGATTCTCGCTTTGGGTGCGAGAGGTCCCGGGTTCAAATCCTGGACGAGCCTGATATTCAGTGCTCACTGCTTGGTTATGTGGTCCAATGGACTATGGTCCAGGGTTCAAATCCCACCTCTGCCAAGCTGCCACTGTTGGGTCCTTGAGCAAGGCCCTTAACCCACAATTGCTTGTGTTTATAAACTTTAGTTCAGGAACTTGTCAGAGTTCCTCTGATTAGACAGTGGGTCTACTACCTTTGACTGATTCATCTTTAAACTTTTTTCGTTTAGATTACTGTATTTGGATGGCTTACAAGGATGACAGTATTTAGTATTAATTTAGTATTAAGATATTAACATTATACTAATTAATATAATAATAATATTAATATTACTAAAGATAGTAGTTTTAAGTGTTATTAGTAAATATGTTTGCAGATACTCTTTAGCATTAATATTGTTATCAGTATTATTTTCTTTCTTATCAAAGCATGTGTTGTAAAGCCAGCTTTTCCTTTTCTAAATTTTTGCATATTTACATTTTAAGTGTTGTATTCTTTGATAATACGACTTAAATACAAAGGTTTTGGTAGTGTATCTGAACTTTAAAGTATGTATATATAATTAGTAATAGACATGTTCACCTAACGCCTTGTTATACTGATTGTTATTCTGATCATGTTGTCACTGTAGTTCATGTATATTTTCATGTTTGTTTTGTCATAGATGTGTGTAAGAGGGAAAGAAAGCTAGAGGAGAATGCTGTGGTACTTGGGTGTGAACTGAAACTGTTGTAATTATTTCCACTGATCACTGCCCTGAAACCACACACACATGAGAGAAGGAAGGTGATTTTATACAGTCTGACCTAAGTTACCTGGCAGAGGGATGGGGGAGGGAGACGTTGGCCACTAGACTGAGTGGCCTGGAGTGAGGTTAGCCAAAGGAGAAACATGCAAGGACACACAAGAACACAAAACATGCCTACGACAAAGAAACTAGTAGGCATGTAGATAAGTGGTGTATATCCATTGCCTTTATTTTTTGAGAGAAGAACGAAATAAAAGCCAGAACAGGTGGAAGTAGCACAGAGAATAGAGATGATCAGATAAATGGAGACAATTAGATAAACGAGGTATAGCAATGGTAAAACAGCAAGCCAGACACTGAAATGAAGAACAGTAGGAAGAGATGCCCGCTGGGTCTTTGTCTCCGTACAGGTAATAAATGAGCAGTTTGATGCTTGATGTATGGGAAGCACTGGGTCCGGTGTCATAAAACTAACCAGCACTGCCAAATAATGATGGATGAATACAGCGAGGAAGAAAGAGAGGACTCTCTTTATTATAGGAGTTTACAAATGCCAAAAAAGCGACACTGGCTTAAAACTGTGCATTTATGGAATTTTTTCCAGAGTTAAAACATAAAACACAACACTGTATGCAGATCAGAGTTAAGTGGGGGTCAGAGCAAACATGAATAAAATTTGCCTGGCAAAACAGCTAATTCAATTGAAAGATATGTGGGACACAAAAAACCCCCAACAACTCGCTTTCTAGTAGTGGATCATTTTGCTTCACTTTCAGTCAATCTATGTAATATTTAACCACACATATTTATTATTATTGGTACAGAGAACTAGAAGAAAACAACAGTTCTACCCCTATCTCTGTCCTTACTACTAGAACTACAGCAAGAAGATGTTTGGGTTCAACTGTGCCTCATGATAGAAGACCATTTTTATTTGTTGACTAATTCCTCCTACTTCTCAGCAGTTATGTGGGTGAGTTCCACCCCATCTTAACTGGTACTCATGCAGAGCATGACTGGCTTATTCTGCATATGAATTCATTCTAATGGAGCTCTGATCCATAAAAGGTCTATTTTCGCTACCCAGAGGGCCTATTATGCTTTCTTGGGCTCCCTAGTCTTGATGACTATGGCATCAGAATTTCTCCCAACAGTACGCAAACACCAAATGGAGTGCTCAATCAACATGATGTCAATGGCAGAGGTGCAAAGAACCAATCTAGCTAGCTCACTAACATATGGTGGTTAATAACATACTACATTACCATCAAAATCATATCAGAACTCGTAGCCATTTTTGATCTACACCACTAAAGAATTTATTACACAAAATACTTTGGATTGTTTTTACAAATGCTGCTAAATTGCTCATAAACTAGACATTTCAATATTCAGTAATGCAGTATATCAGGATATTCAACTCAAACAATAGTTGTCATCAACTCTGACAAATTGCAGCTTCACCATGTTTTAAAGCAGTTCTTTTAAACACTCCGCTACATTACTTACTTTAAAAATACGTATGCAAAACTTTGAAAAAGTTTTTGGTATACTTGAATGCACGTAACAGAAATAGAACTGAACACACATTAGAAACGTATATTGTGGTCAGATTAATCAGTATTCCAGAACAATGGACACTGTGCTCCGGGCCAAAGACAAAAAGCCATCCAGACTGTTATCAGTAACAAGTCCAAAAACCAGGCTCTGTCATGGTATGGGGTTGTGTCAGTGCCCTTGGTAAAGATCATTTACACTTGTGTGATGGCAGCATTAATACAAAAAAGTACACTGAGATTTTAGAGCAACAAAAACTGCGTTAAAGATGATATCTTTTCCAGGGACGTCTATGCATATTTTCAACAAGACAATGCAAAACAAGCCAAATGAGAAAGTTAGGGCTGAAATATGTAAATCCGTTCCAGTCTGTCTTTGAGGAATGTTGTTTTTTAAACATTTTAATAATTTTCAGTACTTTTGTTGACAAACTGGAGATCCTCTGCACATCTTTGCTTGCTGGATTCAGACTGTGTGCAGTTAAATAACTGTCAAAGTAAATGTATGGCTCACTGTATAAACCTAGGATACCAATTTGTTCTTCATTAGGGGACCGATAGATTTACCTAAATAAAAAAAGAAATACATAAAACAGATAAATAGATTTGCATAAAAGCTAAAGTAATGAGCTTGTTTTGAAAATGTAGTGAATAAAAAGTTACAGAAATAATCAAGTAAAGTACAAATACCTAAAAAAACAAAACAACTTACGTACAGTAACAAAGCACTGTACGTAGAGTTACAATGCTACTCTGGGATGGGGGGCTGGGTTTGAGGCAGGTGTGATGCAGACTAGGGAGCCACTATCATAGATACCTAATATGAAAATAAATGATTAAGTATAGATTGATAGATAGATAGACAGACAGACAGGGACAGACAGACAGAAAGATAGATAGGATAGATAGATAGATAGATAGATAGATAGATAGATAGATAGACAGAGAGATAGATAGATAGATAGATAGATAGATAGATAGATAGATAGATAGATAAGATAGACATAGATAGATAGATAGATAGATAGATAGATGAGACGTAGATAGATAGATAGATAGATAGATAGACGTAGATAGATAGATAGATAGACAGACAGACAGACAGAAAGATAGATAGATAGATAGATAGATAGATAGATAGATAGATAGATAGATAGATAGACGTAGATAGATAGATAGATAGACAGACAATACCAGACAGACAGAAGAAAGATAGATAGATTAGCTAGTAGATAGAATCGATATATATACATATAGACCAGATAGATAGATAGATAGATAGATTAGATAGACAATAGACAGACCGACAGACAGACAGACAGAAAGATAGATAGATAGATAGATAGTAGATAGATAGATAGGACAGATAGACAGATAGATAGATACGAAGTAGATAGATAGTAGACAGATAGATAGATAGACATAGATAGATAGATAGATAGATAGATAGACGTAGATTAGATAGATAGATAGATAGATAGATAGACGTAGATAGATAGATAGATAGACAGACAGACAGACAGAAAGATAGATAGATAGATAGATAGATAGATATACGTAGATAGATAGATAGATAGACAGACAGGACAGACAGAAAGATAGATAGATAGATAGATAGATAGATGGATAGATAGACAGATAGATAGATAGATAGATAGATAGATGGATAGATAGACAGATAGATAGATAGATAGATAGATAGATAGATAGATAGATAGATAGATAGACGTAGATAGATAGATAGATAGATAGATAGATAGATATACAAACATACAGACAGACAGATAGATAGATAGATAGATAGATAGATAGGTAGATAGATAGATAGATGTAGATAGGTAGATAGACAGACAGACAGACAGACAGACAGACGTAGATAGATAGATAGATAGGTAGATAGATAGATAAATATATAGATAGATAGATAGATATACAAACATACAGACAGACAGATAGATAGACAGACAGACAGACAAATAGATAGATAGATAGATATACACATGTAGATAGATAGATAGATAGATAGATAGATAGATAGACGTAGATAGATAGATAGATAGATAGATAGATAGATATACAAACAGACAGATATACAAACAGACAGACAGACAGACAGACAGATAGATAGATAGATATACACATGTAGATAGATAGATAAATAGATAAATAGATAGATAGATAGATATACAGACAGACAGACAGACAGACAGATAGATAGATAGATAGATAGATAGATAGATAGATAGATATACACATGTAGATAGATAGATAAATAGATAAATAGATAGATAGATAGATAGATAAATAGGTAGATAGATAGATAGATAGATAGATACATAGATAGATAGATAGATAAATAGGTAGATAGATAGATAGATAGATAGATAGATAGATACATGTGGATAGGTAGATAGACAGACAGACAGACAGACAGACAGACAGACAGATAGATAGATAGATAGATGTAGATAGATAGATACATGTAGATAGATAGATAGATAGATAGACAGACAGACAGACAGATAGACAGATAGATAGACAGATAGATAGATACATAGATACATAGAGTAGCACAAAATCAGGCAGAAAGACAAAACTAATCTGAAAATATAGTTGATGGGCATGTAGTATTTATCCATAGTATTTGTCTTCCATTCAGATACTACTGTGTGTGTGTGTGTGTGTGTGTGTGTGTGTGTGTGTGTGTGTGTGTGTGCGCGTGCGCATATTTTTATGTCTGTGTAAGTGTGTGTATGTGTACATGCTCAGGTTTCTGCATGTGTAAGACTATTTATATCTCCATGTGTGCACATGTACATCTGGATGCACCCATTACAGCTCTGGAAAAAATGTGTGACTGGATGATAACACTAAGCTGACGTCACATAGATGGCTTATTTTTCCACTCCCTTGGTCTTCCCAGGTTTCCCAGAATGCATTCTGTTTTAAATAACAGGTTTTAAATCAGCATGTAGCAGGAATGTTTTCGTTTGGCATAACATTAAAAACAGGCACAGTGGTGCTTGAAAGTTTGTGAACCCTCCATAATTTTCTATATTCCATCATAAAAATGACCTAAAACATAATCAGAAGTCCTAATAGGACATAAGGAGAACCCAATTAAACAAATGAGATGCAAATATTATACTCGATCATTTGTTCTTGAAGGAAAATTGTCCGATATTAAATTTCTATGACTAGAAAAAGTATGTGTACCTGTCTGGTCTCATCTTCTTGCAAAACAAATACTGCAACTAAGCATTTTTGGTAACGGCTGATCAGTCCTGCATATCAGCTCCAAGATTTAATTCTGGGATGTTTGTGTGCTGCCTCATATGAACTGCTCGCTTCAGGTCCTTCCACAACATTTCCCTATATATGCTTCTTCAATCATTCTTTGTATGACGTTTTCTGCTTATGGATGTTATCTTGCTACATGAACCACTTTCTCTTGAAATTAAACATACAGACAATTGTTCTAATATTTTGTTTTAGAATTTGCTGGAATAATTAACAGTTAACTGTCCCACCAATGATGGCAAACTGCCCTGGCCCAAATGCAGCAAAACAGGTCCAAACCATGATACTACCACCACCATGTTTCACAGAAGGGATGAGGTTTTTATGCTGGAAAGCAGTGTTTTTCTCTTTTTTCATTTAAACCAAAAAGTTCTATTTTAGTGTCATCCATTCACAAAACATCCCCCCCGATAGTCTTCTGACCTGTCCACATGATCTTTAGTAAACTGCAGATGTATAAATGCAGTGTTATTTATGGAGATCAGTGGTCTGGGGTCCGCTATGACTATTACTTGGAGTGATCTTTGCGGGTGATCACTGCTGGGGAGGGAAACAATTGTCTTGAACTTTCTCCATCTGTACACAATCTGTCTGACCTTTAATTGGTGGAGACCAAACTCTTTCAAGATGGTTTTGTAACCTTTTCCAGCATGAGCTGATGACCATCAACAACTATTTTACTGACGGCCTCGGTAACCTTCTTTGCTTGTACGATCTTTGTGTTTCCACATGTGGGGTGAAGATCCTTGTTTTTTTAAATACAGCAGGGCACCCACTCACACCTGACTGTCATCTCATTGATTAATTGCTAATCCTAGTGGTTCACATACTTTTACCACTCACACTTATGTAATAGTGATCATTTTCCTCAATAAATAAAAAAATCAAGTATTCATTTTAATTGGGTTCATGCCTAATTTTAAGTCTTGTGTGAAAATCAGAAGTCTGTGGATATTTGTCAGTTTCCTTTATGATTATGGTTAGTCATCAAAATCACACTTAGCACATGGAGGAAATATCTGAGAATGTGCAGTAATGTTTTTAGAGCAAAGAATCGCCACTTCCGTTGAATCTGATAATGAAATTGTAAGAAAAGATACAAGCACTGACCCTGTCACCCACCATAAAAATAGCTCTTTCAAATAAGTTGATGAGTAAGTTTTTATAAACGTACCGTTGGGAGACTACAGGCTACAGTCTGAGCTGCAGCATCTATATTCACCAGTAGGCTATGCTGCTGAGAGGGCCTGTAAATGGAAGACAGATACAATACAGAGAGGGATGATAGGATGGAGTAGTCTTGTAAATATTAA
The DNA here is from genome assembly GCA_025084515.1 of Ancistrus triradiatus. Taxonomy (NCBI): domain Eukaryota; kingdom Metazoa; phylum Chordata; class Actinopteri; order Siluriformes; family Loricariidae; genus Ancistrus; species Ancistrus triradiatus. The sequence goes on along the minus strand of JAJAGP010000442.1, from coordinate 395,912 downwards.
AGGCAATATGAGTAGGAAATGCATGGTAGAATCCATATAATGCTTATAAATCAAATTAAGGAATTTTAAAGCACCCATATTTCAGAGAAAGAAACATCGAATTTTAAAATCTTTGTCAAAATCATCTTTAGGCATTCATTTATTCTCAATATTAAAATCACATCCATAATCAACACTCTTAATCCTAAAATGTGTTTAGATAGATAGATAGATAGATAGATAGACAGATAGATACATACATACATACATACATACACACATGCATACAAACAAACAAACAAACAAATAAATAAAGATAAAATCAAGCTGTGTACAATCAGTTAAATTTGCCATAGCTACAGTACTGTGGAAAAGTCTTAGGTATTCCACATTTTTCAGTTTAGATTCTGCTTATTTCTTTAAGTTTTAGAAGTCACTGCATTTTGTAGTTCTGTAATTACAGATCGTAGTCCAATTGTTTCTCTAGATACTTTGTTCCCTTTACTGTGCTCTCTAATGGTCAAGACCCCCACAGGACCAGCACAGATCAGGTACTATTTGGGTGGTGGATCATTCTCAGTACTGCAGTGACACTGATTTGGTGATGCTGGTACGATTGGATCAGACACTGCAGTGCTGCTGTGCACTCACAGCTCATCTATTGCAAAAACATTTACATTTACAGCATTTAGCAGACACCCTTATCCAGAGCGACCTTAATTGGTACAACCTTACAATCCAAGCAATTGTGGGTTAAGGGTCTTGCTCAAGGACCCAACAGTGGCAGCAAGGCAGTGGTGGGATTTGAACCCTGGACCTTCTGGCCCATAGTCCAGTACCTTAACCGCTAGGCTACCACAGTCCTACATCCTATTTCTGCACAGTTTGTGTTCGTCATCCTATAAACCTTCATTAGTGCTCACAGGATGCTGCCTACATTTTTGACTGGTGGACTACTCTCTGTCTAGAAGTGACACTTCAGTCCAGCAGCACTGCTATGTCTGATCCACTCGTATCAGTGCAACACACCACCACCACATCAGTGTCACTGCAGTGCTCAGAATGACCCACCACCCAAACAGTACCTGATCTGTGCTGGTCCTGTGGGGGTCTTGACCATTAGAGAGCAGAGTAAAGCGGACAAACATAGTATTTTCGGTATCTAGTTTGTAGCAATAACTGCAGCTAAATATTTCAAGTAACTGCTGATCAGTCCTGCACATCAACTTGAAGAATTTTAGCCCATTCCATTATATAGAGCATCTTCAAATCTGGGATGTCAGTGGGTTTTATCATATGAACAGCTTGATTCAAGTCCTTCCACAACATCTCTGTTGGCTTAGGACTTGGATTTCAAAAATATTAACTGTATTCTTCTTAACCATTTTTGGTAGAATGACTTGTGTGCTTAGGCTCATGGCATGAGATACTTTCTCTTGAGATTCAGTTCATGGCATTCTGAAATTCCTGGCATTTTTTCTTAGAATTTTCTGGTTTAATTCACAATGAATTGTTCAATCAATGATGATAAGAGGTCATGTCTCATATGCAGCAAACAGACCCAAACCATGATACTACCACCATCATGTTTCACATATGGCATAAGGTTCTTATGTTGGATTGCAGTGTTTTCCCTTCTCCAGACATAACGTGTCCATTAAACTTTCCATAAAATGTTTCTAATATCCCTCTGGCTTGTCCATGTGTTAGCAAAATACAGATGGGTGGAGATGTTCTTTTGGAGAGGAGTGTTGCTCTTTGCACCCCTGCCGTGATCTTTTTTTTTTTTCAATTGCACTTTCCATACTGTCCCACACTATTCGGTTATGGGGATGGAAGATTTACAAATGAAATGAAGCTGACTAGAAAAAAACATGGAATATCCTGTGTATATGCTGTCTGCAATTAAATACAAGTCAAAGCAAATTTGGAAATCACTGCTTTCTTTTTTTATTTGCATTCTCTACACTATCCCAACTGTTTCCGTTTTGCTGTTGTATGTTTCAGATGTATTATACCAGTATACATCAGTCTAGTAGTACAGCAGTAATAACAGCACAAGTCTATTCAAATGATTCCTAGGATAATGCCTGTACTTTGATCTGCACGTTTTGTACTTTATCTGTTGCTGTATACATTTTTTTGTTTCATATTTAAGATCTTAGTATATTATTATTATTATTATTATTATTATTATTCTTGTTGTTGGTATTATTAGTATTATATGTACTTAGTGTGAAACCGAGGGTATGACAGGGAATGAATACTCTTTTCAGTACTTGCATCGTGGCACCTTTAACTTTTTGCATATTTTGTAAGTCTCTGCCAAATTACAAAATGTAAATGTATCAACTAATAAACTATATTTTAAACTCATTCAATAGTATATGGCAAAGTGTATCTGAGGATACATCTAGTAGTAAAGCAGGAGAGTAGATGATGCAAGTGTCTCCTCCTTCTCCCCAACTACTCCAGTAGTTATCTTATATCTAAGTCTCTGTATATTAATGATGTTTTGTCCTTTTGTTTGTGATGGTTCCCAGTTTTCCCATCAAAATTTGATTTCTTTACACAAATGTAAATGTGATGGCAGAGGTGAGATGCTTTGTGGACCTTTCTTTCTAGTTATGATAATTGAGGCATTTGGCGTAGTAGCTTATCTAACTGCCTACTAGGGAGGCAGCAATGGAGGGACAGATTTTCAGCCTGACACTGTAAAGTCCTCACAGCCTTTTGCATTTTTAGAGTGACTTCGGTGACACTCACACACACTTGACTGCTTAGCAGTATTGCACACAGCATTCTTGCCCTTTAATCACAAAATTATTCCAGACCTTTTCTAGACCTTTTCCAGTCTACCTTGTAACAACTTGGTGTAATGGCTTTCATTACGAATAACAATGCATATTTATGCCATAGACAAGATTAAAATAAAATAAACTAAGGCATAAATAAAACAGAGGCATTTTGTGTCATTACATACAAAACATAAGAAAATATATTTCATACAGTTCATACAGATTTATACTATTCATTATTAGTGCTCTTTTGCATCCTCTTCAGTTGATAATGGTACAATGCTTTCTGTGGTGACTTTTTTTTCCAAATCATTTTAGCCACCCCCAAGGGAGAAAAAAAAACCTGTAACAGGACAGTCGCGGTTTAGTAGCTGATGTTCTGTACTACTAATCAGAATTTCAATTGCCAAGACTGGACACAAAATTAGGGACTGTGGTAGCCCAGAAGTTAAGGCACTGGACTATGGACCAGAAAGTCCATGATTCAAGCTGTCACTGTTGGGCCATTGATCAAGTTCACTAACCTTGCTTGGATTGAACATTGTAATATTGTATTGTTTGTAATTCTCTGTACAAAGTGTACATGTAATATAAAATATTTGACAATTCAACAAAAAATGTAGAAAAGAAGGGAGAAAATTTATACTTACAGTTTAGTTAGAGGAACATAACTTTTGAGGAACTTCATATAAGGTTCACTGGTGAAGATACATTTATATTGTTTGTACCTTGAGGAACAAAAAGGTTCCTACACAATACCATTTGCTGACAGTCTAGATATTGTTTCATTTACAAATTTGAATAAAAAAATCTGAACAATTATCATGAACAAGCAGGTATTTACTATCTTTGGCACAATTAAATACAATTTGTTTTAAAAACTTTACATTTGTTAGGGTTTCATGTTAATGAAATTATGATTAAAAACTGTGTCCAATAACCTCCTAAAACACTTTGACTGGCCAGAGATGACCATGGAGGCACATCCTGCCTGGATCTTTTAAATATGTGTATGCAACTTTGACAATAGCTATCTTTTTTCAACATCCTTGCAAACTGCAAACTCTGACATAAATCTATTTGTTCCCTAAAATATTGCATGGACATTATTTAGCCGTCTTTGTGCTCATTGGGTCAGTTCGTATTATAATCCAAACAATGTATTAGTTGCTATGAGTTGTTTTTTTTAATATGTTTGCAATTGTCAGATCGTGTTGAGAGTCAGTGCTGCTGGAAGAGAAAGTGAGGAGTGCAGATTGAAAGGACAAGTGTATCCCGCTGTCGGGCAGATTCATGTATTGGCTGCTCTGATGACTGTGTCAATGGCATTGATCCTACAGTTCTCCTAAAGCCACTGAACTCTACTCGAGTCAATGCACACAAGCACACATTGCAATATGCTCAATTTCTCGAGCACACATCCACACTTGGCTGTTGTTCTCACAAACAGACTTCTCGCGCGTTCCCATGTGCTCTCATGCTGATGCACACCATCAGCCAATGAGTGGCCCTTCATCCACAGTCATACATGGTATTCCCTTAATGTGTGTGTGTGTGTGTGTGTGTGTGTGTGTGTGTGTGTGTGTGTGACTTTGTTGGGGGGTTAGAGACAGCACGAGGGACATGTGTCAGATGACCTTGGTCACTGCTAAGGGGACCCAGTTTTTCTTGCCAAACCAATCAATAAGCTAAACAGGCTATTGAGGGCATGGGAAGCCAAACTCAAACACTGATAGGCTATCTGCTTTACCCAGAACCCACTTCTGTGCAAATATTGGAGCAGCGCATTTTTCACGGTGACTTGCATTTGGTGGAAAAAAGGCTTTGGAAGCTTACTGAGAGAGAAGAGTGAGAGAGAGAGAGAATGGGGAGAGAGAGGATAAGAGTAGGCTCAGGACACCCACTTTGTAAGGACATTTGTAAGGACACGCAGTGTGAAAGTATGGATACAAGTCTTGTAAAAGAGGCATGGAATTAGCTTAAAAAATGATACTGTTAATCATTTGCGCATCATGATTGTGGCTGTGATTATGAATCAGTTGAACAAAACAAAACTAAAACAATTTATAATCATATTCAGTTAGTTCGGCGAGGGTGCAGATTACAGAAATGATACAAAGCAAATGTTCAGGAGTACAAGCCTTGTTTTTGTGTATCAAATCTGAGTAGAAAGTCTGTGTTGATGTTAAGCTGGGTAGTCTTCAAATTCCCCGTGATGTATCCACATAAGCTCACTGGGTAGTTAACACAGAGGCAGTTGAACCAACAATTACCTTTCTGTCTAACTTAAAGTTAAAATAATCAACAATCAATATAGTCAACAGTGTCAATATAAGACAGTACAGAATGACAAATCAGGTTAAGAACCAATCAAATGGCAAGGTTTACTCAAGAGCTTCGACTGGGTGACTCATTTTTGGCACTAAAATTCACGAACTTTGCCTTCCGAGTTTCGACATTATAACACAATCAGAGAGATCCGGGCCAAAAGTGCAGCCTGGGGGGAAAAAGTAACATCATATTATATTTCCAGTAATCAGCATATAAAATGGAATCATGCAGGTTTGGGCAGAAAAAGTATTTTTTACTCTTTCTTAACAGTTCTGTGATTGAGGCGAAATGGAAAATGGAAAGCTACTTCAAGTGCTTAAGTCTAGTGTCTCCACAAACAGGTTGCTTATCAGTATGAGATCAGACAGACCTTATTTGGAAGTCCTTGCTACTTCTAAAAGTCTGTTTGGAATGCAGATTTGACACCTGTGCATTCTGGGAACTTGACGGTTTCCCAAAAAACTCACTCGAGGCAACTGGAACAATAGTGGCCCAGTGTAGTGTGCAGCCTGCTCTAATGCCAGCTGTGCTGCCATCAATAATAAATGAATGACACATGCCAAGTTGTGTGCGGGGTAGACAGAGGGACAGCATTTTACACACACACAAACACATACACAAATATATACACACAGTCACAAAAAAAAAAACCTCCACAACGCCTTCCCCTGCCAAGCGGCTGTCGCATCGCAATCAATTTTAATCAAAGATGGGGGGAAAAGCACAAAAGAAGAAACGGAGTGAGTGAAAGAGGGTCTTGATGATGAAAGAGATGAGATTAAAGCTTATACACAACCAGATAAAAGACAGTTCTATCAAGCCAACCTTCTGACAAAACCATTAATATGCAAGAATTCTGCAGACCTAGAAATACACAGCAAACCTGTTATCATGTCATGAGACCCATTTAATGCAAAGTTTTTATGTTCAACTTCTAAATGGTTATGTAAAATATATCAACAGCTTAGTAAAAATTAAAGAAAAATCTGTTTAGAGTGGTTGCCTTTATGCAGTATTCTGAGGCAGTATAAAGATGTAGTGTCTCAAAAGTATTGAGTGGCTAGTATTACTCTGTCTTTAAATGTTAAGATGTTATAAATTGTACTTTCAGTGCTTTCAGGAAACCTTGCCCTGTGTAGTTCTGGGATTTTGTAGACAGTCTGTTTATTCAGGCATTTCCAGTGAACGCGGTCAGAATCCACAGTGGAGGTCAGATCGCGTACAGACATGATTATCGTAGGTATATCTGCAAGCCAAAGCCAAGAAATCAGGGCAGAGGTCAAACCCAGAAAGGAATAGGGAAGGAACATCTTAGAGAACTACAGGAAAACAAGACCCACAATAATACTGATAAAGATAGCTTGGAAAAGATGGTTAAACTGTCATAAAATGGTTGGATTGAATTGAAAATATGAGAGCAATCGAACATTTTAATGAAAGTTGATTTCTTATAAGTACACTTGTCTTTGCCAGTGTGTCACTCTTAGTGGCATAGCTGGATTTAGCACTTTGTGCTAAATCTAAATTTGCCAACATAACAACACTGTCTTCTAATGCTTTAATTGAAGTTTAGAATAAGGAACTCCTTAGAACTCTTGCCTCACAGAAATTCAGGTTTTAGTCATGGTTCAGTCGTTGCCTGTGTTGAGTGTGTCAAGTCAAGTCAAGTCAGATTTATTTATATAGCGCTTTTTACAATGGAGCATTGTCTCAAAGCAACTTTACAAGTTTAGATTATCTCCTAATAACTACGTCCAATCCTAAATTGAGCAAGCCTAGGGCAACAGTGGCAAGGAAAAACTCCCTAGTTGTGTGTGTGTTCTCCCCATGTCTGCATGGGTTTTCTCAGTGTAATCAGATGTCCTCCCAAATTATAAAGACATGTGTTAGGTCAACTGCCATGTCTGAAAAAAGTGATCTAGTGTGAGTTGACAAATGAGTGGGCATGTGGATTGTCACCTATCCAGAGTTTGTTCCTGCCTTGCACCTGTACTGCTGGTAAAGCCCCAACGGTACCCCCAAGCCGCAGCCCTAAACTGGTTTAAGTGGGTACAGAAAATGGGTGAGTGAGTGTTAATTTATGTCCATGCAGCAAGGTTCCCAGGGAACATACAGCTTCATATCATTGCAGATACTTACTATATTTAATAGTAGGGAGTAGGTTCCATTCAGTATAAGCACGCTTCATTTTATTTCAAACACGTCAAGTGTTTGACCATATTGGACCACAGAGTCAAATTCCAGTTAAAGTTTCAAGAATAGCAGGTGCATATGTTTATAGTAAAACAGGCTTTCTTCTAATACACCTTCAAATCAGTTTGTTGGCATGGTGGCGATGTCAAGTTGTAAATTTGGATGCTTGGTGGCCACAAGATGCCACCATCTGCTGCAAATCTCCAGTTGTGATCCTAGGTGAACTTTTTGTCCCTCTTACCCTCCTCTTTGATGTATATGAGCAAAGTACATGTTTGCCTTGTTCCAGACAGGTTCATTATATCTGTAGCTGTTTTAAACACCTTAATTATTGATCAAACAGTACATTTAGACATTTACATTTACATCATTTAGCAGACGCCCTTATCCAGAGCGACTTACAATTGATGCAATCTTACAGTCCAAGCAATTGTGGGTTTTTAAGGGCCTTGCTCAAGGACCCAACAGTGGCAACTTGGCAGAGGTGGGATTTGAACGCTGGACCTTCTGGTCCATAATCCAGTACTCTAAACGCTAGGCCACCACAGTCCATGAGTCCATTAGACACTACAGTCCATTAGACACTACATATATAGCCTGTGTTTCATTTCATTTACAATGTACCATTTTCCCATGTCGATGTATGAGGATTTCAACTTCTGTGTCACCTCAAACTAGTGCTCCCTAGTGCTCCCATAAAACGTAAACTAACATATGACTAAACATTCAGAATTCACTTATGTTTGAGTAAGATTTGAATCATTAAAAAGTTTAGGTGTGTTAATTATCATGCCATATGTGGCATTGGTAAAACTTATTTTATCATAATATTTTATTAGATTTTTTTTTCTTATTTTTAGTGTGAGATTAAGCTAATTGATCTTAAAGATATTTAATAACCTGTTGAACCCACCTTTACAGGTGTCAGTAATTCTGGATATGCTTGTATAAAGTATGATTACATATATTTTCCAGGAACCAATTGAATAATAAATTTGGCTAAATGTTCACCTACTTGATGGAAAACTGGACTGGTCAGTGCATAGTCACTACAGCACAAAACAAAGCTGTTCTTAGTTTTTACATTGGATTGAATGATACAGATTGATATGCTCAGAGGATGGTTGATTAGCACTTTTCCAAAAAACATTGGCAATAGACAAAAAATGGCTTTTGAAACACTGTTGTTGTTCTTCCTGTATCCTGTACAAAGAAACAATAAGTGAAAGCATACAGTGAATGCATGCACACAGACTGCTGTATATACACTAGCATTAAGCAAAGGATTATTGACAAATGATAGGAAATAAACCAATAACAATTCAGAGGTGGACACTGGAGTGAATTAAAACAAAACAGAGACAAATGAAGCTAAAAATCATCATAGCTACTGAAACATTTTTTGACAATAGCAGCTAGAAAAAAATCAGCAATATAAACACTATGTTGGGAGCAAGCTCCATTCACATTAGCTAGCTAGTGTTCATCACTAGCTCGCTAAGTTATCTAGCTAGTTACTTACTATGTAAACTATTTAAGAACAGACTTACCATTTTTTGTAGCCTCAATTTTTTTGTAAAGTTCAGTGTTTTTGCATCTCCATCTGTGATCTTCACCCCACAATTTGGATACAGCAGTTATTTCTTTTATTCACTACAGCAGAGTATTTACAGTTGTAAAGGATTATTTTGGCAGCATGCTTCTAGCCTGCACATAGTTCATCACTGGTGTCCGCGAAGTTTCCTGTGATTGGCTGCAGAATTTCACTTGTTGTTACAGCTAAGCAACTCAGCTCCCTAACATTACAGTGATACAGCACCATGCAAGAAATACAAAATTCTCAGTTATGTGATTCAATGTTATTTTACCACTTGGAAAAATAATTGTTAAAATGTTAAAAATGGGTTTTCAAATCTTAAGGCCCAAGTCCGATTTCAAGTCCAAGCCAGTTTTTGACGTGGTCAAATGGCAAGTCATCAGATTCGGGACTTGAGTTGCACTGGAGTTCAAGTCATGTGACTGAAGTCCACATCTCTGGTTAAAGGATTTGCTCAGGAACCCAACAGTGTCAGACTAGCAGAAGTGTGATGTGAACGTAAGACCTTCTGGTCCCATAGTCCAGATTAACCGCTAGACCACCACCGTTCGACAGCTAACAGGTATGAATTCTCTAAAAACAAATAATGACAGTGGAAGAGATTATACAGAAAATCTCAGTGTCTCTTAGTATGTCATTTCCATAGGTTCCCTAATAGCTTAGTTTATCAACTTCCTGCCCTATCTAAGTTTATAAAGAAACAGTGATTTAGGACATCAGTAACATCAGTACCTAACTGCACAGTAATATTTAGTGGTCTAGTGGGACTTACGAGTAAAGGAGAAGGAGAATAAAACACAGCAGCAGCAAAGCTGGACAAAGTCGATACTAATAGTCATGTTTTTGGATGCCTTTGTTTGGTGCCTGCATAAAGATAGATAAGATAAACATTTATCTATATAGTGTAAATTATGTGTTAGCAAAGTGGTAGAAGTGACAGCAGGAATGCTTGTTCTTGGTTAGCTTTAGTGTTAGAATTGGTGCTGCTAAACCCTGCATCTCTTTCTGTTCCTGACAGTGCAGCTTATGGCTAATTATCACTGACTAACAGTATCGGACATGAGGGAGTCTGTGTGGGTTTTCAGCCAAGAGGTGGAGGTGGGGTAGGGGGTGAAATTAGGGGTGCTTTGGATTCATTTTTTCATCCATACCTAAGGTCAGATCCAAGGGTTTGCACTTCATCTGGAAGTCATTGCCTTCATATCCCTTGACCTAGAGTGGAAAAGGGGCAGTGGTACCTAGAAGTTTGGTTTTATCATGATATTATTATCGTAATGCCATTCAGAAGTGGGTTTTACAGATATTCTTTGTTTACTACTGTGCCATTGAGAAGAAACATGCAGTTAGATTTGAATACCATTAATACATGCTGGATATCACTGTTTATTAACCCTGCTGGATGAAGGGGACAAAAATGTTTGAGGCTCCTCAAAATCAGTAAAACATTTTCTTAAGTCAATTGTGCCAGTGTGAATGGAAGCATGTAATTGTATGGACCTCGGAGGCTTGCCAGAATCAGCATAACCCACCACAGAGATCTTACACAATAGAACTAATACAGAGAAAAAAGCCAGTCTGTCCAGCTTCTTCTTCTTCTTAGAAAAGACTTGTTTAAGAATTAAGTACTATCCTTTGTCTCTTTCTATCACACGGACACCACACCACTTCATGGGATTGTAACAAGAGCATTAATTTTCAGGGTTACTAAGGACAGAATCCCATAGAATGAGTTATGAGTATTTGTGCTGTTGTGAGGTTTGTCTGAAAGGAACGGGTTGTATCCTAAATCCATTGTGTAGTGGGAATTAAGAGCTAAAGGCGGCTTACAGAGCTGAGCGAAGCTCGAGAGAAGATCCAAATTAAGAACATGCAGATTCTCCTTCACTAAATGGTGATCATCTGCTCAGCTTAGTCCAAATCCAGTTAAGTGGGTTCGTCCATCCGAGACAACGAGTGTGTGAATGGCGATTAAGTCACTTCTCTCTTGATGTACCAGTGAGTGTTTCAGTAGACGTAACTCTCTCTTTCACTCTCTCTCTTTTTAATATACCGTGTCAATCAAGTTCTTTTTATTTTGCTTTATTGGTGAAATAGTTTTTGCTATAACATTGTAATCTTTCATTTATTCATTCATTTTTATACCCGCATAATCCAATTCCAGGTCTCGGGGTGCTATGGCCTAACCAGCAGCATAGGGCCCAAAGTGGGAACCAACCCTGGACGGGGTGCCAATATATCGCAGGGCACACACACACACACATACTCACTCATACACTCTGGCAAACTTTAGGGACATCAATGTCCTTGGAATGTGAAAGGGAACTGGAGTAAATGGAGAAAACCAGCACAGACATGTCCAGACTAGGAATCTAACCAGTGATCTGTAGAGCTGTAAGGCGACAGCACTAACCACTTGTGCCACCATGCTGCCAAAACTTTTCTCTATAAAAAATTCTGGTTTTTGGTTCATTATTGTTGATGGTGTGGACCATAAAGAAAATGCATAAACAACATATTGCTTCACAAAAGACTGTAGACTTTTCAAGATGTTTCTGAGCTGTTAGGCACCATACCTACTGTGAAGCATGGGGGTGGAAACATGATGCATTAGGGCTGTTTTTCTGAAAAGGGGACAGGACGACTGATCCATGTTAAAAAAACAGCAATGTGGGCACAATCCTCAACAGTCCAACTGTGAAGCATGGCAGAGGGAGCATCATGGTGTGGGGCTGAACAGAACCTGGACAGCTTGCAATCAATGATGTAATGTATAAAGATTTTTTTTGCGGAAAATTATCAGTGTGATAGAAGCTGGTGACTCAACAAGACAGACAATATTTACCAAGAGATGGTAGACTCAAATCAACAAGGGAAGAATTATGCTTTGGAACAACCACATCAGTGTCCAGAACTTAAGCAAAGTGAGGTGCTTGACCTTCATGACCTGAAGCAGGCTGTTCATGCAAAAATAAAGAAATAAATAAAAATAATAATAATTAAAAAAAAATCTCAGAATGTTCCAAAAGTCTGCTAAGCAACTACAGGAATGTCTCTACTGCTGGGGTTCACATAGATTTCCAGGTGTAATGGTTGAACAATTAAACAAAGCATTTACTAAAGACATAAGAAGTATAAATGTTTGTGTAATATTATTTTAGGCAGAATGTGCTTGTCTGTTATTGTGATTAGATGATAGTCATTATGATTAAAATAGGTAAACAATGCAGAAAAACATGTAATTCCAAGGGTTCACAACCTGTTTCTTGCAACTACAACTTCCTTTCAGTTCCCATTATCTAGCTCCTTCCATAATTTATTTCACTCTATTCATAAGGTTTCCCTTTTATTGTAAAATGAATAGCAATACACAGTTAGTGCCAGTGACCCTATCACAGACTACTAAAAACAAAATTAAAATACCCTACCCTACAGTACCCTACTAACCCCTGATTCAATTAATTAAATAAATAAATACTATACATTCATATTTGTACTACTCCAGCAGGGCAGCACATCAATGAGTACAATGCAGGAAAGATTTTTGTCAAGTTTGTAACAGAAATTACCTCCCATGAAAATACAAAACCAGTATAGTTTATTAAAAATGATTACTTAATGTAAAGTTGTACGTATTTACCTTCCACTTTGCAGTGTGCTTTACACACTAATGGAAAATATGAACTGTGTACACACTTTGTGTGACTGACAGGTTGGAGTTTTGGTTGTCCTAAGTTCCATGTATTATTAAATATATGCTGAAAATTAACTTCTATCCCTCCTTATTACTTAATCTCTTTTGTCTTCATCCATTTATATCACCTGAAGTCTATCTCTCCTCAATGTTGTGATCTGACAACTCAGTCACTCAATCATCTTTGCTTTTTCCTCTTATGCTCTGTAGTAATTTTCCTACAGTTTCTCTGTGGATGCTTTAGTGCAATATCTTCATGGAATATTGATGCAGAAACACTCTCAAATCTCCCCCTCTGTGTGTATTAGGGTGTGTTCACATGTCATGGATCTTTATTCCTTTCAGTAACTTATTTTATTTTATTATTTCAGTATTCGAATTATACCAATAACCGTGGCTGCTGTGTGACAAGTAGGCTAGCATACCACTGTTGACAATCTTAATCTCCTTCTGTTCATTTTCAGATAATACACCCAATTCTTCTTTGTTTATGGTTTTTGTTCATCCAGTCCCTCATGTGCATGAATAACAGTAAAAAGTTTAATTTCTCTTCAGTAATAACAAATACATGAAGTCTCTTATGGGCAGTAGAAGTGGTGTTTCACACAATAACATGGGTATGAAAGTTCTCTGAAGGACAAAGGAATCTTACAGTAGCGACTGATTTTAAATCTGTGCCCACTGGCATTGTTACCACTGTCCCTGACATGACTACAATTGAAACAAATGTGCACCGTAACTTTATACAGTCACTGTGGAAAATATGATATATATACATAGGCTTTAGTCTCAGATGCACACATACCATCTGATGTGCACTCTAGACATATTGCTGCACATATTGCTGTCCAGAATCTTGCCAGCTAAAGCCTCATTGGCTGTTCATACCCTGTTTTCTAAAGTATTTTAGACAGGGAAGTATTTTAAACTGTTAAACTTCATGAAACATTATGAACCCTAAATACTCATTTTCAAGTGGACCAATGGATCATACACAAGCGTGCACTCATGGCGAAATTAGTGCTGCCAAACAATTCAAATATTTAACTGCAAAAATAGTATGACTTTTGTCAAGTTAATGTCAATTAATCCCAGTTTTTGCTCCTATTTGACCCCATTAATAACATTTCATTAATGAAAAATTCATTCTGACTTCTCTGACAGAGTGCTGCCAAGGAAACACCCAACACACACACACACACACACACACACACACACACACAACATAAATTACTAGAATGGATCTTTATAATGGAAAATATTCATTTTCTTAGGTGCTTTTATAAGAAACACCATGTACAAGCTGTTATCTCATGTGTCATGCAATGGAATGGGTTAGTGTGTTTCTGATGAAAGCTAATTTTGACAGCCTTAGCCCAAATATACAAAATTGTCTGTATAAACTTGCTTAGATCCATTGTGTCATTTTGTTCATAGACAGGTGTAAGAAGAATTAAAAGTGTCCACTTTCATCCACTTTCCTCAATGTTGTATTTAAAAAAAATGACAATGTACTTTGGCCATGCCTATAGGCTAGAACACCTAAATTGTAGAGCAAGAGGTAGAGCATTATGAAATCACAGGTAACCTGAGATGCCTCCTCATTGGTTTATGTTTACATTGCAGCATTTATCAGGCGCCCTTATACAGAGACACTTTGTGTTACTCTTTGTATATATTAACTCATACTCGCAAGAGCACTGACCACCTAAAGGCCTGTTTTTTTAATGTGTAAGTGCAATCTCAGTCTAAGTGGAGAGGTGAGTCTTTAGTCATCCTTTGAAGAGACGTTTGATTCGGACATCCAGTAGAAGCTCATTCCGTCACCTGGGTGCCAGTACAGAGAAGTCTTGATGCTTGTCTTCCTTTACTCTCCAGGTGTAGCTCTAATCAAGACAAGATTGAGTCTCAAAGTGTATGAAGTACAGAGTGGGGTTTGACAGGACCTAGATAGGAAAAAAAATCCATTATTTACAGCATTTAGCAGACACCCTTATCCAGAGCGACTTACACTTAATACAGTCTTACAATCCAAGCAATTGTGGGTTAAGGGACTTGCTCATGGACCCAACAGTGGCAGCTTGGCAGAGGTGGGATTTGAACCCTCGACCTTTTGGTCCATAGTCCAGTACCACAGTCTCATCAGTTACAGCAGTTGTGTGTATGGGAAGACCTGCTAGTAGAGTGCTGCAGCAGTCTAGTTTTTACATAACATGAAACTGGACAAATATTTTAATTACTTCCCTGAAAGGGAATGGTCGAATCCTCCTGATGTTGTAGAGGAGATAGTTGCATGACCAGATCAGTTTGGTAAGATGCAAGGAGACATTTAACCGGTTATCAAAGACAATTCTGATTATTTTTTGGAATCGCAAACATGGATGGATGCTGCTGGTCCAGTTACTTATCCCTTTCTTGTCTACATAATCAGGTGTGCCACAAAAAATTAATGTCATTTATAAAGACCAGACTATTTTTAAATTATTTGGTCAAAATAAATATTCCAGTAGTCTACTTGGTATTGTAATAATTGGGTTAATTAGTGCATAGAAGTGGATGGAAGTATTAATGATGTTATAATGCTCCCACAAAAGAATATTGTGACAGGACAAAATCATATCATAAATGCCATAGTCCTAATTACTAGCCCTTTGTCCATCCCTTTTTTGTGAATCTAGTAGTGAAAGTTCATAGTACAGCCATCTTGAATTGATTTTGGTCATTTTGTGTCACAGTTGGCTCGTTTAACTTTTGAATGCTTGGATTGGGATCCTCATTCACTTCTAGTCTGCTTTTGGGTTAAAAACAGTCTGCCAAATTTTCCTCTCTTTAGCACACGAGGCAAGATGAGAAAGAGGAGGGTTGTTTTCCAGCTGTCGTTATTGCACACTTAGTTTGTGCTAAGCCACCTGTGTGTCCATCCTACTGCCTGATGTGAGAAAGATGAGTGTCATACCCTCCTTAAGTAGAGGATGGTGTGTGTGTGTGTGTGTGTGTGTCTGCAGCTGTGTATATGTATAAGCCTGAATCAACAGGTAAACTCCAAAACACCTGTTTCCATTGTGGCCTGAACAGAGGGCCTGACCTGAGCACACAAAACCGAATACTGAGTAAAGATAGCGCACACACAAACTCGAACAGAGGAGCAGCGCATCTCTGCATGTATGAGGCCTTGAAGCTCAGTGGTTTAGTCTTACCCCGTGTTTGCTCATTGTGTGTGTATACATGCACATGGTTTTTTTCCTCACAATAGTGAATGATTCAGATGTCGTACATGCAGTATTAGGAGGAGATGAGATGAGAAGAGTGATGAGATAAGGTTAAGTGTGTGCGTGTATGTACAGAGTGTGTATTATATTAGAAGCAGATGAGAGGAGATGAGCGTGGGTGTGTTCCACAGGCATGTTTGCTTGAGAAGGTCTGCTGAAGTTCAAAAGGAGCTTTTGTGTAAGTGTCCACAGTAATCGAGGACGACTGCTCTGATGTATGCATGTGACTATGAACCTTAATAACACCCCCGCTTTGCCTTGGAAACCTGCTGTTTACTGATGTAATGAGAATAATTGATGTGGTCGAATGATGTATTCACAGAACTTGGACAGTTGTGCTTTTGTGCATTTTAAGTGGTTAAAACCATAATAACTGTTGATTATCTGTTGAGAGCATAAACTAACTACTACCTGATGTTAATAATGATTAAGCTAGCCAGCAATGTAGGTTAAAAAGATAAACCAGTAGATACACTGGGAATTTTTCACATTCTCAGTTGTGACAAGCACCTGCACAACTCAGTTTACCAATTTGCAGTTTAAAAACAACTTACCATTATTATTTTTTTTATTTAAGCCATAACAAGTCTTCTTTCAAGACAGAATGGAATGGCTGTGGATTAATAATAGGAACTCGGGTCACCTTGTGGTAGGCTAGTGAGCTTCCGTAATTGTATACATTGGTCCTTGAAATTTGTAAACTTTTAAAAATTTTCATATTTTTGAAGAAATATGACATAAACTTCAAAATCAGGATTTCACACAAGCCCTAAAAGTAGCTAAAGAGAGCACAGTTAAACGAATGAAACAGAAATACTATACTTCCTCTATAGGTCCCTCTTGGTAGGTTTCCTCACATGAAAAGGTCAGGTCTTTGACTTGACCTTTCCAAAACATTAACTTTATTTGTCTCTAACCATTGCTTGGTAGAACAGCATGTTTGATAAGTGTCATTGTCTTCCTGCAGGTATAATGCAAAATCCATTGTTCCATCAATGATGTCAAGATGTTTTTCTGAATACCCTGGTAGTAATGAGTGGTTATTTGAGTTAATGTTGCCTTTCTATCAGCTCGATCCAGTTGGGAAGAACCAAAAAATATCCAGTGAGTGGAAGTTCTCTGGGTAAAAATTCCTAGGTGATGCCAGAGGTCAGAGGAGAATGGCCAGACTGATTTGGGTTGACAGAAAGGTAACAGTAACTCAAAAAACCACTCATTACAACTGAGGTATGCAGAAGAGCATCTCTAAATGCACAACACATTGAACCTTGAAGCAGATGGGGTACATCAGCAGAAGTCCACACCAGGTATCACTCCTGTCAGCAAAGAACAGACAACTGAGGCTAAACTTCATACAGACTCACCAAAATTGGACAATAGAAGATTTGAAAAACGTTGCCTGATCTGATAAATTTCGACATTTGCTGCAACATTCGGATGGTAGGCTCACAATTTGGCATAAAGAATATGAATCATATCAAGGGTGCTGGTGGTGTAATGGTGTGGGGGATATTTTCTTGGCACACTATAATTCTTATAAGTCTGCTTTGAATGGCAATGTGCACAGTGGTACATCTGTTAGCATGGTCATTTCACAGCTCCAGTGTCCCTGGTTTGATACTGACCTCAGACTCTGCCTTTGTGGAGTTGTGCATGCCCTCCAGGTGTCCGCATGGGTTTACTCCAGGTGCTCTGGTTTCCTCCCACATTACAAAAACATGCATGTTAGGTTAATTTGTGTTTCTAAAGTGCCCTTAGTGTGTGAGTGTACCCTCTCTAGTGTTGTTCCTGCCTTGCTGCTCCTGTCCCTGTGCCGCTTTCTGCAACCCTAATCAGGATTAAATGGTTAAAAATATGAATGAATGTATTTTATATGACTGTTAACATGTAGTTGAACAGAAATTTTAGGAATCACCCAGATCTTAAGCATTTCCTCAACTAAACTAGTCATTTCTTTGTTTGATGCCTTGTTCAGAAAACATCAACCCAACAAGCCATTCAGATTTTGCCCACATCCCTATGACTTGAGGTGCCATTTTTTGTCTTACCCAGTGAATATGCCAGCATTATATCAAAGCTAAAAGCTAAGCTCTGGAATTGCTCTGTTGTTGGCTGCCCAGAACAGCCAAAAACATTACATTGGCCCCCGGGCTCAGAGCACAGAAGACCTGAAGTCAGCAAAAACCTGTATGTATGTGCAAACCACTTTGAACTAAGATAACTTATTTCTTAAGTAGCTTCCAAGTAGTTACACATTTAAGATGGTAGATGGTAGTAGTATTGTATTACATCGCTTATTTTTTTAAGTGTACAATTTCTAGATTTTTATTCAAGTCATCATTTGCACTCTAAATCACAAGTGCATAGAAGCGAATGCAAATGAGTCGGTCCTAAGAAGAGTCGATTACAAGTTTCAAGGCCCAAAGAACTAGCAGCATAAATATAACTATAAAAAATAGTAAATATAGTTGAGATGATTCCTCACACAGAAGCTGAATTGCCTCACATTCAGGGTGTACAGTAAAATTAAGTCAGCCTCATTAGCTATATAAACTAGTTATTTGATGTGAATGATTAAATCTCCTTAATTTAATCAGTGAAATGTATTTAATTAGCTAAATAAATTAAGCTTATGATATCATGTAACAATTAAGGGAACGATTTCAGAAAGGTCAGTGACTGTAGTTTGATCACAGCATGTCACAGATATTTCACTAAGCCCCCAAGGAATTGTGTTAACTTTTGGAAAAGGGGTATTTGTCACCTGCTTAAGGACCCAGCAGATGGAGCTTTGGCAGAGCGAGGACCCTCAACATATTGGTCAGTAGTCCCTAAGCCACAGCATAACCACTGGCCTCGTATCAGTATCGATAGTGATGTACCCCTGGTATTTATTATCCATTTCTGTACCTATAGTGAGATAAAGGTATGCACTGTTTCATTTCAACCCGATCCGTTGGCTACAATGACTGAGGTCTTGAAAGCTATAAAAGTTTATAATAGAACATTTTTTCCTGTCTTTTAACACTGAGGCCATAAACAGCTGGTCACCTTAACAGCTAATCAACGCTGTGTATCCACAAGCAGAGACGGGAGTTAGAGTTTAAGAGAGGAAGTCCATCATTCGTGTGTGTATGTGACTACCTCACATGTCATGTGCTCACTTGCTTGTTAAGTCACCTTTGGACTAGAGACTCTTCTAACTTAGTTGTTGTGTTTAGAGACTTTTTTTTGTGTGTATGACTTTCCATTACTTCTTTGTAACAAACTGTAAATGGTGTTCATATGTGCCTATCCCATTATAAAGTACCTAGTAGTCATCCCCCCCCCCCTCACTACCTGTATATTCTCTATCACCTATAATTATATAAACTGTTTCACATTTACTTGTTGAGTCTCTTGTTTCATCTGGCTGATCTTCGTGTTGTCAGTAATACTGCCTATCAATGCATTTTTGGCTTCTGTCAAACAGAACTATCAGGTTCCTGATACCATCCTCTTAAGTGTTACAGCTTTACCCTACACAAAGTTGTAAGAGTACATTACTGTATTTTCTATAATTTTTATGAATTTTCCATACATTAAAAATGAACTGGCATTAGGGATGCTATGTAAATGGTGGTGTTCCACTCATGTTTTCAGCAGCATCTCTGACTCATTTACATATTGTTTGCACAGTTTTCTTGCGAAAAAACCATCTTTACTAACATCACAGTAGAATAAAATGTCTATGTGACTATGGTAATGTCTGCTCAATGTCCATTTCGATCAGCATCCTGTTTCAGAGAACATTATGCAGTCATTAAATGGTGTGTACCTGTACTATTTAAGTGTATTATACAGTACACTAACATGTTAGAGATGTAGTCAAACACAATGTTTATACATAGACTGTGGCAATTTGATGGAAAACAGTTAGCACCAACAGTGCTAACTAGGGACAATAGTTGTTGAACATATAGTGGGGCAAAAAAGTATTTAGTCAGCCACTGATTGTGCAAGTTCTCCTACTTAGAAAGATGGGAGAGGTCTGTAATTTTCATCATAGGTACACTTCAACTATGAGAGACAAAATGAGAAAAAAAAATCCAGGAAATCACATTGTAGGATTTTTAAAGAATTTAATTGTAAATCATGGTGGAAAATAAGTATTTGAATGTTTATTAAAATATTTTAGTATGTAGTAAATCCTTCAATATGGTCAAATCTTCTGCTTAGCTAAATATATCTTTACATACTTCTCCACTGTGTAATTCAGAGTAGCATCAACTTAATTAGCATGTACACAAACTTATGCTCATGCACACATACTGTAAGTTCAGTTCACTTTTAATGAGTATTTTGTGCAATTTAGCCTAGTTTAGCCCTCATGAGCAAACACTTACTATTGTATCCGGGGTTCCGGAACAGTTTTACGTAATGGCAATTATGCAGAAAAAAGTCTGTCAAGGACTTTATTATTTGCATAAGTGTAGAAACTGAACATTACAACCTTTGGACTCAAGATAAAGGACAGATCTCCCTCTTCGCTGTCTCGCCATCTCTCCCTCAGAGCTAAAAGGGCCTACAAGGTTAATGCACTCAAGTCAGGATAAGCAACCAGCTGTTGACCTCCTAATACATAAAACAACCTCCTAATACTTAAAACCACAGAGAGAGAGCGAGAGAGAGAGAGAGAGAGAGAGAGAGAGAGAGAGAGACAGAGAGAGAGAGAGACAGAGAGAGAGAGAGAGAGAGGCAAGTGCAGCACCGGCAAGTGGAAAATGGTGGCATCTGTTGCACTGTACAGTGTTTTGTGTGTCTTAACTTGGCTCCTAAGCAACAGTGTGCAATTTTCTCAAAGTCTCAGTCTCTCATCTGCTCATAGACTTAGAGCGGATAAGAGCAGATAATGGCTTGCAGCATATGTATGTGTGTTTGTGTGTATGTGTGGTGTGTGTGTGTGTGTGTGTGTGTGTGTGTGTGCACTAAATGGCAGTAATGGGACAAGGATGAAGAGCTTCTATGAGTTCTGAGTGCTTTCACAGACAATAGCGAGGCATTAGTATGATAATCTCTGCATGCCTTCCATCTGAAATGAAGATCCCAAGCTTTATGTGAAAGAGGGACTCATTACATGCATTCTCACGCTGCATACATGTTTGCATGTACGATGTGCATTAAATTGTTGAATCACAATGACTGAATTTGGTATGTAACTCGATGTTATGCAAAAATCATAGGTACCCTAACACACAAGAACAATTGCACTATATTTCATATGACTAAAGTCATAAGAAAAAGCTACAACCACTAACCCCACCCTTTACTCCCCCTTACTTACTATCCATCTAAAAATACAATGGGGTAATCACAGCCAGCTCACTTGCCAAGGCTTTTTCTCCTGTGCCTTCTCTGAGCCGGTGGGTACAACAGTTGTTCCTTGTTCTCTGTTTAGGCATTCTCCCCACAGAACAGTCACATCACAGCTCAAACCTTTATTCCTTCTTTGGGTTCTCAAATGGGCTTCTTCCTTTTTTAAGCTGAGGACACATAGAAGTCTCTCCACCATGCCAGTCAGTTCACCACTCAGGTCTGTCCTGCCTGTTTCCTGCCAGTTGGGCCTACCTGGACTCTGTAGTGTTTGTACTAGGGAAAAAAATCCAATTTACTCCTGCTCAAATCAGCAGCAACAATGTTCCAAAATGTCTTCCTAGTTGGATAGATAGAAAGATAGATAGATAGAAAAGAACTTTATTGCTCCCAAAAATAAATTGCTGTCTTACAGTAACAGACAGATTGCGCATATATATATATATATATATATATATATATATATATATATATATATATATATATATGTATATATATATATAATATTTTATATATGCATTATATATATATATATATATATATATATATATATATATAAAATGCATATATAAACTATTATGCATAAAAATTTGTGGCACTATGTGGAATTATGATTCATTTCTCTTCAACCTTTCTTTCTAGTCTGCATCTCAATGCTTTTCTTCAGAGAAAATCCAGCCCTATTATGTGGACACCATGCACATGAACAATAATGATTCAATTCTGATAACCAAATGACCAAAGTTTCTCTCTTCAGACATGATGTCCAGTATCAAGCTGGGCTCTGTAATGCAGACTCCATATTGACCTTGTTTCAGTAATGATCAAATGACAATTGGGCAGCATTCTAAAATGTTCTTCCTAGTTTGTGGCATTATTGCTTCTCTCTTCAGACATGATACCCAGTATCAATCTGGGCTCAATGATGCAGTCTCCAGGGATACAGTAATGATTCATTTTTGATTCATTCCTAATAGCAGCTGGGACAACATCCAAATTTTTCTCCTAGTTTATGGCATCAATGCTACACTTTTCATTCAAAATGTCCAGTTCCAACATGGGCCATGTAATGTGGACTCCAGTCATATGAACTACAGCTGAACCCCATTAACCAAACTTCCGTTATCTGATTGCCAATATAACGTGTGGAGTATTTGAATATCCACTATCAAAACATTAACCCAGTATATTGAATAGCTATAAGTAAAATTTCAATGCGGAATGGTGCTTGAAATTTTGTGAACCTTTAGAAGTCTGCATTTCTGCATAAATATGACCCAAAACATCAGCAGATTTTCACACAAATCCTAATATCAGATAAAGAGAACTCGATTAATCAAATGGAATGAAAATATTATACCACAGATATATCGAAGATATGTACTGGGTCATTTTCTTCAATAAATAAATTCATTCACTTTCTTATCCGCTTGATCCTGGACAGGGTTGCCGGAGAGCTGGTGCCTAGCCAGCAGCATAGGGTGCAAGGCAGGAACAACCCTAGA
This sequence comes from Ancistrus triradiatus, assembly GCA_025084515.1. Classification (NCBI taxonomy): domain Eukaryota; kingdom Metazoa; phylum Chordata; class Actinopteri; order Siluriformes; family Loricariidae; genus Ancistrus; species Ancistrus triradiatus. The sequence continues at coordinate 373,197 of JAJAGP010000442.1, read as the reverse complement.
CAAGGCGCCAATCCATCAAAGGGCACACACACTCATGCACTCATACACACACATACTAGGACCACTTTAGAGACAACAAAAAGACACCTAACACACATCTTTGGACTGTGGGAGGAAACCGGAGCACCCAGAGTGAACCCACATGGATGTAAGGAGGACATGCACACTCCACACAGAAAGGACCCAGACTGCTTCACCTAGGATTGAACCCAGGACCTTTTCAATGTGAGGCGACAGTGCTACCCACTGAGCACCCCAATAAATAAAGGACTTAGTATAATATTTTTGTCTCATTTGTTTCATTGAGTTCTTTTTATCTAGTTTTATGACTTGGTTGAAATTCTGATTATGTTTAGGTCATATTATTTAAGCATAAATATAGAAAACTCTAAAGGGTTTGCAGACTTTCAAGCATTGTAGATAGTGTTCCAAATGGCTCTATCCTTTATCTACACCATCCAGTTTTTTAACTTTAGTTTTATTTAGTGATTAATCATGAAGTAGAAGATGCTTACTTTATATTGTAGCCTTTAGCATGATAAATAATGGGGTAGGTACATGGTAAAGTGGCAAACCTCTGGAAGCCAATCAGAAACTTACTGACACATCACTGAAAGTAGGTGGGGTTTTACTGTATACAAGGTAAAAAATCCCTTAGCCAGTAGGGCTCCCATTGTCAGACTATTCAAAGTTTTCTGAAACAAGAAACGCTCAAATTGCAGTTTGCCTGTATAATAACTGAGACCAACTAATGGCAATCAATCATTCAGACAATATTCAAAATGTTTTTCCTAGTTTGTGGTATCAATGCTTCTGTGCTTATACAAAAGTTTTAGTACCATCTTAGGTCCCATAATGCAGGCTTCTGCTGTACAAAGTTTCATGCAGTCCATGGCACTTTGGACAGCATTCCAAGCAACTCTTCCTGTAGAGAGCTTTGAACTTGTCCCCATTCAACATCTTTGAAATGAATTCTAATTCTGAGTGTGAGTAAGGTCCAAATTCACTGTCCAACCTCACTGCTGCTGTTGCCTCTGAATGGAAGTGAATCCCCGTTTTAAAATCTAGTGGAATGTCTTCCCAGAAACATAGAGGGCAGGAAATATTAACGCCCACGATTTTGGACGTGATATGCGGGTGTCAGGTGGCCAGAAAAAACTGTCTGTGACATGAGATGTGGCACGACCTGCCTGTCATAAGGTGAAAGTATTTAATCCAAATGTTTGGGAAGACATTCTGAAGTGATGAAGCATGACTTTAAAGGGGAACTAATATGGCAGCCATTTGTATTGTCATTCCCTACTGAACTGGTTGAAACCCAGTTACTTCTACACGGTAATTATTGAAGTGCTCAACCAATGTATACTTTTCTCCCACAGTTCTTGTGCTCAGTTATTTCATTCTGAATTGAAAACTGTCTGTGACAAATGTACTTTTCAATGTAGGCCAAGGTCAAGTATGGATTCAATGTATTAATGTTGGATTTAGCAAAAGTAAATTGTAAGTATGCCTGTAAGCTAATTATACTTAATAACTAGTGCTGCCAGATTTCAGCCATGGAAATGTGTGTGTGTGTGTGTGTGTGTGTGTGTGTGTACGTCTCTCTCTCTCTCTCTCTCTCTCTCTCTCTCTCTCTCTATGCATGTGTGTCTTTCTCTGTGTGCTTAATTGATTTACTGGGCTTCAATGTGATACATTATATAAATGAAATGATATACAATGTGCATGACAATAAGCAAGATTAAATTACTATAGTTAAATGTATAGTATAGTGACATGTAATTTGCTCACATTTGTTTCCTGGTCAGGGTCTAAATAGATTTGGAGCCTATCTCTGGAGAACACTGGGCTCCAGTGCATCACAGGGCTATGTAGCCTGCATTACCTCCCTCAGGCTCAGCCAGTCATGCCTGCATATGAGGACTTATGTTACCTGTGGTAAGCTAGTGTATTAGCCCTCTGTGCTATCCGAGTTTCCATATAGACAATATGTGTATAGGTGTTCGCATTCATGAAATAAGAACACCTTAAAATGTTGGAACTTTAGAGAACAGTGGGGGTTAATACGAATATGAAATCAGACTTAATATATCTAGAATAAGGTGGAATATAAACTGTCATAACTATTTATAATAGTTTGCTTAATAGTTCTTATTTGTATTTTGGCATCTTAGTTTTTAAACGATCTTTTAAAATATTCTGTCTTACACACTACTTCTCATACAGGGCTTTGTGAAGTAATCGTGGCCATGACATGCCTCCATCTCATACCGCTGTCTGATACTCAGCTGTGACAAGACAGAACAGCTGAGAAGAAGAAAGCAACAGGGAGGGGAACAAGAAAGAAGGAAGCCAAACAATACAAAGGAATGTCGGAACAAATCCCCTTGAGATTGTAAAAGTTCTGAAAATTATATATACGTGTTGAGTGGTACCATTATGGAAAAAGTGAGGCTTGGCTGAAATATGCATGCCTTATGGAGGATGGTTCAGCGGGAGTGCATGATCAAATGGAATTTGTAACATGACTCGGAGTGTCAGAGACAATAGGAGGCCAAATTCCCTGGACTGTCTTCAAGACTCACATGCACCGCAGAGTGATTATTTTTACACTAGGAGTCAGACTTAAGCCTACGGAAAAAGCACATCTGCTCCCAGATTTTACAGAGAGCACCTGGCAACCCAGGATCAGCCGACTGAATGCCTTATGTCACATGCAGTATCAATCAAAGTGTGCCAAATGAGTTTGGTCATGCAGTGTCAGGAATGTCTGTTTAATGTTAGTTAAAGATTTGGTTTACAGCCACATTTTACAGAGTATTTTCTGTATTTTTATGATTCGGCCCTACGAACGTCTTATCTACAAAACATTGAAAAATTCCTATTTTTTTTAGAAAGCTGCTTCGATTAGCGTACAAAACATTTTTAGGGTTTAGACCAGATCGGTCACTGAAAATAAAATGTGTGCTACAACACCCCTAATTAGTTTATTCTTGAGGGACATGTGATCAGACTTGTTCAAAAAGGTGTTCGGTAGGGCAGAGATCAGGACTCTGTACAGGCCAGTGGAGATCCTCTACACCAAACTTGTAAAACCTTGTCATTATGGATCAAGATGTCTTTGTTGTAGCATATTACCCATGGAAAACCCTAAGCTTTTTATGCATCAAACTCCTCCCAGTGAACAGCACAGAGCAGCATGAAAAATCTGCTTTGAAGCCCCAGACACAGACCAAATAGACACTCACTGAAGCATGTGCATCTCTGGGAGTCTGTGGAGCGATAGTGTATGCTTTAAAAAAGAGGACAAAAGACCAACACTAACTGGACAAATGGCTTTGAACGTGTCATTTGCTATTTTGAGCCACACCCAGATGAACAGGCTTCAGTGGCAGGGAATGGAGTGTAGGCAGGTGTGTTTCACATAGCAAAAAATATCTAGCCACTTACTGAGCACCACTTATTTTTGTTTGTCCCACCCTGGAATATGGTTTCTATTTATGATTGGTGGACCTCTCAAAGTAAATCAGGAATTAGGGACATGACTGACTGGTCCAGCTTCAATAAATCAGTGAAAATAAGGTTTTAGTGAAAATATGTCATTTATTTACAATATTTACAAAGAAAAACAATGTTATTAGATGGCTTGGTATAAGGCATCACAACTAACTGCAGCTCAACTGGAGAATATGAGAATCCCTTTATTCTATGCTATGTCTAGCCAATAAAATGTAGTGAACAAAAGGTGAATATACAGGATGTATTAAACGCTCACATATGATCACTTCCACCGGCCACCACCGCTCCAAATATATCATAGCATTTTACACAGGGTGCAGATATTGGGCTCTTTAAAATCTTCCAAAAAACCAACATGGATTATTATTAGTAGAATTTTGCAAGGATGCAACAGTATTTCTGTACAAATTCCGTGTTAAGATTGCATTTCAATATTTTCTTAATATCTAATAAGTTGGTTTTAATATTTAAAACAGCTCTATACAGTACATTACCTAACAGAAGTATTCAAATTCTCTCCACCCATCACAGTTGGAAAGGAAATTATGAAATTAGCTATAATTTCAAAGGCACAAATTATGCTTATTTTACAAAAGCAGATACAGTTTTCTAGGGTCTTAAAATATCTGTGATATGCTTTGATCAAAATATCACAAGGGTCAGTCACCAGAGCACCCTTCATACCCTGTCAAAACAGCCCTTTTCAGAATGATTGGTTTTAAAGCAGCTGTTTCTTTAATTGATAATGACCCATTTCTAATCCCGTGCTTAACTAATCTCTTTAATTAACAAATTAACCCACTCAGACACATTCAGTTTTGTGTACATGTGAATCGGATCGCAAACTTCAACTTGAATAAAAATACAGAAATTGCAGATGTTAAAAATGAATTATTTAGTATTTACAATAGTACTTTATTATATTCATGAAAGAGGGCAACTACTTAGAAGCTATTTGACCTAAGAAGTAAGTTATCTTAGCTCAAAATGGTTAGCACACACCTACGGCTTTTTGCTGACTTCGGCTCTTTTGTGCTCCAAGGATGATGGCTAGTTTGCTAATTTACTCTTACAGTGGTGTGAAAAAGTGTTTGCCACCTTCCGGATTCCCTATTTTTTTGCATGTTTGTCCCACTTTAGTGTTTCGGAACATCAAACCAACTTAAATATTAGTCAAAGACAACACAAGTAAACACAAAATGCAGTTTTTAAATGAAGGAGTTTATGATTAAAGGAGAAAAAAAAAACACCTACATGGCCCTGTGTGAAAAAGTGATTGCCCTCCTCGGTTAAAATATAACTTAACTATGGTTTATCACACCTGAGTTCACTGTCTCTAGCCACACTAGTTCTCAGTCAGGACATCACTTAAATAGGACCTGCCTGACAAAGTGAAGTACACCAAAAGATCCTTAAAAGCCACACATCATGCCAAGATCCAAAGAAATTCAGAAACAGTTTGGAAAGGGTTATAAAGCCATTTCTAAAACTTTGGGACAATAGAGAACCACAGTGAGAGCCATTATCCACAAATGACGAAGACATGGAACAGTGGTGACCTTCCCATGAGTGGCCGGCCGACCAAAATTACCATAAGAACGCAGCGACGACTCATCCAAGAGGTCCCAAAAGACCCCACAACAACATCCAAAGAACTGCAGGCCTCACTTGCCTCAGTTAAGCCCTGTCTCACTTGCCTCAGAGACAGGGCAAAAACAGCCTGCATGGTAGAGTTCCAAAGCGAAAACCACTGCTGAGCAAAAAGAACATTAAAGCTCATCTCAATTTTTAAAGAACATTCTGTGGACTGAAGAGACAAAAGCTGAACTCTCTGGAAGGTGTGTGTCCCATTACATTTGGTGTAAAAGTAACACAGCATTTAAGAAAAAGAACATTATATCAACAGTAAAATATGGTGGTGGTAGTGTGATGGTCTGGGGCTGTTTTGCTGCTTCAGGATCTGGAAGACTTGCTCTGATAAATGGAACTATGAATTCTGCTGTCTACCAAAAAATCCTGAAGGAGAATATCCAGCCATCTGTTCGTGACAACAAGCTAAAACAAACTTGGGTTCTACAGCAGGACAATGATCCGAAACACATCACCAAGTCCACCTCTGAATGGCTGAAGAAAAACAAAATGAAGACTTTTGAGTGGCCTAGTCAAAGTCCTGACCCGAATCCTATTGAGAGGCTGTGGCATGACCTTAAAAAAGCCGTTCATGATAAAAACCCTCCAATGCAGGTGAATTACAGCAATTCTGCAAAGATGAGTAATATTTGACTAATATTTGAATTGGTTTGATGTTCCGAAACACTTAAGTGTGACAAACATGCAAAAAATAGAAAATCAGGAAGGGGGCAAACACTTTTTCACACCACTGTAGCTTTGACATAATGTGCCTTAGTAGTCAGCAATGGGCGGAGTTACTCAGATATGAGGTAGGATATTTCTAATGACCCACCTTGTGATGTAGATATTTACATGTAGAAAGCCGAGCAAATTCTCAATGGCTTGTTGAATCCCATGTTTTTTTATCTAGGCACCACACAATGAATTGGGTTGTCCAACTTCACAGTTTGCGGGTTTTTAGAAATTACAGATAATCAAATATATGTGCACAAAAACAATGAGTTTTACTTACTTTGTTCCCCAAGTTGTCAACTAATCTAAATGTTTAATAATGTATTTTATTTTATTTTTTTTAAGGTATAAATGCCTAGTTTAACAATATATATTGAGATTAGTACTGACATTAGATACTGAGATTAGTTAGGGCCAGTTAGTACTGAATATCTGTCATTTGCACTGTTTGTATTTTTGTTTTACATTGTTATATTGTTGAGTGTCATATGTGTTTACAGTTTTAACTTGTTTTTACTCGTTTTCCACATTTACACAGAAATTGATCATCATTTACTTTTATACATTTGTATTACAATTTTTAAATTTACATAACTTGTTAACTTGGTAACTTTGGTAGGCAACATTTTTGGTTTGAGTTTTTCCATGTGCATTGATTAGCTCCTGTGCATAAATTAATAATTATATATCATGATAGTGGCGGAAAAAGAGATACACATGATTTAAAACTTTAATGCGGCAATGAATTTATTAATTTCTCTGTAGGCTTTCACAAGTACAGTATTCTCTGTGACGCAGAGACTTTTTCATAGTTTACGTTTATCTATGTAAATATATATGACATACATACTGTATGATATATATTCATGATATAATATGATATAATATATATATATATAATGTTTTTGTATGTACTTGTGTAAGGTTGGTTCACATATGACAATATATGCAACTTATATGACAATCTCTCTGATACAGGGACATATATGTTTATATATAACATTTCTTGTCATATACTAAATTCCATTGTACTGGTATAGCAATCTCGTAACTAATAATACATGTGAAGGCCTACATTACTCCGAGGGTCCTATGGGGCCTGACACAACAGTACATTAATTTGAATGGCACTTGTTATGCTAGCAACCAAACAGGACACAGACAGATATAGACTGGCACTGTCACTTGTTTTTGTAAAATAAATTAAAATGAAAGATGGAAATTTAAGACACAGTCTTTTTAGACTTGACTATTAACTATTGGCAAGACTTCAACTTCAACATGTTTAAATTGTGAATGCAATAGTTGAATGCAAATGTTGAAGTCTTGCCAATACTAATACTTTTTATATAGCTGCAATTCTTCCATGAAGACCACTTCTGGCCAGATTTCTCCAAACAGTAGATGGTTTTGGTCAGGTCCAACTGGTTTCTGCCAGCTCTGAGCTGATATCACTGCAGAACATCTTCTGATTTCAAAGAGAAATACAAATACAAGGGAAATGCTGCAACAAGTTTATTTGGTCAACCACTGTATCTATGGTCCTTGATGTTGCATGTTTCTTTCTGCTTCTTAAAAAAGAGCTTGAACAGCACATTTCAAAACCTCAGTCTGCTTTGAAATCTTTACCTGTGAAAGATCTTGCTGATGCAGTATAACTACTGTGTCTTGTTGCTGTGCTCAGTTTTGATATGGAGTATGACCTGTGACAAACTGTCTTCCACAACCTCAGCTTTGAGTTTGGCTGTTCCCCATCCTAATCCCCCCAGTTTTAAGTTTCCTATACAGCTGTTTCTGTTTCAGTTAATGATTGTGTTTCAACCTCATATATGAAAATGATGATCATGATCACATGCTTGGTATAATTGGTTAATCATACACCTGCCAATAATCCTACAAAATAGTTGACTCTGTGCAAGTGTACCTAGAAATATGGATGCTGTTTTGAAGGCAATGGGTAGTCACACAAAATATTGATTTGATTTAGATTTCTCTTTTGTTCAGTGACTTTGCATTTTGTTAACTGAAAAAAATAAACTATTCACAAATAAACTATTTTTGAAAGCATTCTTACTTTGCTGCATTGTTTTCCACAGTTATAATATTTTCCACAATTGTCTAATACTTTGGCACAGTAATAACTTTTCTAACTTTATACATTATTGTGCTAAAGTTGTAGACAATTGTGGAATATATATATATATATATATATATACGTATACATATACACGCACACCCCGGAAGTCATCGAATTCGGTTGTCGAAGCACCTGCTTAAACTTGTATGAGTCGAACCACACGACTTCTACACAGTGGTTCAGTGATTCAGTTCTAGTCCATAGCAGTGCAGGTTTCTTATTCAGGACACCATTGCAGACAAACGTGACGGTGGCTGGTTGTCAATGGCAGGACACGTAATGGGTGTCATGACAGCATATTTCCTTCTGCTAAGTACCTGGAAATGGTACAGGCAGAGACAGGGGCGTGTACGGAAGGTGCCATCTGTATCTGGAAGGTGGACAATGAAACTGTGGGAACTGCTAGTGTCGGTGGATCCTCTCCACTGGTGGTTTGTCTGGGCCATCTGGAGCCTGTTCGCCAAGTGTGTGTTCCCTCAAAGAACCACTGCTCCCAACACCTCATAACAACTATGTAAGAACGGCCCAGATTGTGGCTAAAATGACCATACTGCTTCTCTCAGTCCAATGATGCACCCCCTCTCAAAGTCTGTCAACTGAGCAAAATGTGTCATAGAGGCATGTTTAGCAGTCAACAAACTCTCACCAAGAAGTACACTTCCCCAAAGTAGTCACTGAGTGCCTTTTAATAGGGCAGCAGAGGAGCAATTTTATGCCCTCTTGTGGCAAGCCCCAGTGTCTAATCAGACCACACCAGTATTCATTAACATATCTACATATCTATATTGTACATACTGTATATCAATGATAGTTTTTGTATGTGTGGTTACGTCATGTACTTGAATAATGGCTTACCGTTACAGTGGGGCAAAAAAGTATTTAGTCAACCACTAATTGTGCAAATTCTCCTACTAGGTAAAAAACTTTTCTGCAAAGGGGACAGGACGACTGTCCGTGTTAAGGGAAGAATGAACGGGGCCATGTATTGTGAGATTTTAAGCCAAAACCTTCTTCCATCAGTGAGAACATTGAAGATGGAACATGGCTGGGTCTTCCAGCATGACAATGATCTCAAACACACCGCTCGGGCAATGAAGGAGTGGTTCCGTAAAAAGCATTTCAAGGTCCTGGAGTGGCCTAGCCAGTCTCCACACCTCAACCCCACAGAAAATGTGTGGAGGGAGTTGAAAGTCCGTGTCGCCCCAAAGCATCACTGCTCTAGAGGAGATCTGCATGGAGGAATGGGCCAAAATACCAGCTACAGTGTGTGCAAATCTGGTGAAGACTTACAGGAAACGTTTGACCTCTGTCATTGCAAACAAAGGATATGTTACAAAGTATTGAGTTGAACTTTTGTTATTGATCAAATACTTATTTTCCACCATAATTTGCAATTAAATTATTTAAAAATACTGCAATTTGATTTCCTGTTTTTTTTCTCATTTTGTCTCTCATAGTTGAAGTGTACCTATGATGAAAATTACAGACCTCTATCATTTTTCTAAGTAGGAGAACTTGCACAATCATTAGCTGACTAAATAATTTTTTGCCCCACTGTATATTAGGCACTTAATAAACACATGTAATAACCTGGTAACTGGTATGTTCCTGTTATGTTCTGTAACAAACAAGTTGGTACAGTGGGGGGAAAAATAAGAAAAGCTGTGTTTGTATGAGAGTGTCTCCATGCACACATGTAGCAGAAGTAAGGATGTGTTGCCGGGATCTGAGCTGCTTGTGTCAGCAGTTATTGCTGAGGTTGTTTCCTTACAGGTGACTGTGTGAATGCTCGCTGACAGATATACACATCCTGCCTTTTTCCCTCCACTGCAGGGCAGAAGAAAAGGAGAATAGAGGAAAGAAAACACGCAGCCAGACGACTCCATCTGCTCTCCAGCATACTAGACAAACCTGGCCTTCCTTTTGACCCGACCATGCCGCGCCTTTCAAAGGTGTGTGTGTTCATGGGCATTTTCCTGTGTGCGTGAGCAGCTCGATCGGCTCCACAAAGTAAGTGTCTTTGTGACTGTAGAGTGTTGAAGGCAATGTGTATGATTTATTATGAAGGCCACCTTGGCCTGCAGAAGGTCATCATATTCTTCACTGTTTTTCTAGTTGTTTTCTAAGGGCTGCTAAAAGAGGAGCTCTTTTGAATTTCCCCAGGCATTCAGCTTGTCCGAAAAGGCTAAACAGTTAAATTTAAAAGAGTAAACATTGATAAAGCCTTCATATTTACATAAGGGGTGAGAAACTACAGAATTCTAAACAGTGGCAGCCCAGTGATCCACAAATATGAAATTGATAGAACAGAAAGGAGGGGTGGAAACTCAATAAGTCTAGTATAAAATGTCAGTAACACTTCTTATTCAGCCTTAAACATCTCAAATGCTATGCAAGTTAACATCTAATGATAAGTAATGTCCAGTGCCCTTATATGTCACATCCCCATTTTCATGTGCGCTACCATTAGTGTATGTTTATGCCTCGATGACATTATAGTTGACAGCACATGATCTTGCATCATTTGTTAAAAAATCATTCAACAGATATGACAGCTAACTATTATTATTGAATATCAGTAGAAAAGTGACAATAACTACATACCCTATGTCATAAAACTGATATATGCACATGCTAGATGACATGTGCAGTCATGACAGCTTAGGTACAGTGAGACAACAGTGATGCTACCATAACTACTCTCATGTCATTTGTTGTAATGATGTCCTGATACCTGATGCTGTCTTACGTCACATGCTAGCTAAGTGTATAATGACAACTGGTATGACAACATGTTTTTTCCCTCCCCGTTTTAACCTTGGATAGTCCAGTGCCTATTCAAGAGACTACAGGGAGCAGGCCCTAGATGAAACTCCAGGATGGGACATCAGTCCATTGCAGGGCCTGTGGGGGTCACTGATGTCTTTTATAATGTCATCTTATGACAAATGTCATGATTAGTTCTTTATGATTATGTCATATACTTGGCAATACGAGAACTTCCACTACTGTATTCCACTACTGCCAACACTGAAGGTCGAATCTCCAGCGTGACTCGATTCTGCACAGATACTATTGATCATGTTTGAGGGAAGCGAAGGATTAAATCCCTGCCATTCCAATGGTAGCTCTTGCTAACTGGTCATTCTGCCAAAAAGGTGGTGGCTATGTAGCATGTTCCTCCATGCAGACTCATTCTCTTCATAGTAATCTGCCATTGAAAAGAAGCACTCAGCAGATATGAGTGCATATCTAATACAAAAGCACTTGCTTGCTTACAGCTTTAGTTCCTTAGCAGGATGAAATTGGATAAATCCTGCCCACTGCTTCAAAACACAAAAAAATCCACAGCTAACTTTCAATAAAATACACTTAGCAATTCTACATATATGACAATAATGATTGCTACATAATTATCAGTAATGGTATCATGTAACTGTTATAACCATTTTATTCAGACATCTTGGCAATATAAACATAATATACAGTACTGTGCAAAACTCTTAGGCCACTAGATTAGATATAGCATTGTTTTAGCAATAACGACCATATACATTATAATTAATCAGTCTCATTTTATTAAGATACAACTATTATATTTTACAAGCATTTTAAACAAGCTTCTATTAAGTATTTATTGTGACCTCCCCTTAAACTTGAGTAATAACAGCATCTGGCAGCTGCATCAGGATGCCAAGCTGACGCTTCTACAGTCTGAAGAAGTTTGATTGGGAATGAGGCAGAGAATGAGGTAGGAATGAGGCAGAGGTAAACCATGGACAGGGTGCCAGTCCATTGTGGTGTGCCATAACCACACCGTCTGACCTTCACATTTAAAGCTCAGCCCTGGGTTTGTACCCAGGCCCTCAATAATAGCAGTTTCCACCAGCTGGATCTTACCTTTGATGTACAGGAGCTGAGTATCATAAAGTGCATGATGAAAAATGCTAAAAATGCATGAAAAATAATGCATAATAAAAGTTTAGATTAATCTTTGTTTGGAGTAACAAATGGACAGATATTAAGAGTAAAGGAGAGACAGCCAAAGATGTTTATTGTCATCTTGTTTCAGTCAGCTGAATTAGGACATATAGATTAGTTTGTATGTATGGATGGATTCACACTTTGTGTGTGTGGTGGGATGATATTTTTGGAAGGGTAGCAGACACGAAACCACTTTTTTGGAAGGGGAACTGGGTGAAAAGGCTAAGATATGCTAAAGATGATTGGCATGAAGATCAGTGGATAAGAGTATTATGGACTGACAAATCCAATTTTGGTGCACTGCATGATGGTGCAGTGGTTAGCACTGTTGCCTTACAGCTCCGAGATCCCTAGTTCAATCCTGATCCCGGGCTCTGCCTGTGCAGAGTTTGCATGTTCTCCCCATGTTCATGTGGGTTTTCTCTGGGTACTCTGGTTTCCTCCCACATTCCAAAGACAAGTGTGTTAGGTTAATTGATGTTTCCAAAGTGCCCCTTAGAGTGTGTGTGAGTGTATGTGCCCTGCGATGGAGTGGCACCCTGTCTGGGGTTGTTCCTGCCTTGCGCCCTTCCGTGATCCTGACTAGGATAAGCGGATAAGACAATGGATGAATGAATGAATGAATTAATTATATTCAAGGTTTTTTTGTTTTGGGTCCAGTCATCGCCAATATGTTATAGATATATGGTCAGTATCGCCTTTGCTAAAACAACAAATCTATGGGAGGCCTAAGACTTTGCACAGTACTGTATAACATCATGGTGGTTTATGTTATGTGGTGTACATGTGGCACTAGTCTCCACTCACAGAGCTGATGAGAGACTGATGGGAACAGGAAGTGGCTCTGTAGCAGACGAGTGGACTTATCTGAGGAATCCATACTAGGACGGTATACACGTGTGTGTGTGTGTGTGTGTGTGTGTGTGTGTGTGTGTGTGTGTGTGTGTGTGTGTGTGTGTGTGTGTGTGTGTGTGTGTGAGTGTCAACCACAGCCCATACTACATGTTTCACCTTGGCTTTGCCTTTGACCCTAGATTTCTGTCTGCCAGATGCCTGGTGTGTGTGTGTGTGTGTGTTATCGGGACTCTGCTTTTGTACCAGAAATGTGCAGCTACCGTATATAGGCGATATGTATGGGCCAAAGACCCGAAATGTGTTTTTTCTTTCAAAAGGCTGTATTTTATGAAATATTATTAATGTTATGTATTATTCGATATAAATTTACATCTCTGTTGTCTTCAATAGTTTCCATTGCATTTATAGGCACCATACATATTATGAATAAACTAAATAAATCATTATAAATAAATTCAATATATCTCACGGTTATGGAAAGGTCCAGAGCCTATCCCAGAATTCAGTGGGCGCAGGCAGAGGTAAACCATGGACAGGGTGCCAGTCCATTGTGGTGTGCCATAACCACACCGTCTGACCTTCACATTTAAAGCTCAGCCCTGGGTCTGTACCCAGGCCCTCAATACTAGCAGTTTCCACCAGCTGGATCTTACCTTTGATGAACAAGAATTGAATATAATAAAAAAGTGCATGATTAAAAATGCATAAAAATGCATTTTTAATCATAATTCATAATAAAAAAATAAAAATAATTCATAATAAAAGTTTAGATTAGTCTTTATTTGGAGTAACAAATGGACAGATATTAAGGGTAATGGAGAGACAGCCAAAGATGTTTATTGTCATCTTGTGTCAGTCAGCTGAATTAGGACATATAGATTAGTTTGTATGTATGGATGGATTCACACTTTGTGTGTGTGTGTGTGTTGGGGGGGGTGGACATTGAGTTGTGTGTTACTGCTCTGCTCTCTAGTTAACCTTGCCAAAGGGTTCGCTCTCTGCAAGTCTCTCTGTTGCTCTCTCTCACTCTCTCTCTTTCTTTCATTCTAGCACATGCTCGCTGTAGGGGTGCATCTCCATGGTCCTTGCCACCCCCTTTTGAAGTCCTTACACGATGGCCAACTTTCATGCAAAGTCTGATTCTTCTACTGCCATTCCCAATTCTGTCAACAGTGGGTTATATTATAAGTCTTTGCTCTCCTAAGCCATGGACACATGGACACACTCTGCATGTGCATGACTCCAAACACTCACACACACACACACACGTTGGATGGATTGAAGGGAGGCAATTCATTTATGCTGGATTTGACTCTGTAGCAATAACATGAACAATATAACCAAAGTTAAGTGATGAATGCACTGCAAGCCAGTGTGTAACTTTAGTATTAGGCTGTTTTTGTGTTTGCTTTATATATATATATATGTCTGATATCGCCTTTTGTATCACAAATGCATAAATTGACCTGGTGAATTTTTTTTTTCTTTTCTCACTTAGATGTACTATACAGACATCTGCCATAAAGGCATAATGTTTATTCAAAAATAAAATGAATAATTTTACCGGACTAAATAACACCAAGGAACTCACTCACATTCTCTATTTTATTATTATTTTATTTATTATATATACTATTGTTTTATATTATTTAGTTGTATAGCCTCTGTTTTATTATATGCTTCATGCTGTTGTATTTTGTTTATTTTTTTGTAGTCTTTATATAATTATATTTTATTTTATTTATTATATATTTAATTATGCCGTCTATTTGATTTTTGATTATTTAGCATCTGTGTATTGAAATTATTACTATACATTTAGTATTAAGGTGACTTAGTCTGTTTTTGAGTCTTGGTCATCTTGAAGTTTCTTCCTCATCTCATTTAGGAAGTTTTTCCTTGCCACTGTATACATTTGGGCTGTGGGCCTAGATAGTAAAAAGTGCTATATAAATAAATTAGATTTGACTTGACTTTACGCAGTCTTACTTCACATGCTAACAATGTATATAATGACAACTGGTATGACAACTGTGACATAAGATCCCTTGTTTTTTTCAACTACCATTTGATCCGTTGCCTATTCTGGAGAGCACGGGGTGCAAGCATAAGTGCCCTGGACAGGACATCAGTCCATCAGAGGAGGCAGGGGCCACGATTGCAGTGCTGGTGGATGACTGCAAATTACCGCTGTATAGCAGGTTCCACATTATCACATTAAAATTAAAGTAAACTACCTTTTTTCAGCACCTCAGTGATAGGAAATGATCGTTCTTTTAAAAATACTATATCAACTAGAGCCAAAACCACAAACAAACAGAAAAGAAAAAGAAAAATATTTGAATATAAAATCACAACAGTCTTTTGTGACCTTGAAAATACCTCTGTATGTGGTCTATCAACACCAAGAAAACTTTCAAAATGAAGTTTGCAATGTAACTCAGAATGACGCCATTGTAGGACATTAGGCCATGGTGGGGTGATCACAGACCTCTAAGGGTTACCCTTTCTGTTGTCTGACAGCCAACACTGTTTAGCTAATAAATTAAGCTAGATTTGTATTTACTTATGGAAATGTCCAGTGCTTGTTATGAGGAGGTACACTTAAAGTCATAAAATGTACATTTTAGAAAGCTCTTTAACGCATATACTGTTGATATAAAAGAAAGAAAGAAAGAAAGAAAGAAAGTCACTGTTTTGGAGATGATCTCAGAATTCATTGAGCACCAATTAATTGCAGAACCCCATAATCACACAAACTTTATGTTACAAGCCTACTCTGGGGTCTGAACCGAGGTCCTCAGAAATTAGTTTAGAAAACAAAGACAAAGACAGCATTGAAGCAAGAAAAGAGACAGAGAGAAGAGTGGCTCTAACAGTTTGCTGACGTACCGTGTGTGTGTCTATGCAAAACTGAATAATCGTTCCCATTGGTACAATATAAACTGCCAGTTGGAATTTCTAATTCACAAGCTTTGTGCCTATACATTACTGCCTATACATTGTGTCACTTTTGAGCCTCCACTATATTTCCATTTAAAGACACAATTCATACAAACAAACATTTTGCATTTACCCAGTCAAATGATTGTGACATCAGCTAAGAGTTAAAATTGTAATTCATGGACGTTCCCTAAATTTCTTTCAAATTTAAGCTTGAAAGTTTTAAAATGTTTATTTATTTGCAGTGCTGGGAGGTTCTCTCTGTCCAGCCTCCTCTTCCTCAGACATGACCAATTGTGTATCTCAGTGATTCTGAACCAGCCAGAAGGCCCCACTGGAACCAGAATCCGCATCACTGCAGTGCTGGGATAGACTGTTTTAAAATGTGTTAAATGTGTTAAAATATATATTTTGTCCAATAGGCATGGTAAGCAAAGTTGGAAAAAAAAGTCTGCATATTGTGCTAAAGGGTGAATCAAAGAGAGAGGGATTAAAATAATATTAAAATACATTCCATTATTATTTTATGTTATACTGTAACACTATAACAATCTAAAGATTATATTTTAGTTGCCAAGTGAAGTATTGGGACTTGAATGTAAATTTACACGAATCCCCTTAGTGTTATTTAAAGAAGGAATTAAAATTCACAAAACATTACTGATGTAATTGCTTCGGTGATATAAATGTTAATGTTACAATGTGTATTTAACGAATAAAGGCAATGTTATAATATAAAAAGGTGGGTTCTTTTAGTTGATTTTATTTATAATGGTGCTACCCTCTAAATGCAACAAAGCCATTCATAACATTTTCAGTAATCTGGGTCATGGTGTATCAGATAATTGTCATTCAGGCAACTTGTACTGAATATTTGGTGTATAATAAGCAGACAAGATGTTTCCCTCATCATCTCCTTGAAATATTATTTCTAATGCATGACGTGTGCTCATTTTGACAAAAAGCCATTTGGGAAAAAAGAACTGATCGGTGAACGGCGGTCTGTCTGTTTGAGATGGCTCTGATTCAGATTTTCAGATTTACACACTCTCTGGTTTTCTTGCTTTTCTGATACTGAATATTTTTTGTGTCTATGCCATAATATGCAGTAAAAATGTAAAAAAAATTTCTACTCTATCCACCTAAGTATGTCACAAACTTCTGTCTGTCTAGCTGTACATTGGTCTGTCTGACTGTCTGACTGTCTGTCTGTCCGTCTGTCTATTTCTCTGTTTATCCCCTGCATGTGTTTCTGTCTATCTGTCTGTCTGTAATGTCTGTCTACCTGTCTGCATATGTGTCTGTCTTTTTGTCCGGCAGTATATCTGTCTGTGGATTTCCTACAAGTCACTCATTCATTCACGTCCCTTTTTTACACTGGCACTCACTCACTCACTCACTCACTCACTCACTCACACACACACACACACACACACACACACACACACACACACACACACACACACTTTCTATGACACTTGAAAGGTGGAATGGGACAATGCTGCAGGCTATGTCCTTCTCTGTGTATTGAGTCGAACAGCTGGTGACATCTGTGTGTACACACACACGCGCACACACACACACACACACACACACACACACACACACACACACACACACACACACACACACACACACACACATACACACACACACAAAAGGTACTTTAAAGCTCCCTTTATGCCACATACTTCTCCTTTTCATCCCATTGTTCTCCTCCTGTTCTCCTCATCCCTCTCCTGGTCTCTCTGCACAGTAGAGATGTGGGTGTGTGTGACCAAACGGACAAGTGTTAATATTTTCCTCTGTGTATGTGTGAGTTTATGTGTCTTTGACGACTGGATCTGTGTGGGCGTGTCATTTTTAATTACCTTTGATGAACTGATGTCCTACCAGTCTGAGGCTAAAAAGCCCTTTGACTTGAGAATCCCTGCTGCTGGATTTCAACCATCAATGGAGAAACTAACCTGTAGAGTTTAAACGACTTTTAACTTCTCTCTGCATCATCCTATAACTGAGATTGAGTGTGTGCGGGTGCGTGTGCGGGTGCGTGTGCGGGTGTGTGTGTGTGTGTGTGTGTGTGTGTGTGTGTGTGTGTGGAGAGAGGTATTGAACTTGGTTGAAAGAGAACGATTTGCACTGAGGCATTTAGAGCCTGCAGGAATGTCAAATGTCCTGCCTGTGCTTCACCCAGCCTTACACTCTCTCACTCTCTCTCTCTCTCTCTCTCTCTCTCTCTCTCTCACACACACACACACCCGCACACACACACACACACACGCACGCACGCACACACACACACACACACACACACACACACACACACACACATAACATTGTTCTTACACTGCACTGACAGATACAAGTCCTCATAAGACACAAGTGCCTTTTAATGTTTTACTTCATTTCTATCTATCAAACCTGCAACATATGTGCAATTACTACAACAACGAAGAAAAGAAAAGCTGTTTGCTCGCTTATAATTAATGTCTAAGGGCAATTTGGGGAGCAGTCATACAGTAAGTGTCAAAAGTCTGTGACAACTTGTGAAAATCCTTGTTTGGATCTTTGTGAAGAATTTAAACTGCAGGATAATGACCAATAATACGCACCATAGCTTTGCAGTAACTATCTGAGGACCAAAAAAGATCACCGAGTTCTGACTGTCATTTACTTTTCTCCACAGCCACCTGACCTACACCACATTAAGCATTAACAGAGGCACTTGAAGACAAAATCATGCTGGGATAACATATTTACCACACAAATCTGTGGAGCCCTTGTCAGTTCGAGTGCACACTGACATTACAGCAAACAGCGGAACATACCAAATACTAATTAAAATTAAAATACAAATTCTGAAAAGTAAGTCCTTTCCTTTTCAAAGATTCAGTCAAATAATCAAAGTGCTATGCTGATTATATGATTTATAATGTACAACATTGTAATCAATTTGGAAAAAAAAATACACACTAGTGGTCTTAGACTTGTGGCCCCCATTGTATGTGGAATATTTTTAAGCATTTTAAATACAAAAAAAAAAAAAATTCTTTAGTCAAATATGCTTGTAATTGAACCTTTTGAGACAACTTTTTTACAACAACTATTCTCCATGTGTCTCTTGTGTGGACTTGATTGTGCATGGATACCACACACACAAACATGCATAACCACAACTTTAATGGTTTATAAGATGGTCTGCACTTGCTCTCTCAATGTGGGATTGACACTGTTGTTAAAAAGAGTGGAGGCATGATCAAGTATTGGGTAGAAATGACACACACATGATGTTCATCCGCTGCAGCTCCACTCAAGCTGCTTCCGTCATCAGCTCCAGCACCACCATACCCGGGCCACTTAATGCCGAAGTGCATACTTCACATTTTATTCACACTTTGACTCCATGACTTTAGTTTCGCTCTTAGATTTATCATCTACGCCGCCCAAGGAGGTTGGGTCCCTTTTTGAGTCTTGGTCCTCCCAAGGTTTCTTCCTATAACTCAGGGAGTTTTTCCTTGCCACTGTCGCCCTAGGCTTGCTCAATTTGGGATTGGACGTAGTTATTACGAGATAATCTAAACTTGTAAAGTTGCTTTGAGACAATGCTCCATTGTAAAAAGCGCTATATAAATAGATCTGACTTGACTTGACTTGACACGGGACTAATTTTTGTCCAGTGAGATTAATGTCTACCCTCTGGTGGTCTCTTTAAAATGATTTAAACTGATTTCCTTAACTATGTAGTTACTTCTCTAATATCCTACCTGGACTTAATAGCGTGAAAATTGAAATTTTGTTCCCAATCCTGGTCAGAATTGTGGAGGTTCCAGATTTGTGGGACAATTCACAATTTGCTTGGATTGTACCTTGTAAGATTGTATCAGTTATGAAAGTGCTCTCTGGATGGGACATTGCAAGTCCAGTTCGGGGTTCAAACACAGGTAATCAGGAACTGCTGTTTCCCACAGCTGGCTCTTACCTCCATACCACTGGACTTACGAATAAAAATAGTGTTATTTTATTATACAAGAGGCTGAATAACCACAGACCTTACAAATGCAACCATATGGTAGGTAAACCAGATAAACGGTTCCAATGGCTTTATTATGCTATACTAGTGCTGTGGTTCTAAAAATGGATGTTTTGTTCTATAAGAAGTTGTACGGTTTCTACACATGATCACCAAGCTTTCTAACAAGAACTTTAATGGTTTCAGCTGCTGTGTTTGCCTTTTACGTAAGCGTATGCTTCTTTTATTATGTTTTTATGCTTTTAAATATATATGCACCACGTCATCACCACAAATTACCTTTTTTTTTTTGTTTTACAAGAGCTGGCACTTTCTTTTGAAACACTAAAAGAACCAAAGTATTTGCTTTAGGTTACTAGGGTGAAGGTTAGCTGTAGGTGTATGTGTAAAATTAATTAGTTACAGTAATATGTCATTCAAAAGTCGCCACAATGGCAGAAAGTGTGTGTGTCTGTGTGTGTTTGTGTCTGTGTGTGTGTGTGTGTGTGAACGATGGGTCAATCCCTCCTTTCAGAGCTCTAGATGTGTGGATTGAGCCACTCTACACCAGCTCAGCTGCGCGCACACGCGTGCGTCTGCTCACACAAACATACATTCATAGAGATGCATTCCCACACCAGAGTTGCAGCCAATTATCAAGCACACACATTGAAGCCCCCTTAATCACAAACATTCATAAAACACAGCTGTGAAACATGCAGACGCTTCCTCTTGTGATGGATATGGACAGTGTGTAGCAAATACAGTGTGTGTGTGTGTGTGTGTGTGTGTGTGTGTGTGTGTGTGTGTGTGTGTGTGTGTGTGTGTGTGTGTGTGATGAGGGGGGGGTAAAGCATACATAGAAAGATCTGACATTTTTTACCTTGTGGGGAGATTGGGATGGTCCCTACAAGGAAAACTGCAACATCATTTTAAAAACCAAACGTGCCACAATATTGCCTTCAGGTTACTGAGGTTAAGGGTAGGACTGGGTGTAGGTGTAGCATTAATTAGCTACAGTAATATGATGTTAATGAAAAGTCCACAGAGGGATAGAAAGACTATACTAAAGAAATGTATGTGTGTGTGGGGAGGTGGGTGTGTGTGACATACCTTGATCAACTTTGTAAAAGGCAGAAGAGAAAGATGTTGATGATGATGCTACCATGAAACCAGATGCCGGTGAGGGTTCAGAGGAGACTGTTGTGTTCAGCTATCTCTCTGGGGGAGGTGTGTGTCTGTATGTGTGTGTTGAGGGGGTGATAGAACTCAAGACAAAAGAGGAAGGAACTGCAGGGGAGCAGTAACTGAAGCTCCTTGTTGTTATGACAGGCAGGCGGTAACATGAACTTCTTGGAAGACTTCTTCTGTCATCCGTTCCTGCCTGTGCCTTTATTCCTGTATTCCACAGGCCAGGGACGCAGGGGTCACGTCCTGGGGCAGGTTACACTGTGTGTGTGTGTGTGTGTGTGTGTGTGTGTGTGTGTGTGTGTGTACAGGAAAGAGAGGGGACAGTGTCAGTCTTGCCGAAGCATACAGATACTTTACTCTGACACTTCGTGTGTGTGTGTGTGTGTGTGTGTGTGTGGGAAAGTGAGGTCACTGACAGTGTTACACAGACAAATACAAAGTTCATTCTAGGGCTGCATTCTACTGGCTAAAAAAGAATCACAGATATATTGGTTAATATTGAAATCACAATTAGCTGACACGTCAAATACATTAGCCTTAATGTGCTTTAGTGTTTTATATAGTGAGTGGATTTTTATTTGATGCTGTGCAAGTGTAATTTTAGTCTACTTACTGGCATGTTTTGGTGGGGAGGGAGTGAAACGTGGAGGAAACACACACTTCTAGGTCTTGAACTTGGATTTCAGCATATTGTTCTTTGTACTGCTAAGAGTCCCTGCATGCACATTGCAGTTGCATTACATTGTCCACACTACACTTTTTGTTTGTAGCTCCTACATAACTCATAGAAGTACTTTAGGCTTTATTTTTTTTAATTGTATCCTGTTTGTACTGTTATATCTAGTGTTGTTGTTTGCCAGTAGGTTCTTTGTTTGCATGTCTGGAAGTTTTGTTTTGTTTCATTTGGCAGCGTAAGCAGCAAAGACAAGGCATTTATGAAAGTTGGTTGTAACAGTCAAATCAATACAAAAGGCATAGCATATTCTATACTAATAATCTTGACATTATGTATAAAAAGAGTTGAGTCAAAAAGAACACCAAGATTACGAACAGTAGAGGACAAGTGAACAGATGATGCTCATCAGTCTGGAACAGGTTACAAAACCATCTCTAAAGAGTTTGGACCCCACCAATCCACAGTCAGACAGATTGAAGATCACTCCAAGAGCAAGGCATGTAATAGCTGGTGAGGTCACAAAGGACCCTTGAGTAACTTCTAAGCAACTGAAGGTCTCTCTCACATTGGCTAATGTTAATGTTCATGAGTCCACCATCAGAAGAACACTGAACAACAATGGTGTGCATGGCAGGGTTGCAAGGAGAAAGCACTGCTCTCCAAAAAGAACATTGCTGCTCGTCTGCAGTTTGCTAAAGATCATGTGGACAAGCCAGAAGTCTATTGGAAGAATGTTTTGTGGATGGATGAGACCAAAATAGAACTTTTTGGTTTAAAAGAAAACTGTTATGTTTGGAGAAAAGACACACTGCATTCCAGCATAAGAACCTTATCCCATCTGTGAAACATGGTGGTGGTAGTATCATGGTTTGGGCATTTGGGCCAGGACGGCTTTCCATCATTCTAAAGGAAAATGTCAGGACATCTGTCCATGAACTGAGTCTCAAGAGAAGGTGGGCCATGCAGCAAGACAACACCTCTAAGCACACAAGTCGTTCTACCAAAGAATGGTTAAAGAAGAATAAAGTTCATGTTTTGGAATGGCCAACTCACTAATATGTAATATTGGATCATTTTCCTCAATAAGTAAATTACCAAGTATGATATTTTTGTCTCATTTGTTTAATTGGGTTCTCTTTATCTACTTTTAGGACTTGTGTGAAAATCTGATGATGTTTTAGGTCATATTTATGCAGAAATATAGAAAATTCTAAAGGGTTCACAAATTTTCAAGCACCACTGTAATGGCTTGCTTTACTTAGTCTGACATACTGCTTTCATTTGACCAGCCCAGAGCATCAATGGTTCTGAAGATGGCAGAGACTGCCTCACACAGGTGAGTCAGTACCTGACTCACACAGGTGATAGGAACATTTCCTGGTCACTCTCGTGGCAGTACAGGAGCTCTAGCAGTGGAGCAGCACCATGTTGAAAACAGCAGAGTCCAAAACTTTTTTATCATTTATGGACGTTTATGCAGAGAGCAAGAAGGACAAGAGAACTTGGTACAGCAAATATCAACACATTGATGCCAATCTGCCTGCACCTGTACTACCTGCCCTGGGCCAAACGTCAGATCACTGCTGAAAATATCAAAGACATGGTAACTGCTGGCATCACTGACACATTCAGCAGCCCATGGATGGCACTGGCTGTGCTGGTCAAGAAAAAGGATGTTGGCACTTTTGCGTGTGTTTACACTATTTAAATACTGTGACAGCCTGCTTGTTCATGCACCTGATTTTGACAAGGCTGTCTGATGCCTGGATCAGGTGTTCGCCACTATCAGTGCCACCAGACTCAAGGCTCACAAATAGTGTAACCTGCTGCAGAATATGGTAAGTTTTCTTGGCCGTTGGTGGGGTGTCCGTGGACACAGACCCAGCCAAAGTCAAAGCAGGTCCGCGGTGGCCCACACTGGCTAACATCTAGCAGCTGTGTAGCTTCCTGGGGCTGGTGTTGTACCACTGACATTTTGTTTGGTGCTTTGCCCACATTGCTGGAATACTCCACTGATTCATGTAGAAAGGCATGGTATTTAAGTGGTATGATGAGGCTGAGGTGGCCTTTTAGTGCATACTGGTTGTTGTGTATACAGTGCCTCTTTTCAAATTCCCTGTTCCTGGAAACTTGTTTGTAGTGGACAACGATGCCATAGTGTGGGGATTGGGGTAATCCTCTCACACATGCAAGATGGTCTTGAGTAAGTCATCATTTACTTAAGTAGATCCCTCTCAAAACCAGAGTGGACATCATCTGCATCATGTGGATCTTCTCTGCATGCTGTTCACTCTTCTGATGGGTTTCCATGACCCAGAGGGGCAGATCGCCCAGTGGATCATTGCGTTAGTCTTTCCATTTTCCAGGTATGATATGGCAGGTGTTGGTGCAATGGGAGCTGTGTGGCAACGTGCTTCAGGTGGTGCACAGCAATGGTTTGTCTGGCCTGGCTGCTGGAATGAGGTTGGGCTGTTTGCCCATGAATGGGCTGGAAGGGGCCGATCAAGTGTTCACTCAGTTAATGTTTGGGCATAAGATTCAAACTCCAGTAGAGCTGCCCCACTACGTGGAGAAGAAGTGGACATGAGTTCCTATGTCAAGCATGTGCGAAACATCCGATCCAGTATATGTCTGTAGTACACCTGTTGGCCAGGAAGTTTCAGCAACTTGCAAGCAAGTTGCAGAAGCATGAAAAAGAAAAAACTGAAACAAAGAAAACATCTATAGGATACAGTGGCAAGTATTTGTTTGACCTTCTCTTACACTTTAGCACTAGCAGCATCTGGAGGCTTCATCAGGATGCCGAGTTGACCCTTCTGCAGAAGTTTGATTATAAATTATCGTTTCAGAAGTGTAGCACACAAGAAATCACTGTTTTGGAAGGGGATCAGGGTGAAAAGGGCTAAGATGTGATAAAGCTCACAATTATTGGAATAAAGATCAGTGAAAAACAGTATTATGGTGTGGTGATTTCAAGTTTGAGATTTTTGGGTCAAACAGGAATATCCCATCCTTGGAGACAGAAGACACTTTTATGATCGCAAATGGCTTGCTTTAGATAGCCAGACATACTGCTCTCAAGTGACCAATCCAGAGTATCCATGGTAGTGAGTGTGGCAGAGACTGTCAGCAAAATGCCTGAATCAGACAGGCAATAGAAATGTTCCCTGGTCATTCTCACGGCATGTGCAGGAACTCTTACAGTGGAGTAGCACCAAGTTGAACACAGCAGAATCGGAAACTTTGGGAATTCTTGGAATCATTTATGGATGTTTATGCAGTGAGCAAGAAAAACATGCCAAGAAACCCCAACATGCACCACATGTCTCTGTTCTCTATAATAGAGGTGTAACATTTTAACATGAGTCTTGTGCGTTTTACATTATTTTTATGGTTCTGGTTCACCCTTACCATGAGCAGGACAATAATTTCGGTCCAAACAGCTCCCTTCCCTGCCTCAGTTAGCTAGGTGAGGCACTGTTTATAGTTTTTTAAGAATTAATTTCTGTGAGTTTGCAGGAAAAAGACTCATCAGAGACCCAACTGTCAATATTACACTGACACATACAGTTTGCTCTGTGTGTATATACAGGAAACAGAGGGATCCCTGTCAGTGTCACGCATGTGTAGTTTAATGTGACACTCTATACATGTATGCATGAGAGACTAAGCTAAATCGGAGTGTGTAATTGTGTTATCCACCACTCCATTGGTTCAGTAGTTCAAGTTTATGAAACTTTCATCAGCAGTAAAAGTGAGGCTTCCATTCAGCTCGCACTCCAGATGTTCATATAAAACCTACACAACTCTTTCAAACGCTAACTCCTTTTAAAAGTTGTCTCTCGTCGCTTTAATATTGGCGCACTGTGGCGTGCATTGCCCGACTGGCCCTCGGGGCATGAGATGACAGACCTGCTGTGCCACACAGGTAACGCACACACGCCAAGAAAGTGACAGTACTCCCTCTCCCTCTCTCATTCATTGCCTCTCTCTCTCTCTCTCTCTCTCTCTCTCTCTCGTTAAACAGAATACATAAGTGTGATCTAAAAAGCCAATAAGCTGCACAGGCCAAAAGAACAGAGCGTCAAATAGAAATGAGACGTCCATTAATCTCACTCACACACAGACACACACTTTCCCTATCGCTCCTTCTCTCTAGAGACACATTACCGTGACACATGTATTATTCAGCACTCCAGTTTCAGAGGCACGCAAGCTTCTGACAAAAAACATGACAGTAGCCAAGTTTGGACTCTTATCAGCGAACTACAACACCTGTTTGATAGAGAGAGGGACAGAGACATCAGAGTGAAAGGGGCAAAGATGGGGGATAACAGAGGCTATTGATTCATATTTAATACCCGCACAGCTCACTGCAGTGTTTGTTCTGATACAGTCTGATTTATACTGTTTTATATATCCATATCATCCATAATGTGATTGTGACACAGAGGAATTGTTTTTTACTTAGTTTTAGTATTTAGCACATGTGCTATTGCACCTCTAGTGTTGATCCTTTTAAAATCTTTTGAATCTTTAAAAATTATTATAATTCATGCATATGATATTAGGATCATGATGTTAAATGGCATTTAGAATATTTAGAGTTGAGCGTACCCATCATTTGATAAATTCTCCATTCATTATGTGTCTACATATTTACTGTATGTAATGTGTTTAGAAATGGTAAATAAACATGTTTAAACTACATTTATGACAGCTCTGATTAAACTTTTCTGTGCATATTGTTATTGAAACACCCCTTACTTCTGATGCCATACTGTTGTTCTCATGCCCCTTATTCTTATTATACATTTTATATATTCTGTTTAAAATATGTTACTATGTGAGTAATAGAACATATACATTAAGCTCTAACAGTCTAAAACCACTTGTGGAAATGCTTCTCTTTTACAATTTTTTTTTTGTAATTTAATACAATGTTTTCATTACTAAATACAAAAATAAGAAAAAAACTTCATTACATAATTGATTAGTGTTTGGTGTATTGCTCTTTTGCTGAAATGACAGCATGCGTTTAAAGATTCAACTTTTCACTCAAATTGCAATGCTGATTATAGTATTTGAAATGAAAAAAATACCATTGTATTAGTTTTAAGAATAATGCAAAATAGAAGCATTTTCATTAGTAGTCTTAGACTTTTGACCCACATTATATAGAACTACAGTATAATGTTTAGAAATGTTAATAGTAAAGCTGTCATGTTGCTATTTGATAATACTTTGTCAGCTATTGTTGTTTTTTTTAATATATTTTCTTTATTTATAAATTATAAAATATAACTGTATGCTATAATATTCACATTTATTCCTGTTTTGCTATGGGTTTAAAATTTTAAAAAGTTAATTGCATTGCTGTTTTAATATGCTATTTTTATGCTCTATTATACAAAATAAATATTATTCTACAGTCACATCCAGTAATTAAAACCCAGAATCCATCAGATTGGTAATGGCACAGGCAGTCATTCATTCACTGATTCACTTTCATATCCACTTAATTCTTTTACAGGGTCACGGGAGAGCCAGTGCCCAGCAACTAGCATAGGTTGCAAGGCAGGAACAACCCTAGACAGGGCACACGCACTCACACACTTACACACTAGGGCCATTTCAGAAAAATCTATTAGCCTAAAGCATGTCTGGGAGGACTGTGGGAGGAAACCAGAGCACCCAGAGTAAACCCACATGGATACTGGGAGGACATGCAAACTCCACACAGAAAGGACCCAGACTGCTCCCCCTGGGATTGGGCCCAAGACCTTCTTGCTGTCAGGCAACAGTGCTACCCACTGAGCCACCAACAGGCAGACTATTGGATTTGTTGTTTTAGCAATGGTATAATGACCATATAGAATATATTATCGACTACTGGGCCCAAACACTTCAAACTTGGATTTGACACTCCACTGATCTTAATTTGCAATCTTTGTGAGCTTCAGTATATATTAGACTTTTCACCTCGTTTTCTTCTGAAAAAAAAGGGTTTCTTGGCTGCTAGTCTTCCAAAAGACAATTCCTGTTCAAGCTTCTTCAGACTGTAGAAAGTTCAACTTGGCATCCTGATGAAGCTGCCAGATGCTGCTATTACTGCTAGTTACTCAAGTGTAAGGGGGGGTGGGTCCCACAATAATTACTTGCCACTTAGTATCCTATTTTTTCTCTATTTTTTATATCCTGGATACACATGTCCTGTAAATTCACTCATTCACACTCATGTTGTGTGGAGTTTTGAATTTTCTGCCTGCCCCTATTGCGTTATGTGGTCAATTTACAACATCTCTGAAGTGTCACCAATGTGTGGATATGTATGTATATACAGGGCCCCTTGCAAAAGTGTTCGGCCCCCCTTGAACGTTTCAAACCTTTTTTGCCACATTTCAGGCTTTTAAACATATAAAGATATGAAAAATTGTAATTTGTTTGTGAAGAATCAAAAACAACAAGTGGGACACAATCGTAGAAGTGGAACGAAAATTTATGGATTTTTAAAAATTTTTAAACCTTTTTTTAGAAATAAAAAACTGAAAAGTTGGGGGCGGTGCCAAATTATTTTTTTCGATTCGGCCCCCTTGCGTTAATACTTTTAAATAGCGCCACCTTTTGCTGCGATTACAGCCTGCAAGTTCGCTTGGGGTAATGTCTCTATCGGTTTTTGCACATCAAGAGAAATGAAATTTTTGCCCATTCTTCCTTGCAAAACACAAGCTCGAGCTCTCAGTGGCGGGTTTTGGATGGAGAGCGTTTGGTGAACAGCAGTTTTAGTTTTTCAGCTCTTTTCCACAGATTCTCGATTGGATTCAGGTTTGCCTGGACCTGGAACTTCGATTTTGGCCATTCTAACACACCTGGTAATAATACGTTTATTTATTTGTTGAACCCACTCCCATTGTAGATTTTGCTTTTATGTTTTTTGGATCATTGTCCTTGTTGGAAGATAAATCCTCCGTTTCCCCAGTGGTCAGGTCCCTTTTGCAGGACTCTCCAACAGTGTTTTCTGTTTCCTTCTTCCAGAAATGGTCACTGTATTTTTTGGCTCCATCCTCCTTCCCATCAATTTTAACCATCTTCCCTGCCATGCTGAAGAATTTCCCCTGTCCTGAAAGAGAAAAGCAGGGCCCAAACCCACGATGCTGCCCACCACCATTTTTTGACAGTGGGGATGGGTGCGTTCAGGGATGACTGATGAGCTGTTGTTGCTTATTTTACGCCAAACATAAACGTTTTGCATTGTGGCCAAAAGTTCGTCTGAAACAGAGCACCTTCTTCTTTTCCCCATGTTTGGTGTGTCTCCCAGGTGGCTTGTGGCAAACTTTTTTATGGATATCTTTGAGAAATGGCCTTCTCTTCTTGCCACTCTTTCTTGACACTCTTTCCCTAAAGGAAGGCCATATTTGTGCAGTGTACGGGGGACTGATAGTTTGTCCTATGGACCAGAGTCTCCCCCTCCCAACCTCAGCTGTAGATCCTCTCTCTGCAGGGGTGTTCAATCCAGAGTGATCATGGATGGGCCCCTTGGGCCTGCATTCTCTGATCAGTCTTCTTCTCCTTGTTTGAGCTGAAAAAGTTTAGAGGGACGGGCCGGGCTCTTGGTAGATGCATTTGCAGTGGTCTGATTAACTCCTTCCATTTCATTTCAATATGATCGCTTGCACAGTTGCTCCTTGAGTTTGTTTTAAAGCTTGGGGAAACTTTTTGGAAAAACTTTTTGTATCCAAATCCAGCTTTAAAACTTCTCCACAACAGTATCTAATCTCGGACCTGCCTGGTCCTGTTTCCTTGGTCTTGAAAAATGTGCTCTCTGCGCTTTAAAAAACAGAACTCTGACTACTATCACAGAAAGCATGTGCATTTATAACGGAGACTTGAATTACACACAGGGATTCTATTTTATATCACCCATCAAGTTCATTTTAGGTCAACATTGGAATCATTCAGGGAGGTCCAACCCATTTGGATCATTCAGAGATCCTCACTGTGAATTTCTTTCTGGAGTGAGTTTTGCTGCACTGAAAGTAAAGGCGGGCCGAAAATAATTTTGGCACCCACGCCCCACTTTTTCAGTTTTTAATTTCTAAAAAAAAAGTTTAAAAATATTCCAATAAATTTCAAATTTCATTCCACTTCACATTACAATTGTGTCCCACCTTTTTTGTTGATTCTTCACAAAAAGTTTACAAATTTTCATTATCTTTATTTATATTTTTGAAAGCCTGAAATGTGGCCACAAAAGGTTTGAAAAGTTCAAGGGGGCCGAAATATTTTGCAAGGCACCTGTATGTACAAAACATGGGGCAAAAAAAAAAAAAAGTATTTAGAAAGTCAGTCACTGATTGTTGCAAGTTCTCCGACTCTCCCTCTTTTAGACTTAGAAAGATGAGAGGGGGAGTTCAGCAAGATTTCATCATAGGTACACTTCTCAACTATGAGAGAGGACAAATGAGAAAAAAAAAGTCCAGGGAAATCACCCACAAACAGCAAGCACGGGTTTTCTGGCTCTCACAGACCTGGACCTTGTTAACTTCTTCTTTATTAAGAAGCTCTTCTGTCCTCCATTGTTAAAAACTGTATTAATGGGCACCTGTTTTTGAACCTTGGATTATCTGTATAAAAAGACACCTTTCCACAGCCTCAAACAGTCAGGGACTTTCCAAACTCCAATCCATGGCCAAGACCAAAAGACTGTTCTGTTGAAGGGGACCAGGAAGAAAAAAATACCAGGGAAGAAAATTGTAGACCCGAACCAGGCGGGAAAGAGTGGGAATCTACAATCTACCATAGGAGGCAAGCAGGGTTTGGTGTGGAATAAAAATCAAACTGTGGGAAACAATTGTAAGAAAAAAATGGGAAAAGACATTAAAGACCATTTGATTAATTCTCCCTCGATCTGGGGGGCTCCATTGCAAGATCTCATCCCGTTGGGGTCCAAAAATGATCATGGAGAACGTTGAGCAAAAAATCCCAGAACAAGCATTGCACGGAGGGACAGGTTGGAACCTGATGAATGGACCTGCGGGGAGAGCTGGGACCCAAGTAACAGGCAAGGCCTAACCATCAGTAAACACACTACAACCGAGAGGGGGACTCAGATCCTGCAGGTTCCAGGTGTGTGGTTCCCTGCTTAAGCCAGTACAACATGTTCCAGGGCCCATTGAAGTTACAGAGAACAGATTGGGGAGAATATCATCCATGGTCAGGTTCAGAAATGAAACTTAAAATACAAAGAACCTTTTTTTGGTAAAAAAAACTCCAACTCGCCGTGGTTTCGGAGGAAAAAGAATTCTGGAGTTGCACCATACTACTGGGAAATGCATGGGGGTGGAAACATCATGCATTTTTGGGGGCTGGGCTGGTTTTTTCTGCAAAGGGGGACAGGACGACTGATCCCGTGTTGAGGGAAGAATGAACGGGGCCCATGTAATTGTGAATTTTAAAAAAAGAGATTTTAAAGCCCAAAACGGTCCTTCGAATCAGTCATCAGTGAGAGCATTGAAGATGGAACAACGTTTCTTTGGGGTCCTTCCAGCATGACCCTGATCCCAAAAAACACACCTGCCCTGCTCAGGCCCCCAATGAAGGAGTGGCTGCGCCTTTCCGTAACAAAGCATTTAAAGAAGGCCCTTGGAGTGGCCTAGCCATTTCTCCAATAATCCCAATCCCCAAATTGAAGCAAGGCCTAGGGGCGACAGTGGGCAAGGAAAACTCCCTGGAGTGTTATAGTGAATAAAAGAAAAGAAACCTTGGGAGCGTTGGGGACCAAGACTCAAAAAGGGACCCAACCTCTAAGAGTGTGAAACTAAAGGTCATGGAGGTCAAAGTTTCGAAATAAAAATGTGAAGTATGCACATCGGGCATTAAGTGGCCCGGGTATGATTGGAGCTGGAGCTGAATGATGAAAGAGAAGCAGCTTGACCTTGGAGCTGCAGCGGACGTGTGCCATGTGTGCCTTTGCGATGTACTGAAGGGCCTGTCCAGAGTTGGTTCTCAGCTTTTTGTTGGCCCATGGAATTAACAGGAAATGAAAAAAATGGATGACTGAATGAACTTTACACTTATTTAGCAGACACCCTTATCCAGAGCAACTTACAATGTGATACAATCTTACAAATCGGTGTGGGTTAAGGGGCCCATGCTCAAGGACCCCAACAGTGAGCAGGCTTGGCAGAGGTGAGATTTGAAACCCTGGGACCTTTTTGGGTCCCAAGTCCAATAAAAATACCTTTTAACCACTAGGGCTACCTCAGTCCACAGTCAATTAATTAATGCTTACTACAAATGTACACCAACGAGTCATAAAGTAGTTTTTCAATTTTTGCTAGCTACATTCTCCTAAAGGTCAAAGCTAACAACACAAACATCAGACCCTGTTTGTACTAAGCATTAAATAGAGGGCATCTAATATTTTGCAGAATCCTCCCTAAAGATGCTACAAATAGATAAATACTAGTAAACATCTAGGACATGAAAAATATGCTTCAGTAAGCTTCAAAACCACAGTGAAAACATTTAACATTTCATGCAGAAAATACACAAACATAACAGCATAAATAAATGGACTAACGAGGCGTAGCGAGACTGATTACAAGGGACAGGTGTGAACAATGATCAGGAGGCGTGATCAAGGCGGAGTTGAAACGGGTGAACCAAACATGTTCATGATTAGTGCAGTGTTGCTTGAAATATGCTACTGTATTTTTAAATCTGGGTCAGTTCATTTACTGGGTAAAACAGTTGTCATTGTATTTGGTTAAATATTTCTTAATATTGTGTACGTATGGTGTGAGAGTAGTTTTAATGGACACTGCTTGGTACTTTCATTTCAGTACGTTTGTAAGTAAAACAATGCTGACATTTTTTGGTGACTATTATTGCCCTGTGTTGGGTATGTAGCACACTAGACAGGTTTTACAGATTGTAGGATAAACACTAAAACTTACTACATTCTAAAAAGCATATTCACTTCTCTTTTTTTCAATGACCACAGGCCTGCTCTGTGAAAATGGCACATTACGCATATCTCCCAGCTAGCAAGCAGTGTGTAACTAGCAACCATGTGTAACTTTAACATTCTTGTGATTTACCTTCTGTATAAACTAACTGATATGATATCAATGGATATCAACTTAAATAACTTATGTCTGTTTATTTACAATGAATGACTTTGTACTGATGATCACAAGCACTGCTTGTTGGAATTCTGTACAACAATTAAAGCACTGGTTTGAGTAGTTTGTTTTTCCAGTAGATGCTTCATTTCTTCTTATTTGACTTTAAGGAAGAATAACATGAGTTACATGAATAAGGTTATTGCAGCATGACTTTCTATCACTATTAGATTTGTAAGGAAAAAAAGGAAAGGTATTGCTGGAATACTGGTTGCAACAGCCGTTACAAACCATCTTGCCATTCTCTAACAATTTTCAAATCGCACCAGGTTTCAAAGGTTCCTGAAATGACATTGTTCTTTCTCTCTTTGTGTGTGTGTGTGTGTGTGTGTGTGTGTGTGTGTTGATGTGAGCAAGGGCTTTATTAGGGATGTTAGAATAACAGTTACCATTTTGGCACAGGCACACCTAACCCCATCTGTCCACAGTGTGTGTGTGAGTGTGTGTGTGTGTGTGTGTGTGTGTGTGTGTGTGTGTGTGTGTGTAGGCTTGTCAGAAGCTCTTTAGGCTGTAACAACTCTGTCCCAAAAGCCCTAATCAGTCATTAATGACTCCATCCCTCCTTACACACACAAACACCACACACACACGGTAGCCAGACTCCTGATGCCCGATGCAATAGCTTTCACATTATAAAACCTGAGGGTAAAATATATGTGTTATGTTAGAACAAGTTATTATATGAGCCATTGTTGAAACAATTCATGTTTAAGTTATTTATTATTCATAAACATTTATATATCAGTTGTTCACATTGGCAGGTAATAGAGAATGTTTGTAGAACATTGAGCGAATGTGAGAGGTTGTATAACGGTTAAACTATTTTTGTTTTTGCTCTGAATGTGATATTGTGATAATGGGCTGCTTCTACACTCTTGAAGTATTTCTTACAAAACATTCTCAGTCAATCGTCAACATTAGGGAAACATTATGCCGAAAACTGCAATACCACTTTTCAGAATACCACAAACAAACTAAAACCAACAATTGTTAGACCTATATCACGCAGAAAACACTCCTAAGCTGGCATGTATAAGGAATGGCCCGTAGACATTAGTGTGTCTGTTCTTCAAAAACACAGTTGTTTTCTCCTGTGTGTATGGTCTTACAATGGGTTTGCGCTTTTTGATGCCATCTGCTGCTCCGTGATGTTGGGGGCAAACCCTCACTCAGCCTGAAAACACACCCCCGCACTGGGACACCCTCGCCAGCCTGGAGTCTCTCTTTCGTACACTGAAACACACACACACACACACACACACACACACACACACACACACACACACATAAATCTGTCAGAAATACATACATATCTGTCACATCATGATAAACAAGCATCATCACAACCTCTATTATCAATTACAGGTTACATCCCTATCCTCCAAAGGATACACACACACACACACACACACACACACACACACACACACACGCACGCACGCACGCACACACACAGAGTCACCTGACCTATATACAACATTAATCCGATAAAATTCAAGGTTGTCTGTCAGCTGGCATTGATCAGGCTAAAGATGTCTGCGTGGGCAAATCAATAAATGGTTTGATTTTTCCTTATGGATCGATCCGCGGGTTAGCCGCAAGCTAAAGCAGCCCCACTCTGTGTTCTGTGGTAAAATGCAGGATGGAACATCTCCACTGGGATGTACTCTTCTTAAATAATTGGCAGGACAGTTTCTATTACAATGTAATGAACATAGTTTGTATTGTCAAGTATCAGCAGTGAAGGAATGTGTTCTTTTTGTGTTCTTTGAAACCTTTGCTATTGAAGCAATACAATAGCTAACTAGTTTAGTGTAGGGAGATATTATATTGTATGTAGCTACAGTACCCTCCATAATTATAGTGGTACCTCGGTTCTCGACCACCTGAAAACTTGCCGAATTCAGTTCCTGGCCATTGTTGCCCTAGGTTTGCTCACTTTGGGATTGGACGTAGATATTAGGAGATAATGTAAAATTGTAAAGTTGCATTGAGACAATGCTCCATTGTAAAAAGCGCTATATAAATAAATCTTACTTGACTTGACTTCTCCACACATCTTGAATGGAAAAATTTGCCTTGGATCTCGCTGTTTGCTTGGTACGCACTTGCTTAAACTTGTATGAGTCATGCCGCGCAACTCGTTTTAACTGAAATTAGATTCACGGTTCAAGATTCACAATTCAGTACACAGTGATTCAGAGTTACAACAGTGACAATATCTGTGGTGCTTATCATGCTTTTCTTTATTTTTTACATCTACAGTACTGTATTCTTAGTGCAAATAAGTCTCCATGGGTCCTAAAATGGTTAGTTCTTAAGAGCCGCCCGAAAGAAAACAGGAATTAAATGCTACAGAACACAGGCTGCAGCTAGCTTAGCAGCCTTGCTAGCACCCTGAGTTCACCAATAGAGTAAGTGTTGTGCTTTTGCTTTTCACTTTCAATTCATTACTCACTAATTTACATGAGATATTTCAACACTTTATTATAAAATAAGCTTTGTGTCAATGATTTTGGCCAAGTGTATATTAACGTAAATGTTAATTTAAGTGTTAATGTTTAATAGGCTCTGCTTTAATACAGTATACACTATATAACTCAACAGTTCATGATACATTTAACTTATGATGGATTTGTCAGAACATATCCCCATCGTACAGTTGGGAGCTCCTGTACAATAAAACTCCATTTATGCATATAATGCCTTATACAGTGTGGATTTTCTGGGGATCTGGAACAAACTAATTCAATTTATTTCCCTTATGGGAAAAATTTGCTTGGTACTCGTTGATTTTCGTTCTCAACAAGCCTTTAATGACGAGAACCAATGTAACACTGTATTTGCACCCATCATAAAGTCAAGTATAAAGAGTTATTAGAAAGTCATCTTTTTTGTTAAATATCTTGATCTCATGCTGAAAATAAAAAAAATGAAAACCTTTTGAAATTGACAAATTTTTTTCACCTACATTTTACTTTTTTTTAAGTTGATCAGAGTGTCTAGGAACTTCAATAAACTATGACTTCCTGTATCACCAGTGTATATATTTGAGGTGACATAGTAATTAAATTCCCATTTTTCAACACTGGAAAGTCAGGGAATGGCTATAAAAAATTGTTACTCGCCTGAAAATACCCACATAAAGAGTTAGGCCAGCAATTGAAAAGTTCCATCAATTGGAACTGTGACAAATTTGCCTGGACAATGACCCAAGTTTATTTCACCCCCATGCACAGTAAGGAGGATAGTCAAGTCAAGTCAGATATATTTATATAAGGCTTTTTACAATGGAGCATTGCCTCAAAGTAACTTTACAATTTTAGATTATCTCCTAATATCTACCTCCAATCCCAAATTGAGCAATCCTAAGGCGACAGTGGCAAGGAAAA
Source organism: Ancistrus triradiatus (assembly GCA_025084515.1). Taxonomy (NCBI): domain Eukaryota; kingdom Metazoa; phylum Chordata; class Actinopteri; order Siluriformes; family Loricariidae; genus Ancistrus; species Ancistrus triradiatus. The sequence continues at coordinate 336,941 of JAJAGP010000442.1, read as the reverse complement.
CTCCCTAACTGTTATGAGCAAAAAACCTTGGGATGACCAAGACTCAACAAGGGACCCAACATCCTTGGGCGGCGTAGATGATAAATGTAAGTATTAAAGTAATTTATCAAAACTAATAAGTCATGGAGTCATAGTTCAAATAAAATGTAAAATATGCACATCGGCATTAAGTAATAGTAAGAGAAGCATGGATCGTTGTTGGACTTGGGGTCACCAAGTCTCCAAAACTACCACCAGAACTGATGTCACCACTATTAAACATAATTTCAGAAAATTATGAAGTTCCATAAAAACTTCTGAACAAATTACTCCAGTAATTCAGTTATTTAGTCAGGTATTTCTGATTGTCATTGTTAGCAGGTTATTTCTGGGAATGTGGTGGTACAGTAGTAATTTAGCAATGAATGAACAATGAATTCTGAATTCTATCAGAGAGTTCTAAAGTCCATCTGTCCATGAACTGAATCTCAAGAGAAGGTGGATCATGCAGCAAGACAACGGCTCTAAGCACACAAGTCGTTCTACCAAAGAATGGTTAAAGAAGAATAAAGTTCATGTTTTGGAATGGCCAAGTCAAAGTACTGACCTTAATCCAATCGAAATGTTGTGGAAGGACCTGAAGCGAGGAAACCCACTAACATCCCAGAGTTGAAGCTGTTCTGTATGGAGGAATGGACTGTGTATATATATATATATATATATATATATATATATATATATATATATACACATACACATACAGTGGGGCAAAAAAATATTTAGTCAGCCACTGACTGTGCATGTTCTCCTACTTAGAATGATGAGAGAGGTCTGTAATTTTCATAATAAGTACACTTCAACTATGAGAGACAGGAATACAGGAAATCACATTGTAGGATTTGTAAAGAATTGAATTGTAAATTATGGTGGAAAATAAGTATTTGTTCAATAAATTTTGTTCAACTCAATACTTTGTAACATAACATATCATTGTTGGCAATGACAGAGGTCAAATGTTTCCTGTAAGTCTTCACCAGGTTTGCACACACTCTAGCTGGTATTTTGGCCCATTCCTCCATGCAGATCTCCTCTAGAGCAGTGATGTTTTGGGGCAACATGGACGTTCAACTCCCTCCACACATTTTCTATGGGGTTGAGGTTTGGAGACTGGCTAGGTCATTCCAGGACCTTGAAATGCTTTTTATGTAGCCACTCCTTCGTTGCCCGAGCGGTGTGTTTGGGATCATTGTCATGCTGGAAGACCCAGCCACGTTCCATCTTCAATGCTCTCACTGATGGAAGGAGGTTTTGACTTAAAATCTCACGATACATGACCCCGTTCACTCTTCCCTCAACACGGATCAGTCGTCCTGTCCCCTTTGCAGAAACCAGCCCCAAAGCATGAGGTTTCCACCCCCAAACTTCACAGTAGGTTTGGTGCAACTCAGCATTCTTCTGCCTCCAAACACGACGAGTTGAGTTTTTACCAAATATTTTTATTTTGGTTTCATCTGACCACATGATATTCTCCCAATCCTCTTCTGGATCATCCATATGCTCTCTGGCAAACTTCAGACGGGCCTGGAGCAGGGGGGCACGTCTGGCAATTCAGGATCTGAGTCCCTCTCGGCGTGGTGTGTTACTGATGGTAGCCTTTGTTACTTTGGTCCCAGCTCTCTGCAGGTCATTCATCAGGTCCCTCCGTGTAAGTTCTGAGATTTTTGCTCACCGTTCTCATGGTTTTCTCATTTTGACCACTCTCATCTTTCTAAGTAGGAGAACTTGCACAATCAGTGGCTGACTAAATACTTTTTTGCCCTCCTATGTGTATCTCTCTCTCTCTCTCTCTCTCTCTTCTCTCTCCTCTCTCTTATATATATATATATATATATATATATAGAGAGAGAGAGAGAGAGAGAGAGAGAGAGAGAGTATATCATTTTAATGTAATATTGATTTTAATAATTTTTTTATAATTAAAAATATGTTAAAGACCTCAGTTGAGAGGTAAATAAAAAACAAGTATTAAGACGTATGAATAAGTTATAACATTAACTACATATAAGTTATTAACTTTAAATTATACTAATAAATATAATGTATTTATAATTTATTATATGGTGTTGTCATAAGTAAAATACAACAGCAACAAGAAACAACAACATGTTCTGAAATCATCCAAATTCCCTAAAAAAATTATTTGTGACGTAACGTTCATAAGAAGTCAGGGTTCTTGCAACGAGCACACTGAGCACTCTTAATCTTTACATAAGTTCTGAAAGTTCTCTCAAGATGTCAGGCATTTATGTGATTACTGAAGAGTGATTTGAGAGACCGTGGAGTTCATTATGGAAAAGTCAAGTTTCATGTCAAATTGTCACTGGTGTTACAACTCATTTCTAACACCACTGAGTATTTGTGATCAACTATACCATATAATGAGACCACAGGATTTCAGAGTAGTGTTCCTAAGGAGAAATTGTTTTCTTTTTTTGTCACAATATAATGATCAGACTCTTATTGTGTAAATTTTAGCAGGCTAGGCATGGTTAATTGCAGTAGGAAGAAAAATGCTGCACAGGCTTTTTCTGAGCAATTTGTTTTTGGTGTCACAACCAGAAAGCCAGCTCATTCTGAGAATGACTCATCAGTACATGATTTTGACATGGTTTTTTGACTCGTAGCACACAAAGCTGCAATTTATTGTATAGGTAAGAAGGACCTTCATGTACTATTGCTTAAACTAACTTGTAACTGCTGTAACATTGACTACATTTAGTTGTTAAATTATGTGACACTTAATGGATTTGACTTAATCATAGATAAAATGTCTGGAGTTGCTTTTCAAATTCTGAAAGCAAATTTGTACCTGGCCAGAGGGAACAACCAAGAACTGACCAACACTGTCCTGATTGAATGTTTTTCATACTGTCATTACTCTATATTTAGCTTCCAGTCCCAAGAAACAGGCATGCCATTGTTGTTCTTTGCTATTGTTTTTAAACCAAATACATCTTAACAGCATAATTACTTCATAATTCTAATACTCATACTGATGTGTGCTTGATGCAGTGTTCTAGTCCAGTCAGAACTGGCAGAAATGTTGCCACCCACTGTTATGTGATATGTGAGGTTCATATACAATGTTAGAATTTTTTTTAAATCTAGTAATGACCCATCATACTGCAGTTTTCATGTACATTTGCTGTTCATATATCAAAATGTTTAAGAAGAAGGACATAGATATGCAAACACAATTGATTAATTCATTCATTTTCAAAAGGCCTAAGGTAAGAACAGGGTAACTGTTAGGTGTTAACATATAGCACAGAAGATTTGACCACATACACTCTATCTACAGAAAAATCCTGTGGTTTCTTTCATTGTGCACTTCTTGCTAACCTTGTCCGCCTCCTCTCACTCAGTCACCCCCACCCCCACAACCCCCCTCGCTTAAGTTGGTGCCAGCTCGGTGGGCACGGATGCCATGTGTGCCCGCGCTGGAACGCCTACTGCACCTGTGAGCCTCTGCTTGCCCAGAAACACTTGAGCTCACACACTCACACTCACCCTCAATCATCAACCAATGTATGTCTGCCAGCTGTCAATCACCTAGTAACAAATGCTAATTCACTAATTCAGTCATCAGAAGCTGTTAGTAGAGTGGCGCTTTTCTGTTGCGTACCAATGACTCCAGATCAGGTCAAATGATCAAGTCAGGCGTTTCTGTCTTCAGTTCAACTCAGATCTCAAAGCTTCTTTTCAAACTCTCAAAACCTAGGCATTTCAGTCCTCTGATTTCAGATCAGTTAAAAATCTCAAACCCTGACCTCTCTCTTCTTTGCCTAGCTCACAAGGCTAAGGCATTTTGTCTTCATTTACTGACTCAAGATCAAATAACCATTACAGGGATTCCGTGCAATCTCTTGTCTCTACATCAGCTCACATGTCAAGCCATGTCAACATGTGACATTTCAAAATTAAGGCTTTTTCTCTGATTAGGATTACTAAAGATCAACTCATATATCAAACCTGAGACTTTTACTGATGCCAGACTAATTCAAATCTCAAATATACGGCTGTCTAACCTCTATCACTGAAAACAGCTCAGTAAAAGAGGCACATATCTGTGTAAAGTCTATATAATAGTTTTACATGTCTTTGTATAATAACGTAATATGTATGAAGCATGGCATATTCAGTATATTTTAATGAGACTTGTCCTTGGGAAAATGTGAGAGAGAAAGGAACACCCCAATTCATGGTGTCTGTTTATGAAATGTACAGTATATAAGCAGCATCAAAGAAGAAGCCCATTGTTTTCAGTTTGCAGTTAATCATTTCCTCGATTCTGATAGAATATAATCCCAGATTAAGATTATGACTAGATGGCGTATGGACACACACAAGTGGGTACAGTGCATGAGCATCTGCTTGTTGTTAAGGTAAAACAGTAAGAACGAGAATGTTTCCAAAGGTGGAAGTGCTATGGAACACAAAGGTCTCTTCAAGAAAAGCTGTTACAGAAATGATAAGTAATTGTTCCTAAAAAAAAAAAAAAAAGTCTGGCTATTGCAAAGTCTAGTTTTGTGGAAACTTACTAGTCACACAATTAAACAAAAGTTTTTGACTGCATATAAAGAATAGCATTGGAATAAAAGCCTTTGTGTGTGTGTATATATATATACACACAGTATATATATATATATACACACAGTCTTGCTTAAAAGTGTGTGAGTCCTAAAAGTAGATAAAGAGAATCCAGTTAAACAAATGAGAAAAAAGTATTATACTTGGTCATTCAGTTATTGAAGAAAATTATCTAATATTACATATTAATGCGTGGCAAATGTAAGTGAACCTTTGCTTTCAGTATCTGGTGTGACCCCCCTGTGCAGCAATAACTGCAAGTAAACATTTCCTGTAACTGTTGATCAGTCCTGCACACCGGCTTGGAGGAATTTTATCCCATTCCTCCGTACAGAACAGCTTCAACTCTGGGATGTTGGTGGGTTTCCTCACATTAACTGCTCGCTTCAGGTCCTCCAACAACATTTCGATTGGATTATGGTCAGAACTTTGACTTGGTCATTTCAAAAAATTAACTTTATTCTTCTTTAACCATTCTTTGGTAGAACGACTTGTGTGCTTAGGGTCGTTGTCTTGCTGCATGACCCACCTTCTCTTGAGATTCAGTTCAAGGACAGATGTCCTCACATTTTCCTTTAGAATTCTCTGATATAATTCAGAATTCATTGTTCCATCAATGATGGCAAGCCATCTTGGCCCAGATGCAGCAAAACAGGCCAAAACCATGATACTACCACCATGTGTCATAGATGGGAATCCTGGAATGCAGTGTTTTCCTGTGCCGTGGCGTGGCGTGGAAAGCACGTAGCGCTAGCGTAGCTTAGCATAAAGTCCAACAACGAACCTGATACAAACGCGACCGAACATCCGAGTAATGACGAAACACGAGAAAGTACAAATAATGCTCCCGCGATGCGACTGGGGAAATACAGAGCTTATATACACACCCAGCCACGAGCGGGAGTAATTAAGAGAAAAACAACCAATAAAAGAATACATTTACATTTACATTTACAGCATTTAGCAGACGCCCTTATCCAGAGCGACTTACAAAAGTGCTTTGTAATCCTAGGACATAGAACCTCATATTAGTACAAGTAAACAATAGCTCAAGTACACAATATAACTACAACCTGCTCGTATCTGGTGTAGAGATTTATTTTTATTTTTATTTTTTTATGGAGGATATGCAGTTTTATTCACTCAAGTGCTGGGTGAAGAGGTGAGTCTTTAGTTGCCTCTTGAAGACAGCAAGAGACTCAGTCATACGGACATCCAGTGGAAGTTCATTCCACCACCTGGGTGCCAGGACGAAGAAGAATCTTGAAGCTTGTCTTCCTTTAATCTCACGTGGAGGCTCCAGTCGGGCCAAGCTTGTATCTCGGAGGGTGCGAAGTACAGAACGTGGTTTGATCAGAGCTTTTAGGTAAAATGGCGCTGTTTCATTCTTGGCTTTGAAGGTGAACGTCAAGGTTTTGTATCTGATCAGGGCAGATACAGGGAGCCAGTGAAGTGAGCGCAGCAGTGGGGTGACATGAGAAAACTTGGGAAGATTGAAAACCATACGAGCCGCTGCATTCTGAATCAGTTGCAGGGGTCTGATTGCACTCATTGGAAGACCAGCCAGAAGAGCATTGCAGTAATCTATTTTTGTTATAACAAGAGACTGGACAAGCACCTGGGTGGCTTCTCTGGAAAGGAAGGGTCGGATTCTCCTGATATTGTAGAGAAGGTACCTGCATGACTGGGTCAGTTTGGAAATATGAGCAGAGAAGCTCAGAAGCTCAGAGTATGGGTAATGGAGTCCAATCCCACAATTTGCCAAAAACAAAAGAAAAACGGGGGCAGGGCACCGATCCTAACAGAACAGCTCATAGACCGAGCTACACGTTGCGGACAGCCCGGAAGCAGGGCTAAAATGCGAAGATGAGGCGGCTAGCGGCTCTTTTACCGAGCTGAATGGTGCGAACGACTCGGAAGCGGGGCTAACACGTGAGGATGAGGTGGCTAGCGGCTCTTCAACCAAGCTACACTGCGCAAAACGCTCGGAAGCGGGCTGGCCAACAACGATAAGGCAGCTAGCGGCATATCAACCGAGCTAAGCGTCGCAGATGGCTTGGGAATGGGGCTAACCGACAAGGAAGAAGTGGCCAGCGGCTCATAACCCAGGCTCAGCTGCGCAAATAAGGTGGCTAACAGCTCATCCGCCGAGTTAACTGCCGCAGACAACTCGGGAGCAGGGCTAACAGGAAGGCCCAAACTTGGGACCGAAGGGCTTGGAAGGCCCAAACTCGGGACTGAAAGGCTCGGAAGGCCCAAACTCAGAACCGAAGAGCTCGGAAACGGGGCTCAACAACTCGGACCACACGGTTAGCGGCTCATCAACCGAGCTGAGCGTAGCTAGTGGCTCAGATACACCGGCTAGTGGCTCAATGACCAAACTCAGCATAGCCAGTGGCTTAGAAGCGGGGTTAAACGGCTCAGACCATGCAGTTAGCAGCTCATCAACCGAGCTGAGCATAGCTAGCGGCTCAGATACGGCGGCTAGTGGCTCAACAACCGAACTCAACATAGCCAGTGGCTCAGAAGCGGGGCTAAGCGGCACGGACACACCGGTTAGCGGCTCAACAACCAAGCTAAGTGCTTCTAATGGCTCGGAAGCAGGGCTAGGTGGTGCAGACACGCCAGTTAGCGGCTCAGCAACCGAGTTAAGTGCTTCTAATGGCTTGGTAGTGGGGCTAAGCCGTGCAGACACGGCGGTTAGCGGCTCAACGACCAAGTTAAGTGTTTCTAATGACTCAGTAGTGGGGCTAAACAGTGCAATCATGGCAATAAGCGGCTCAACGACCGAGCTAAGCATATTCACCAAAAGGTGATTAGCAGGGCTTCCTAGGTGGGCAGCGTAGGGCGAGCGATGTCCTCCAGGGGCAGCTTGATTCTAGAAGAATAATCCAAGATGTTGTTGATGGCTTCCTTGCTGTGTGCAGTGGCACGCAGAAGCCTCTTAGCGAGTGTGACAGCGCGCATAGCATCCTCAGCAAGGGCCGCCACCCTGGAGACATCATAAACAGGTAAGGGTGTGCTCTGGGAGGTCCCCAGCCGAATTCCCTGAATTCCCCGCCGACCCTTGTACTGACGGCTGTGGGGACGACTGGGACCCGCCGTCTGCTGGCTTGGCCGGGGCGTTCTGAGGTTCGCGTGGACATAGGCAGACGATTGTGCAGGTCCCAGTAGGGCCGAAATAAATCATAATTTATTTGTTTACACAGCCAAAAAATGAATAAGTAACTGATACAAAATAAACTGGCAATAGTAACCAACAGGAACTCAATATTAAACAGGAAACAAAACCTGGCATGTGAGCCGAAATAAATTCCAACAAAAATATAACCGTTAGCCGCAGCTAGGCTAACGGTACAAGGTAACAGTCCAAAAACAGAAAGCAAGGTCCTTAACACAGCCGCAACGCAAAACACAGTTCCACGGATGATAACAAAAAATCAAGGATAAACTATAAATCCACCGACTTACGTGGCATGGCGTGGCGTGGAAAGTGCATAGCGCTAGCGTAGCTTAGCATAAAGTTCAACAACGAACCTGATACAAACGCAACCGAACATTCGAGACATGACGAAACACGCGGACGTACAAATAATGCTCCCACGACACGACTGGGGAAATACAGAGCTTATATACACACACCCAGCCACGTGCAGGAGTAATTAACAGAAAAACAACCAATAAAAGAGTACCACGCCAACGCTATTGCACCCGGCTTCAGTCCAGGGCGCGGCCATGCTGGATCCGGTGGCGAGTTGTGGGTAATGGAGTCTGATCCCACAATTTGCCAAAAACGAAAGAAAAACGGGGGCATGGCACGGATCCTAACATTGCCAACTATTACACGCCTTGCTCTTGGAGTGATCTTTGTTGGTCGACCACTCCTGGGGAGAGTAACAATGGTCTTGAATTTCCTCCATTTGTACACAATCTGTCTGACTGTGGATTGGTGGAGTCCAAACTCTTTAGAGATGGTTTTGTAACCATTTCCAGCCTGATGATTTCAACAGCTCTTTTTGTGAGGTCCTCAGAAATCTCCTTTGTTCGTGCCATGATACACTTCCACAAACATGTGTTGTGAAGAAAAGACTTTGATAGATACCTGTTCTTTAAATAAAACAGGGTGCCCACTCATACCTGATTGTCATCCCATTGATTGAAAACACCTGACTCTAATTTCACCTTCAAATTAACTGCAAATCCTAGAGGTTCACATACTTTTGTCACTCACTAATATGTAATATTGGATCATTTTCCTCAATAAACAAATGACCAAGCACCACTGTACAGGTATTGGAACTCATAATCATTAACTTGCGAGCTAAAATTTTGGCAACATTTTAGGTTTTTCTTCTTCTTTTTGGTAAGGATTTGGAATGTGCAAGTAAATACATGTCATCTTTCCACCAAATTTCATTAAGGAAACAAACCTCATTTACAGGGGTGAATAGTTTTACTTAAGGCCTGATATCAACTCATTTCAGGATTGTTTGGGCATGCATATGTACATACAGAAAAGTCTTTAGCTGTTTCAGCCTCATACAAAACCACATGAACTGTTTTATCATGGCTGATCAGTTACATTGGAGCAAGGTTTTTTTGTTTGCTTGTTTGTTTAAAACCATTGCTTTAAAGTAGGAGCCAATACTTTTCCAGGGCTGTTGAATGTTGTTTATAAAAATGTCTTAAGCACTGGTTGGACTGTCATCAAATCTTTTTAAACAAGGCTTATCATGTCATCAAACAAATGAGACAAAATGTCAAAAGGAATCAGCCCACATTATGGATGCATTTTTCAGGTAGTAATAGCTTTTGAAAAAAGTGAACCTAGGCCCTGAGGTGTGTAGATGCAGGCCAGTCAGGCCTTCATCTACACACCCAAGAGACTGTTTACCCAGGGCCTGTTTACCTAAATGTCTGTTTAGAGGGATAAGTGTAAAAATCTTTACTTTTGCTGAGTGAAAGTGATCTGTTCTGACAGTTCCTTTGGTCTCTGATCCTCGGATGTATTTAATATGCTTTACCAGGTCTACATTGTAATAATGGAATGAGATAGAGGATATGTTAAATACAGCAGTCTTAAGCTTTCCTTTTACTCATCCCCTTAATGGACCTGTCCAAGGGCTAAAATGCCTGCATGAAACACTGATCTCCTTTTGTTTTTCATTTTTCATTTTTAAGTAACAGTAGCTAAGCCACATCTTAATATCATTTTAGTCATATTAAACTGTATTGGCTGCTTGAGAGAGTGCATATAGAGTTTGGCCTTGTTTATTGCCTGTTGACCTGAGTATGTGTGTTTGTTTAATCTCAATAAAGCTGTGGCGTCTCAATCTCCACACTCTGACCAGCAGTTTAAATAAAATCACTCTAATCCAGTCGGGGATGAGAAATGAAATGGCTTAGATTAAAAATAAGAGATCCAGGTCCTGACTCTCCCTCCACCTTTCATAATACAGTATAAACTATACACACATTTTTTATTTTATGTATTATATTTTATATACTGTATTTATATTTTTAACGTTTGCTCATATGAAGTGTACTGCTCTACTTGAAAGAAATTTGGTTTTATCCAAAACTTATATTCAATCAACATACAAAAAATGAAATCATTTGGACCATTCACAATATTCATTCATTCATATTCATTAAGTGGCTAATGTTGATGATAGACGTGGGGATTTGGAACAAGAACAGGACTCCAGTGTATCACAGGTCACCACAACCTCATTCGCTCCCTGAGCAGCCTGTTCACTACTGCCTGCTTTTTGGATATGGGAATAAACCGATAAGAGATTGCAGGATAACAGAGTACGACTTAGACAGTGTCTCATGAATCTCAGGATGGGGTCCAAATTCTTATTCATAGCAAATTACAACTGATACAGTCTTACAAGGTACTAAGGTATTGTGGTAAAACACCTTGCACAGGGGCCCAACAATGGCAGCTTGCTGAGACTTGAACTCTGGACTTTCTGGTTACTTTTCAACTACCCCACCACAGTCCCACTATAGGTAACTGACAGAAGATTCATATTCATTGCAAACACATGCTTTGCTTGACTCGTGCATCTTTGCCTTAGACTAAGGACAGAGCTGGGGGTTCATAGTCAAAAAGTCTTATGGTGATCAGAGATGTTGGGTTGCTGTCTTCTGCCTCCTGTGGGGTTGCCGATGTCTCATGTGATCCCACTTGGCTGTGTTAACTTCCAGTTCTCCTCTTTCTAGCTATGCTGCTATAGCTAATGCTGCCGAGGTCTCATGCTACACGTGGCAACAGTAATTGTTAATAGACACTGTAATCTTTATCAGTCACTAATTGCATCTACTGTTTTCACTCCGAGCTGTGTTCCGGTGCCAGTTCCTGCCCCACACATGATGTTCATCTGCTTCAGCGTCACTCAAGTTGCTTCCGTCATCAGCTCCATTCCCACCATACCCAGGCCACACCAGAGGACAGTAACTCTCTCCCTCCTCCGGTTGGCTGGGGTCGAAGTGCCGCCAACGACTTTCCTGCTTAGACTCAGGATCCTAGAGTGACTCTGTGTATTGGACTTCTTAATGCATATGTGCATTTCATTCTTAGATTTATCATCTACGCCACCCAAGGAGGTTGGGTCCCTTTTCGAGTCTTGGTTCTCCCAAGGTTTCTTCCTCATAACACTTAGGGAGTTTTTCCTTGCCACTGTTGCCCTAGGCTTGCTCAATTTGGGATTGAACGTAGATACAGTGGGGCAAAAAAGTATTTAGTAAGCCACTGATTGTGCAAGTTCTCCTACTTAGAAAAATGAGAGAGGTTTGTAATTTTCATTGCAGGTACACTTCAACTATGAGAAACAAAATGAGTAAAAAAATCCAGGAAATCCCATTGTAGGATTTTTAAAGAATTTAATTGTAAATCATGGTGGAAAATAAGTATTTGGGCAACAAATTTGGTTCAACTCAATACTTTGTAACATAACCTTTGTTGGCAATGACAGAGGTCAAACGTTTTTTGTCTTCACCAGGTTTGGACACACTGTAGCTGGTATTCTGGCCCATTCCTCCATGCAGGTCTCCTCTAGAGCAGTGACGTTTTGGGGCAACACGGACTTTCATCTCCTTCCACACATTTTCTATGGGGTTGAGTTCTGGAGACTGGCTAGGCCACTCCAGGACCTTGAAATGTTTTTTACGGAGCCACTCCTTCGTTGCCCGAGCGGTGTGTTTGGGATCACTGTCATGCTGGAAGACCCAGCCATGTTCCATCTTCAATGCTCTCACTGATGGAAGGTTTTGGCTTAAACTCTCACAATACATGGCCCTGTTCATTCATTCCTTAACACGGATCAGTTGTCCTGTCCCCTTTGCAGAATAACAGCCCCAAAGCATGAGGTTTCCACCCCCATGCTTCACAGTAGGTATGGTGTTCTTGGGATGCGACTCAACATCCTTTTTCCTCCAGTTGAGGTTTTACCAAAAAGTTCTATTTTGGTTTCATATGACCACATGATATTCTCCCGATCCTCTTCTGGATCATCCATATGCTCTCTGGCAAACTTCAGACAGGCCTGGACATGTACTGGCTTAAGCAGGGGGACACGCCTGGCACTGCAGGATCTGAGTCTCTTTTGGCGTACTGTGTTACTGATGGTAGCCTTTGCTACTTTGGTCCCAGCTCTCTGCAGATCATTCATCAGGTCCCTCCATGTAGTTCTGGGATTTTTGCTCACCGTTCTCATGATCATTTTGACCCCACAGGATGAGATCTTGCATGGGGCCCCAGATCAAGGGAGATTATCAATGGTCTTGTATGTCTTACAATTGCTCCCACAGTTGATCTATTCACACAAACCTGCTTGCCTATTGTAGATTCACTTTTCCCAGCCTGCTGCAGGTCTACAATTTTCGTCTTGGTGTCTTTCGACAGCTCTTTGGTCTTGGCCATGGTTGAGTTTGGAGTCTGACTGTTTGAGGCTGTGGACAGGTGTCTTTTATACAGATAATGAGGTCAAACAGGTGCCATTAATACAGGTAACGAGTGGAGCACAGAAGAGCTTCTTAAAGAAGAAGTTACAGGTCTGTGAGAGCCAGAAATCTTGCATGTTTGTGTGTGATCAAATATTTATTTTCCACCGGGATTTACAATTAAATTCTTTAAAAATCCTACAATGTGATTTCCTGGATTTTTTTTCTCATTTTGTCGCTCATAGAAATGTACCTATGATGAAAATTACAGACCTCTCTCATCTTTCTAAGTAGGAGAACTTGCACAATCAGTGGCTTACTAAATACACTGCTCAAACAGATAAAGAGAACACTTAAACAACACAATATAACTCCAAGTAAATCAAACTTCTGTGAAATCAAACTGTCCACTTAGGAAGCAACACTGATTGACAATCAATTTCACATGCTGTTGTGCAAATTGAATAGACAACAGGTGGAAATTATTGGCAATTAGCAAGACACACTCAATATAGGAGTGGTTCTGCAGGTGGGGACCACAGACCACTTCTCAGTACCTATGCTTTCTGGCTGATGTTTTGGTCACTTTTGAATGTTGATGGTGCTTTCATACTCGTGGTAGCATGAAACGGATTCTACAACCCACACAAGTGGGTTCCAGAGGCTGGAGGCTCTACCAGGAGACAGGCCAGTACACCAGGAAACGTGGAGGAGGCCGTAGGAGGGCAACAACCCAGCAGCAGGATCTCCCCTTTGTGCAAGGAGGAACAGGAGGAGCACTGCCAGAGCCCTGCAAAATGACATCCAGCAGGCCACAAATGTTCATGTGTCTGCCCAAACATTTAGAAACCAACTCCATGAGGATGGTATGAGGGCCCGACGTCCACAGATGGGGGTTGTGCTCACAGCCCAACACCGTGCAGGATGCTTGGCATTTGCCAGAGAACACCAGGATTGGCAAATTTGCCACTGGCACCCTGTGCTCTTCACAGATGAAAGCAGGTTCACACTGAGCACATGTGACAGACGTAACAGAGTCTGGAGACGCTGTGGAGAGCAACATCCTTCAGCATGACTGGTTTGGCAGTGGGTCAGTAATGGTGTGGGGTTGCATTTCTTTGGAGGGTCGCACAGCCCTAGATGTGCTCGGCAGAAGTAGCCTGACTGCCATTAGGTACCGAGATGAGATCCTCTTACTCCTTGTGAGACCACATGCTGGTGCGGTTGGCCCTGGGTTCCTCCTAATGCAGGACAATGCTAGACCTCATGTCACTGGAGTGTGTCAGCAGTTCCTGCATGATGAAGGCATTGACGCTATAGACTGGATCTGGGACATCATGTCTCGCTCCATCCACCAACGTCATGTTGCACCACAGACTGTCCAGGAGTTGGCGGATGCTTTAGTCCAGGTCTGGGAGAAGATCCCTCAGGAGACCGCCACCTCATCAGGAGCATGCCCAGGCGTTGTAGGGAGGTCATACAGGCACGTGGAGGCCACACACAATACTGAGCCTCATGTTGACTTGTTTTAAGAACATTACATCAAAGTTGGATCAGCCTGTAGTGTGTTTTTCCACTTTAATTTTGTGTGTGACTCCAAATCCAGGCCTCCATTGGTTAATAAATTTGATTTCCATGATTTTTTGTGTGATTTTGTTGTCAGCACATTCAACTTTGCACAGAACAAAGTATTCAATGACAATATTTCATTCATTCAGATCTAGGATGTGTTATTTGAGTGTTCTTTTATTTTTTTGAGCAGTGTATTTGCCTGACTGTATTAGCAGAAAATCTAAAATTGTAAAGTTGCTTTGAGACAATGCTCCATTGTAAAGTGTCATATAAATAAATCTGAGTTGGCTTGACTTTTCAGGGAGTTGCTCAGGAGACCTTTGCACTAGGTGGTGACATACATTTAAAACATAAATAGAAATGCATGGATAACCTTACTCTGTGTTTGAAATGACATATTATGCATACTTCCAATACTAAACAATGTCCAAATGCAGCATGTTGTAAGCAATATGTGAACATCAAGAACATTTCCAATATTATATTCTCTAGATATATTGGAATTGATTCCTATGGTCAGATGTGAAAAAAAGAGAGCTTTTTGTGAACAAGCATTCAAATGTCTCCAATGTTAAGTATGGTAGAGCATCTGTGATGCTGTGGGACTGAAAACAGGATTCATGATATAATTGGCTCCATGAAGTACTAGGAGGCAGACTCCTCAACATACAGCCAAGTCAACATGAAATAGTAACAAAAATCACAGATTTAACTTTTTTACATGTCATTTCCTATCCTCTACCATAAACCCCACTGAAAACCTATGTATTCAGATTAACTGGAGAGTCCAAAATAAAGAACTTTGGACTATGAATATCTGGAGAGATTCTATGGTATAGACTCAGATTTCAAGTCTTAGATTTCTTGCTTTATATTTTTCAAACTCATCGAACATTATTAAAACCTAAATGCTGTTAAATTATTAAAGTAATTATTAAAGTAAATTAAAGTACTTCATGCAAATGTGAGAATAATTGTGACACATGGTTTTGTTAAACACAATTAGCATTAAAATACTAATAAAATTAAATGAACAATTAGTATTAAAATACGTTTAATTAACTGTTAGAGTTCTCTTATATTTTGTGTGTGGGATTATGCTGATCAACATTTTTGTCACAACTCTATACCAGTGACAGCTAGTGGTTTTCAAAACAGGGGAATGTCATGCCTCTCTCCTATCCCACCCACACCTCTGCATTGCTTCTCCATTACCACTTACCTGCCTGTTAAGTGCCTGCACCTGTTCCATATTTCATGATCACTAGCTCACTTATTTAAGATCCTGGATCTCTATGTTTTATTACAAAGGCTCACCTTATTTCGATTGTGTTTCTGAGTGTTTATACACCTGCATTTATACTCCTGCCTACTCTATGATTGCAATCTTGAAAACTGACCCTAATTGTTTATTACTTTTTCTGAAATGGCTTTATGCTTTCATCTTTGTGCCATGAAGATGGCCAACACAGAGACTCCTCATGACGCAATCACTGTACATGGCCAGCTCTCTGGCCACCAGCAGCAGGTCACTGTGATTCCAGAAGTGCTGGACTAGCGTGCCTCTTAGCATCAGCATCCCCCTTGCCAGTTTGCAAACATGTCAGAAACTCCTCTGCCTGCTCACTCCACTGCCCCCTAGCTCCCACTCCAATTAGCTAGCCCAATGAGTGCTCTCTTTGTTACCTGATAAATATGATGGTGATCCAGAGAGCTGCCACAGCTTGATGCTGATGTGTTCTTTGTATTTTGCCAGTTTACCTGACAGCTCGGACAAGAATCATATAGCCCTTGTTATCTCACTGCTCACTGAACACACCCTGGCATGGGCACATGGCGTTTGCAGCAAGGAGACCATTGATTATGACCGTTTAGTCCAGACATTGTGGGCTGAGTTCCAGCACCTGCTCAGTGGTCACTTTGAGTTTGAGGAGTTTGTACTGCACCTGGCCTGCACTGGCCTGCAACTCAGTATGCCCTGGTGTTCCGTATCCTCACTGCAGAGTTGATGGAACGAGTCTGTGCTCTTGACCACATTTTGGAACAGATTATGCCCCAAGGTTCAGACCAAGCTTATCTACTGTGACATTAGGAACACCCTGTATGAGATCATACCATTCAGCTGGGCCAACACCTCTCAACCTGCACTCTCTCAAGCAATTACAACAGGCCCAGTATTATACCAAACTGGACCATCACATCACCTATAACTCCCAGGATGGACTTGGAAAAGAAATGTGTGGAAAACTGCCTTTATTACTAACAATGGACATTATGAATACCTTGTTATATCCTTTGTTCAATATGCCCACCATATCCCAGGTATCTGTCAAAGCAACACATTGAGACAATTTGTCATTGCTTATGTTGATGACATCCTGGTAAACTCACCAACCCTTAACCTACTTGCAACATATTCGGCTTATACTCCAGCACCTATTACATCATCAGCTCTGCATCAAAGTGGAAAATAGGGGTTCCAAACCAGGTCTGTATCCTTCTTGGAGTACATCATTGTGCCCTTGGGGATAGCCATGGACAATTCCAATGCTTAAGCTGCGCTCAATTGGCACTGACCCACATTAGTGAAGGAGGTGCAGTGGTTCCTGGGGTTCACAAATTTCTATTGGCAGTTCAGCTGCCACTTCAGCAGTAGTGCAGCACCCATTATGGCCTATCTAAAGGAGCTGGCATGCACCTATATCTGGAGTCCACAGCCCAAAGAGGCTTAAACTCCATCCTGTGGTTTTCTACTCCCACAAACTCACACCCCCTGCGTGTAATTACTGCATGTTCCTAAACCATAAACTAGAACCAGAACCAGATTTTGCTAAGGAATAGGGACCTTTCCTGTACCTGTCTCTCGCTTGTCCTCAGAGGCTTCTATTGATGATGTATGTGTTTCTGTAGCTCTGGGACCGCATAACCATGTTGGATCACAACTATCTCTGTGCCAGCCACCTAGACAGAGAAGAGCTCAGCAACTACTCTCCGTGCACTACAGGTGAGAAAGTCATTCCCGGCACCCACTTGTCCTCCTACCGTGGATGAGTAAACGTGGTGGAGTGAGTCAGTCTGGGATCAGGTGCACCAGTGCATCAGCCACGTCATATGCAGTTATAAGTGCCAAGCTGATCATCACCACACTCCAGAACCAAAATGCGAGCCTTGTGACCAAGTGACTAAGACATATCCAAACTTTCACATTACTCTTATATGTAAGAATTGTCCTGCTCATTTTATTGGCCCCTGCAAAATTTTGATAAACATTAATGCCACTTGCAAGTCAATGTCATTTCTCCCCTTCTTTCCATGTCTCACGTCTGAAACCATACACATATGGTCTGCTAGATGAGGGGACCCTGCCTGTGGAACCTCCAACATCCCAACATCCACAGAGGTGGATGGGGTGCATGCCTAGCCAGTGCAGTGCATCCTGGATTCTCGGAGTTGGCAGGATGCTGCTGGATGCAAGATAGACATGCAGGATAGACCCTGTTCTGACCTGTGAATTCCACTTCATTCACCTGATTGTACTCCTGCTTATATCTATATGTTTAGACTTTAGATTGTTACCTCTTGCCTGCTGATTTTTTCATGTCTGCTCCATTCTGTCTGGCAGTGTTTTGACCTCCTGACCTCCTGTCTGTTTTCTGACTCCACACTTGAACTTGACCCCTATTAGTTATTTAGGTTCCTGAAATGGCTTCATGCATTCATCTCAGTATTTGGTACAGCCAGCAAAATTTGTTTATTTATATAGAATATAGAGTTTTCTATATTTCTGCACAAGTATGTCCTAAACCACTATTAAATTAAATTATAATTGCCTGCCATCTAGCTAGCTGATCTAGCTGTTAGGAGATGTTGGGATCAGTGGTTTCGTGAACGGATGCACATATGGTGAAAGGCTCCGGACGGCCCAGACAGACCACCAGTAGGGAGGATCATTTGATCCGCCAACAAGCACGAGCTGCTCCCACTGTTTCTTTGCCTACCATCTAGACACAGGCGACACCTTCACTACACTTCCCTGTCTCTGCCCGGACCATTTTCTGGCACATAGCAGAAGAAAATTGCTTGCTGCTGCATCCATTACATGTCTTGCCATTAACAACCAGCCACCGTCACCTTTGTTTGCAGTGGTGTTGTGAACGAGAAACCTGGTTACAGGTATCCCTGCTACTTTTGCAGTGAATCCAGGTTCCATTTGGGATCTGATGATGGTCAGGCTCGATTATGGAAGGCTTGTGGTGAGCGCTTCAATCCTGCTGTTGCTGTGGAGCGACACACTGCCCCAACTGCTGGTGTGATGATCTAAGGAGCCATCGCATACAACAGTTGGTCATCTCTAGTAGTGATATGAGGGACACGAACTACTCAGCAATATGTGTTGGACATCCTGTGACCACATGTTGCTTCTTATGGCAGACCTCCTAACTGACATTTTTCAGCAGAATGCTTGCCCACACACAGCAAGTGTTTCCCAGGAATGCATATGCAGCAATTCCTCGGCCTGTCCAGTCACCAGATTTATCACCAATCAAACATTTATGGGACCAGCTGGGATGGCAGCTTCAGCAAACAATTAGTGTGGAGGATTTACAGGCCCAGCTGGAACACTTGTGTGCAAAAAGTGCCACAGGATACCATACGGAACCATAGGCCTCCACCCCCAACCATATCTCAATATGTATCCAGGCTAGGAGTGGCCTAACAGGGTACTAGAGCCTCTTTCTGTACAATTTTCCCCAATAAACTTTTCCTTTCTCTCTAATATTGTAATCACTTACATCTGTCATCATTACATTCACACACAAAGTTTCATTTGATTCCAACAACTCTTTCTTGGTGAGTTTTATTTTTAGTTAATGAGTATATAAAGAAATGCAATAACTACACAGAAATGCAAGGGTTTCAGTGAGTGTCTATTAGCTCTGTGTCACTACTGCTTTCAGTCAAGATTTATTTTTAATATAGACACTGTGTTAAACATTTCATTGAAGCATTTTAATGAAACTGAAGAGGAAGACATGTAGTCTTAAAGCATTGCATTTACTCTATACCAATCTTTATAAAATTTGCCATTATTTTTGGTGTTTATTGTAAATTATAGCTTTATAAAAGAGATTGTTCCGGTTCTAAAATCTGATTGACCATGCCCTTCTTGAAGCTGTTACTCAAGTCAATATACACATACCTATATCTATATTCAGGCTCCAGGTTTTTAAATAGATAAAACCATTACATTAGGCAATTAGTTTGCAGCACAATACAAATATGAACTTTTGAGGTCAATTTTGATTCAGTCGGAGGAATAACACTGTATGAATGTTGTACAGACAAGACAGAAGACAAAACAGAGCTAAAGAAGAAGCGTTGTAAATTGTATGCCAGACAATGAAGGATGGAAAAGTGAATCCGGGTTTCAGCACTTTGTTAGGTTTTGTGTATTATATTGCATTGTTATATATATTGCACTTATTATTTTATCACATGTATTAACATAATTTTCTGTGATAAAATCACTATACTGCACAGACTCTCATGACTCAATGCTTTAATAAATGTTACATTTGGTGACGTTAGTTTTAGGACCTGCATTTCTATAATAAAATATGCTCATCCATGTTTCCAGTTAGCGATGCTAATGAGGGTTTTGTTTTTATTTATTTATCTACATGAACGTGTTTTGTTTTATAAAATCAGGCTAGGTGATCACTTCATCATGAGCTGCATCCTTATTATTCCTCCACCCATACTGTGACAATTACATGCCTTACACTACAATTATTTCCACCTCTTGTGTTAGGCTTGGCTAGTAGCTTTTACACATAAACATTCTGATGATAGAATAACTGAGAATCCAGATTGTAAAATTATATTTAGAAAAAGAGATTTGTCAAAACAAGTGGGCAATCAAGCAGCTTTTCTATTATTTGCTATGTTGATGTAAACAATTCCTGGAAGGTTCAGTCTGCACATAGTCATCATTAAAAATCTATGGTTGCTTGTTAGTCTGCTTAGGCTACCTGGTCAAAAATAATTATTTGATATACAGTGGGGACCAAAATCTGAGACCTCCAGTTTTTATTATAAATAACGTAAACAGCATAAGAATTTGAGTTAAAACATCATTACAAAATTACATACACTTCTGTTTTTTTTTTTGTTTTGTTTTTTGGTATGTTCTCCTTTTGATGTAATGGAAGTACACAATTGAGTTCCACATTCCATAGAACTTATGGAACTTGTGCTTGTGAACTTATGGAATGCTTTGATTTCTCTGTCTTCAAGTGCCCCCAGATATGCTCAGTGGGGCTTAGTTCAGGTGGCTCTGGAGAAAGTCCATGGAAGTCAGCAACCTTTAATCTTCTTTAGCCTTCAGGTAGTCGTTACGAAGATTTAAGGTGTGTTTTGAGTCTTTATTTTGATGTAGTGTAAATCCATCTAGACAAAATGCCAAACAAGCATTTTCAAAAATGGTCTCAGACTTTTGACCCTCACTAAAAGTGTTTGCTAAACAAATTTAGACTGAATAGCATATGCTAGTCGAGTCTATTATCATTATGAATACAGTTAGCTAACAAGCTAGCTGACAGCAAATTATATAAGCTTTGAAGTTTGTTACAGTGTTCATTTTAACAGGTAATTTTAATTAAGCATCAGACTTTGTCAAACTAACAATAATTTTAGTCAAATTTAAGTATGTTTAGTTTTGGTGTAGTATCAGTTTATAACAATAAACTAAAATACAATAGTTATAGCTCATGCAAATGTGGATACTACAGAATATTACAATTATGTTCAATGTTAATAGTAATAGAATATACAGCAACTATTAAAATATAGTGATAGTTTAATATTGTAGTAGCCACCCTTACTCAGCCTTGCAATGGATTGGGCCCATATTACATGCTCATGCAAGCTAAATTTGTATCCCTATTTCCTATTTACATGTAGTGCTGAATATGTGGGGCTCAGAATGATGCCTATTTTCAGTAACATGCTACAGCCGCAACTGAAACTCTTATTTTGCTACACCTATGCCAGTAAATGGTTACCTTTTATGACCACCACCTCTGAATAAAGTGTACAAAAGACAAAAGTTACATGTTTTGTCTTGGTTTAATTTGTTGAGTAAAACTATATGTCATGGTGGGGAATGAGTGAGAGCCAAATGCAGGTAACTGACAGAAATGCACAGGAACAAACACACTCAAGATCAGTCCACCCAGAATGAAAACACAGGGCAGTAAATACAAAAGGGCAAGGCAGAGACAGAGTCAAAACACTCAAATATCGCAAGACAATGAGAGAATAATAATAAAAAATAATGAGAGAATGCTCAGCAACACATGACAAAGACATGACTTCGCAATGAGCTGGAGTAACAGGGGGGTTTACAAGTCCTGAGATGATGAATGAGATGAGTAACAGGTGTGCACAGTCCGTAGACTGACGAATCAGATCATACGAATCTGGGGGTGTGGTCAGTGGTGTGTGTGCGCAACAGGGATTGTGGGAGTTGGAGTTTGACATGCTGCGCGAGCCACATACTATTACGTTTCAACATACAACTTGATTGCATAGTTGAATTTTATTTAGCTATCATTTTACCTCTGCCATTGAAAAAGGAAATATATTCCATCTTTTTTATTTAACAAGAGAAGTAATTCATTTGCAGACATGAAAACAAACTGGAAGTTTGCTACAAGACAAGCAACTGACAGTTGGAAACATGGTAAACTGTTTACAGTTGTAGCACAAGGCAAACATATTATTTATATTGCATTTCTGAATGACAATATTCATCATGTACAGTCCCCTCCAATAATTGGCAACCCTGGTAAAGATGGGTAAATAGAATAACAAAATGTTTAATCAATCAATGTTTAACCTTTAATCAAAGTAAATATAGTCTGAGAAGAAGTCTTTTTTTTTTTTTTATTAAACCAAAGGTGCCACAGTTATTGTCATCTTTGTATTTAATACTTTGTACAACCTCACAGAGCAGAGTACAGAGCAATTTCAGGCCATTTCTCTTTATAGAATCTCTCAAATCATCCAGAGTCCTATGGTTTTTCGCACAGGTGACTGAAATGGCAGGGGCAAAAGTTTGATTTTGGGTCCAGGAAACCTGAACATTTGTTTGGGATCAATGTCCCGCTAGAAGATCGAATGCCAACGCACTTTGGTTTCTTGGGAGTTAAGACAGATTTTGATAAAAAATTTTCTGATATTTCATGGAGTCCCACCTTGAGAGTTTGTGGCCAAAAAGCTCAATTCTTGTTTTCATTCTGACGATAGAACACATATCATGTCTAAGACCCAGCAGAGTTTAGCAACTCACTGTGCTTACATTTGTGGTTAGATGACAGGAAAGGCTTTTTCCTTACAAGCCTTTCAGATAATCTGTTGGCATGCATGGACGTGTTGAACATAAGTTGCTACTTTTTTCATGTTGAAGAATAGTTAAGTGATTTTGACCTCTGTGTCACCTCACAGTGAAACAGGAAGTCATGGATTACTGCTTGAAAGTTCAACTTAAAACAGTAAAATATACAATAAGCTGTCATACTGTATTTTTTAAAGACTTTTTATCACTTTACACTGAGATAAGAAGTCATTATTAGAAGAGAACACCATAAAGTTGTGAAAGGTTAATGCAAACAAAAGTTCACACATGCAGAAATGACAATAACAAGAACAAGGTGTTATTGACTCCATTTCCCAGTCACTCTTCTGTCCTCAGAAACACTTTTGCCTGAGTACACACACCTGAGACTCATTCCCAGTCCGTTAAAAACAATATATAGCCCACATCCACAGTTTTCAATCTCTATTCATGCAGCTTTGCACTGTTTCTGTGCTTTTGCTGTGCCCTTGAAGAATATATTCCCTGCTTTGTAGTCAAGTGGATCATCCTATCATTTAAAAAGCATTAACAACTCCTCAACAGATGTTAAATTAAGTACTTCATTAATTCTGAATTATTATTAGCATTAAGTTAAAATATATTAGAATGATCTAAAACAACACTGACCATTGCTACTTATATATAAATGTATGACTAAATACATTTACATTATTATGCATTATGTTATTTCTTACAAACTATTGTTGTTATTATTATTACTGTAGTGTCAGAAAAGGAACACCAGCAGCATTGCTCATTGAGAATCTTTATTAGGGACCTGCCTGTAAGCATGGTATATAGCTGTTGCAAGAGCTGCAAGCACTACCAGGACATCAACTGAGAGAGAATGAAAGATTGAAAACTACTCCAGTAACCTGGAAATAGAATGAAAAGGTTATTCAGAGAAAGGAAAACACATCTATTGACAGGTGTACAAAACACAATAATAGCCCTGAAAGAATAACTAAACCTTGACCTGTTGTGCATGCTAGGAGCCACCTAGAATGCCATGCCTACTTCAGTGCTAACTGGAGAAGTTGTTGACCCCACACGGCTTCTCCTCCAAGGGTCAGACGTCACTGGTGACCTCCCATCTCCTAAAAGGACCAGCAGTCACCTCAAAATATCCAACACTACAGAATACCATTGGCCCTAAAATCCGTGATATAGTCAGCCAGGTGACATGGCATGCACTGTTCCCTCCATAGATGCCAGTCACCTGGACTGCTTCAGGATTATTAGCCCCCCAAGAGCAAGCAAACCTGTGTCTGAATCATCTCCCAATGACGCCTGAAATGCTTAAAGCATTAACTGGACAGGTGAGAATCCTGGGGACTCTTGCAAAGCCACTGCACCAAAAGCCAGCAACACCAAAAGTAGGTGCCAGTTCCTGTCATGCTGGTGTTGGCTCATCATAATAACATGGTGAGTGGACAGTGTTATTAGCAAGAAATTACATTAAATTAGCAAGAACTAAGAAAATGCAGCTCCTGAGACATGTGCCATCATTTGACTCACTGCTCATTGTTCCAGTGACATGTTGGGTGGTGTGGAAGAAGTGAAATTCAAATCTTGTAAATATTTAAATGTTTGATGTAAAACTCTAACAGATCTGTGTGTTCACTGCCAAACCTAACTCAGCCCATCACATGTCTGAAAACAACCTATTAAAGGGTACTAGGAGTGACAGGTATCTATAGGTAGAGATCTACAATTTGCAGTCTTGCGAGTGCCAAGATAAACGAGTAAAAAAGTATCATGCAGGGGTTGTAGTCTGAAACCACATAACTGCACAATGCTTTAAATAGCAGGTGATGTTTCCTGAAAGAAGGGACCTGGATGGCCCAAAGTCTCTTCAGGATCCGCTGAAACAAATAATTCTCAAAGACAGGAAAACAAGCCTTTAAAAACTGTCAGCAGAATACAAGACATCATAAAATAAGGCTCTTTGTGAAAACAATAACCAGAAAAATGTCTAACACAGGTTTTGGGTCTTGAAGATATGATTGATTGATGTGATAAAAAAGGCATTTATGTCTAAGAAAAACAAGGACAGAATTAAGTTTCTGGCAGAACATGGAGAGTTTGATTCAGAGTGGTTCTTCAGAGTTATGTAAACTGATGAATCATGATTTGAGTTTCATGGTGATGGTCGAGAGCAGTTTCTTCAAAGATCTTTTGATGAATGAATGAACAGTGAATGTATCTCTTCTACCATTAAACACGAAGGGAGAGGTGGCATGGTGTGGGGAACCTTTTCAGCTGTGTTTTCTATTTGAAGAGTAGGAAAATATTGTAGAAATGCTTGCTTCCAACAATTAAACAAGCTTCAAAACAAACTTTTGTAAACACTGAACAGAGGTGCAAAAGAGCAGAACAAAACCAACATCAAAAACCACTGCAGAGTCTAATAGCCAAGGTGATTACGTTAACCAGACAGTGAATCCAAAAGTCATACAGATCTCAAACATAAGCTGTACCCACTGCTGACCATTCTGGATTCTGCCCTGCCTCCAACCTCTGCCATAGCAGATTGAGCTACTTGTTTGGCTTCTTTGCCTGGCATAACTCATCTCCTCCCAGCTGTTGTCACAGTTTCCACCACAGCACAACTCTCCACCAGATCATGCACAGCTTCCAGCCACTAAATGACATTAGTGCACCTCCTTGCAACTAGCTGTGTAGATTACTGGAAAATTAGAGCAGAGTGATCCACCAGCCTACTTGCCCAGTGTCATTTCACCAGCACACACAAAAGTGAACCCCAATGAAGAGTGTTGACACAACCATGGAAAATATTTGGGTCTGAAGAAGGTATTGTCAACCACACTGTTGTAACTCTTGATATATAATCTCCAGGTTAAAGCCTTGGGCAATCAGTGACCAACACATTAAACACTGGTTAGCATTCTTCATACTGGCCAGAAATACTAGTCTGTTGTGGTCTGTAAAGATAGTGGAAGGTGCCATGCTGATTCCAACATATACTTCAAAGTTTTAAGGCTAGAGCTTCCTACTCCATGGTACTGTACACAGTTCACAATCTTCTTAGAAGTAACAGACAGGATGATCCATGCTGCCACCATTCTCCTACAACAGCATTGCCCCTGCATCAGTACCACCGGCATCGACTTCCAGTTTACTTTCCCATAGGTCTTGTGCAGCAAGAATAAGGGAACTACTCAACAGCATCATAGTGGCACTAAAGGCAGATTGGCATGAAAGAGAGCATGTGAAAGGAGTAATCTGCTGTAACAGATTTGTGCATTGAGGAGGACGTGACCACCACTGTTCCTGCAGTGCCTTAAGGGGTCCTTGAACTGAATGCCCAAAACTATCTCTGATGGACTAAACCCTGTTGATTCTACCAGTACCCTGAACAGAAAACAGCACACAAGTTACTCCCTTGTGGGATGAGCCCAATCCTTTCCAAAAAATTAGTCTGCAGCTTACTTTTGAATGTCTGATGGAACTGTCCCAATGTTCTCTTTGATCAGACTTGGATATATTGGGGAGCCAAAATGTGGTGCAGAACTTCCTTAGTTTTGAGTGTACTATATGTAAAGGAATTGTCTCTGTAAAACAAGTTCCTGTACACATTAAGGTTAACAGATAGTAATTTCCTGAGTGGCTCATAGGTACAGGACCAACGCAACTGATGAAATGCGTTCATAAAACTAAAAAAAAAATAGAGAGTTTTTCCTTGCCACTGTCGCCCTAGGCTTGCTCAATTTGGGATTGGACGTAGTTATTAGGAGATAATCTAAACTTGTAAAGTTGCTTTGAGACAATGCTCCATTGTAAAAAGCGCTATATAAATAAATCTGACTTGACTTGACTTGATAAAACTGGAACCTGTCTGAGTAGGGCAGGCAGAATACCATTTCATGTGCAACAATGATGTCATAGCTGGCCAAACAAAGTATGTCAATGGATGGATGTATGTATATCTTAGGAATTCCAGTATGACCAGAACAAGGGCTATAATGGGTGATTGCCAGTGGATGGTTGCAATATGGTTGTGGTACCGCATCTTGACAATGTGGGTGGTAACCACTTCCTCATCAGTACTCCATCTTCAAATAAAATAAGACATAGAATGTTTCCCCAAGCAGAGTTTACCCATAACAGGCTGGAACCACAGAGCCAAGTAAGAATCCTCTTACTGATCTGAAATGATGTTCTAACGAATCAAGGGTAAGTAAAATTAGCCTCATTGCTAAGGGTGCATTCTGCCTCCAGACAGATTGGTTCATCTTTCACAACTTATTTTACAAACACTTGGTCTTCACACAATAAGGAATCTATGCTATGCTATCCATAAATCAGCATCATAGCAATACAAATTAAGTCAGTGACCTCCAATATACTTCACACAGGCAGCACTGTTGGCAGCAGGGCTGGCTGGTTCCACCTGGAAGAACCAGGCAGGTGTTGTGCTTGGTGCCTGGCACCAGGCGTTGGTTCAGTTTTCCTAGTGTTGTAACTCTTCTTTGGCTATCACTAGGTTGATTTTAACCAAGAGCTGCAGCTCCGAACTCCTTCGCAGTTATGATGAAACAGTAATACAACTGAAAACCCTCCCAATAACCTAGAAATACCCCGGAAATATTTGAAAGATGAGAGAAAACTTACATGAATATTGACTGGCATAAAAACTCAAAAACATCCCTAATCTTCTTTATCTCTATGTCTTTATGTGAGAAGGACAACATAGATATACACTGTTACATAACCTGCAACAGATGTAATGTGTATAGGGAATCTTGCTTAAGCTAACTTACAGCCCCAGTCCCTGGTTAGGCGTTAAAAAAAATGCACTAAAAACAAAACAAAAAATAACTCTGGTGTGCCAGACCTGCTGTGCATGCTAGAAGCAACCAAGGATGCCATGAATATCTGACCAGGGAGGATGTCAAATCCACGTTATCATTGTTGTCTATTTAAGAAATTAAACTAAATTGCGTCGGCATTTCCCTCTAGAGATCTTGCGTCATCGCTGGGAAAGTCCTGGTGGCATGACATCCCCAGTCGACCAGAGGAGGGAGAGAGTTACTGCCCTTTGTGGTCTGAGTACGGTGGGGCTGGAGCTGATGACGGAAGAACAGCTTGAAGCGGAGGAATATCTTAGGTTTGTATGCTCAGTGTGTGTTGCTTCCACACACACACATAAACACACAGAGGTGTGCATTATTTGAAGCTGTTTATCATGTAGTGCTGAGATAAAAATTATTTACTGCTCAGCCACTGTGTAAAGGTTGACACCAAATGGGCTGTCTCTTATGTGAATAGTCTGTATTTTATTGGTTAATGAGGTTTTATTGCTTCTGAAAAAAAGTTTTACAGCTCTGAGAAAGAAAATGATGCATGATTTCAGTATCAGTGTTGATGTGAAGGTGTTCATAGGAAGTTAGTTTAGAGTCTTGTGCTTTTTGTGAGTAGGTCCTCACAACTATCTGAAACACATACATTCCTTTAAACACTTGTGGTAAATATAATAAATGTACACCAACTTTTATTATACTTATTTTAAAACACAAAGAAAAGAAGTAGAAGTAATGGTGTTTCTGGTGTGTAGGTTTACATTTACAGCATTTAGCAGACACCCTTATCCAGAGCGACTTACAATTGATACAGTCTTACAATCCAAGCAATTGTGAGTTAAGGGCTTTGCTCAAGGACCCAACAGTGGCAGCTTGGCAGAGGTGGGATTTGAACCCTGGACCTTCTGGTTCATGGTCCAGTATCTTAACCACTAGGCTACCATTTTACCATTATTTATATAGATAGATAGATAGATAGATAGATAGAAAGATCTATACAAGTGTCATGTATGTGACGCTGTGTTTAATTTGGGCAAAAATATAGTACACAAATTCCCAAACCAATAAATAAATAAAATTGGTCCTTTAAATTAAAATTATTACACTATTTCCAGTAGTGTTCTACATACGTCACTATATTTTGACAGGTTGGCTTCAGCTCTGTATCCTGTTTTTATACCTCGTCCATTCTTTCCTCCCTCAAACTATTCTGATCTGTCCTTTTGCAGTCTGCTTGTGCATGCGTGTGTGTGTGTGTGTGTGTGTGTGTGTGTGTGTGTATGTGTGTGTGTGTCTTTGCGCATGTGTGTTGGGGGCTCAAACTGGGAAAGGTTAACACATGCATTGATATGCACAGTGAGATTAACTTTAATCTTTAATCAGAGCTCAAGACCCCTGATGTCCTTGCCCTCTCTCTCGCTAGCTATCTCGCCCTCTCTCTCTTTCACTGTAACGAGAGCTGGGGGTCTCCCACCCATTATCCAGTCTTTACGGAGAGTCAGTGAAGATGGAGCGTGAGTTAACAAGCGGAGAGTGACACTCATTTAGAGAATCCATTAATCTCTTAATCCCCCTCTTTAGCATCTCAGACATGAAACGATCCTCGCTCTCGCTCACTTCCTTTCTCCCTCTTTCTTCTTTTCAGACGCACCCCTTCATCTGTAGTTCATTTTTCTTTCATGTGTTGTGTCTGACTGTGAAAGGATAATCTCTTTTCTTCTCTCTCTGTTTATCTCTTCATTACATCTCAGCAAACCGGCGATGTAGTGTTAGCAGTATACATGATGATTCTGTGTACTCACTTGAATTACTGGACTGTAAAATCTTTCTACTAATGATGAGTTTGTGTGTGCAGTGAATGACCTCTATATTAATATACAACACCAAATTAAAAAAAAAAGAATAACGGCAAAATGCAGTGTATCTTACATTTACTGACTTTATTTCACTGCAGACAGAACTAAGTAAGTCTATTTCATGCTTTCTGTGGTCAACTTAATTTCATTTGTCATTATGCATCTATTCCTGTATTTCAGACCTATGACACATCCAAAAAAAATGGAGCAGAGCAATTTAGGGCTGGTAATGAAGATAAAAACTAAATAATGATGTGATTTCAAGCAAGATGTCAACAGGTGATTATAATCATTATTTGGTACCAAAAGCAGGATCCGCGACTGACTCGTTGTGGAGCAAAAATGGGCAGAGGATCTCCAGTTTGTCACCAAATGCATGACAGAATTATTGAAATGTCTTAAAACGGTGTTCCTCAAAGAAAGATTGGAAGAGATTTGCATATTTCTCCCTATATAGTGCATACTGTCAGTAAAAGATTCAAGGAATATGGAGGAATTTCAATGCATAAAGGGCAAGAGCACAGACTGCATCAAGAACTGTCATTCATCAATAGCTGATATAACCACATGGGCAAGGGATTACATTGGCAAACCTTTATCAAACACTACAATACAGAGTACAAATACAATACTAATGTTACTTAAAACTTTACTGTGCGAAAAAGAAGCCTTATGTTAACCATGTACAGAATTGTTTTACAAAGATAGATAAAGATAAATTGTTTACAAAGATGAAATTAATACTTCAGCTGGTGGATCTGTAGGCTGTAGTGGGCTGCACAGTTGGCATTGTAGTATTGGTGCCCCATAGTTTCATGATATTGGTTTTGATCCTGAAATTTGGTTACTCTCAATGTGAAGTTTGACATGTTCATTATGTGTACTGTATCTGTGAGTTTCTTCCACATACTCTAGTTCCTGCCACTGTCAAAAACCAGGCTTTCCACTATAATTTAAAGCATGGCTGTGAGATTGTGCACAGTAAGGCCTCTATATGTTTACCATTAATAATAATTTACTATAAATAATCCTGTATCTTACCATACATTTTTGTGGGAATTTGGAACTTTTTTAACTATATATTCATTCTTGCTCAGTAACAGCTTCATCTTGATCAGGGTCATGATGAGTTCAGAGTCTATTCTGGAAAAACTGCCTATTGATATATTTGTCAGGAAAAGGAAGAAACTGGAGAACCTAAAGGAAACAGACAGACACTGGGAAAGCCTGAACCTGAACTTGAAATCAGGTAACAGCACACAAACACCAGCACTACCAGCTGCATTGAACTATGATCAAAACGTGCATATTATTACTTTTATACTTACAGTACATAAAGACATTAAGGTTTTCAATAATTTTCATAATGTTATTAATAAGTACATTTGTTTTAATCAGTGGTAATATACGCTGGAAACAAAACATTTTAACAGCCTGGACTGCAGTGCTGTTCAATGGCATGTAAACTTAAAAAAAAAACTGACCAGAGTACCAGTGAGCAGCATTTGAGAGCAGCAAAACATTTCCTAGACCATGTACAGTGGTGCTTTGAAAGTTTGTGAACCCTTCAGAAGTTTGTGAATTTTCTATACTTCTGAATAAATATGACCTAAAACATCATCCGATTTTCATAGAAGTTCTAAAAGTAGATGAAGAGAACCCAGTTAAACAATCGAGACAAAAACATTATACTTGATCATTTATTTATTGAGGAAAATAATCCAATATTACATATTAGTGAGTGGCAAAAGTATGTGAACCTCTAGGATTAGCAGTTAATTAGTAGGTGAAATTAGAGTCAGGTGTTTTCAATCAATGGGATGACAATCAGGTGTGAGTGGGCACCCTGTTTTAGTTAAAGAGCAGGAATCTACCAAAGTCTGCTCTTCACAACACATGTTTGTGGAAGTGTACGAACAAAGGAGATTTCTGAAGACCTCAGAAAAAGAGTTGTTGATGCTCTCAGGCTGGAAAAGGTTACAAAACCATCTCTAAAGAGTTTTTGGACTCCACCAATCCACAGTGTCAGACAGATTGTGTAACAAATGGAGGAAATGCAAGACCATTGCTACCCTTCCCCCAGAAGTGATCGACCAACAAAGATAACTCCAAGAACAAGGGTGTGAAATAGTTGGCGAGGTCACAAAGGATCCCAGGGTAACTTCTTAGCAAACTGAAGGCCTCTCTCACATTGGCTAATGTAATGTTTCATGAGTCCACCATCAGAAGAACACTGAACAACAAACAATGGTGTGCATGGCAGGGGTTGTAAGGAGAAAGACACTGCTTTTCACTAAAAGAAGAAACATTTGCTGCTCGTCTGCCAGTTTGCTAAAGAACACGTGGACAAGCCAGAAGGCTATTGGATTGAATGTTTTTGTAGACGGATGAGACCAATAAGTAGAACTTTTTGGTTTTAAAATTTTTTTTTTTTTTTTTTGTAGACGGATGAGACCAAAATAGAACTTTTTGGTTTAAAAGAAAAGCGTTACGTCTGGAGAAAGGAAAAAGCTGCATTCCAGCATAAGAACCTTATCCCATCTGTGAAACATGTTGGTGGTAGTATCATGGTTTGGGCCTGTTTTGCTGTATCTGGGCCAGGACAGCTTGCCATCATTGATGGAACAATGAATTACGAATTATATCAGAGAATTCTAAAGGAAAATGTCAGGACATCTGTCCATGAACTGAATTTCAAGAGAAGGTGAGTCATGTAGTAAGACAACAATCCTAAACACACAAGTCAAGTCCTGACCTTAATCCAATCGAAATGTTATGGAGAGAGCAGTTAATGTGAGGAAACCCACCAACATCCCAGAGCTGAAGCTGTTCTGTATGGAGGAATGGGCTAAAATTCCTCCAATGTGGTGTGCAGGACTGATCATCAGTTACCGGAAACATTTAGTATCAGTTATTGCTGCACAGGGGGGTCACACCAGATACTGAATGCAAAGGTTCACATACCTTTGCCACTCACTAATATGTAGTATTGGATCATTTTCTTCATTAAATAAATGACCAAGTATAATATTTTTGTCTCATTTTTTTAACCGGATTCTCTTTATCTACTACTAGAACTTGTGTGAAAATCTGATGATGTTTTAGCTTATATTTATGCAGAAGTATAGAAAATTTTAAAGGGTTCACAAACTTTCAAAGCACCACTGTAACAGAATCCAGACATTTAATGTTGGACAGGGTTTAGCATGCTTAGCACTCCAAAAGGTTTATGTGCAGTGGGTTCTAAGATATTCTTTCTGTAACCCCCATTAAGAATTTCTGTGACTTGTGTCACAGTAGCACTGGGATGGGATAGCCTTCAGTGCCCTTGCGCATTGATGAGCCTTGGACACCCAACACTCTATCATTGGCCCATGGTTTGTCTCTCCTCAAACTGCTGTTAGATGCTATAGGTGACTATTGTAGAAACATCTCACATCCCACAAAAGCAGAGATGCCCTGACTCACAATCAGGCCTTTAAACCTGAACCACACCTAACCACATCGTTATATTACACTCTCATATACGTGTAAAGAGGTTATCAACTTTGTTTGTTAATCCATCTGTGATTGGCTAAAGTATTGTACTTTGTTGGCTTATACATGGTAAAGCTAGTAGAGAGAGAAGGCAGGAGGCTCCTGTTGCATTATACCCTTCAGACAGAACTACAACCTCATATGGGCAGCTTGTGTCCATTTAGCTCAAGCTAATAGACTCCGCTTTCTCGTTCTCTTCACGTCCCACCTTGACTCTTCATCTGTCTATCCCTTAATGTGGTCTGTCATTCTTAAAGTGGTCTCTCTGGATTTGAATTGAGTGTTTCAGCTAGTGTCTCTGATCCAGAAGCCCCTGCCAACTCTCACACCTGTGATTTCACTCCGTTCTTTCAACTTCCTCAGCTGCGATGGAGAGATTTTAATCGCTGACTATCACTGCCTGGGCAAACAGAGAAAATGGACCAAACATGACATCAAAGAGAAGAGGAGAGAACAGTCTGTCTACGAAAGGAAGTCTACTTACACACACACACATACACACACACACACACACACACACACACACACACATACAATGACCTCACCATGCTGAATACACAAGATCGAATCTGACTTTCGGAAGCTTCTGGAAAGCCACAGAATAAAAGAAGGCCTTAGTCAGGCCTTACTCGCTCATTCAAATAACAACCTCTCTCGCTTGCACTCTTTCTGCCTCGCTTTCTCTGAACAGGAAGTGCTGCTATTTGTCCCAATGTCCTCTTCGCGGGTCAGCGGCTGAAAAAACGCTCCTGTCACTTTCCCTGTGGGAGCGGCCAAGGTGACAAACATCCACACACACACAACACACACACTTCTGAGGTGGAGATTCCACCAACTGAATTATAGATCTCCCTGAGGGTCCTGGGCATGGCCATTAAACAAAACTGTTGTTGGGGAAAACAGGGGTTTCTAAAACAGTAACCTAGACTGAGCTAGCCCTGTAGCACGGAGCCTACACAAACAGGGTCATTTCCTAACCTCATATAAAGCATAATGGAGCATTTTTCTGCTTGTTTGGTTGACAGCTATGCGATATATGGCTAAAATTCATGACTACGGTTTCACCCTGAGGAGATTTTGAATTAAAACGAAACAATATATTTAATTAAATCATCATTGTTATAATCATCATTAGTTGTGTTCAGTCTGGAGACTGAGGCATTTGTAGTAGACATAATGGCGACAATTTAATAGAAAATAACCAAGCACTGTAGGCATATGTTGTGAAAACGAATAATGTCTGTAAACATACCACAATTAAGCAACAGCAGGTAACAACTTTAATAGTGACCAGGTGTTGGTTAGAAAATCTTTACACTGAATTTTAGGGATCTAGTACTTTTCTAGACGGTGCTGTTGGCTCTTTCCTCCAGAGATCCCTGGTTGAATTCCCAGTCCAGACTCCACCTGTGTGGTGTGTGCATGTTCTCCCCATGTCCACATGCATTTTCTCCGGGTTGCATTAGATTGGCCAGACTCTCTAAATTGTGTGTGTGTGTCTATGTGCCCTGTGCTACCAGTTA
Source organism: Ancistrus triradiatus (assembly GCA_025084515.1). Classification (NCBI taxonomy): domain Eukaryota; kingdom Metazoa; phylum Chordata; class Actinopteri; order Siluriformes; family Loricariidae; genus Ancistrus; species Ancistrus triradiatus. The sequence continues at coordinate 302,632 of JAJAGP010000442.1, read as the reverse complement.
GGCACCAGCTCCCCATGACCCCCCCAATGGATTAAGTGAGTTTGAAATGATTGAATGAACTGACTTTTCTAGTCACTGAGTGTCTAAGTAATACAAGCACATGTGTTGAAAATTTAGTTTTGTCCCCATTGTTGCAGTCTTTCCATTAAATGACAGAATAGGTATTTGCTGGCCACTTATAGATCTCAGTAAATTGTGGCTTTATGTAGCCAGTGAGGAGGCATCTTTTATAGTTCATAATGGCAAGTGCCATTTGAACCCAGTAACTGTAACATTACACTTCAATCTTCACAGAAGATATCAACTATGTATTATAATACTATTATCTGGTTGCTTGGAAGTTGGCCACATAATGTTGTTGTATAACAACTTTGTACATTGGCTTTAGCTAAGTTATTTTAACCACAGAGCATCTGTGGGCAATATACAAAACTAAACATGAACAAAAAGAAACTGTTAGCTAGGTATTAGACAAAGCAGTTTACCAAACATTTATGGAATTTTGTTTGTAACAGAATTAACATGGTAACATGCGATGTGCCCTCGGGATTTTACAAACCCGTAAGCTCAGGAAATATTAGTCCAAATTGCCTATCAGCATTCTCTTCTCTGATGGGTAGGTAAGCAATGACTGCATGTGATTGCAAGCACCAGCGTTGCCCAGCAATGCTCAAGATGTTTAAATTCACATCTCAAATATGTATTAAACTGGGTAATAATAAAAAAAATTTACATTAACATAAAAGTGGTTTAGACAGCATCAATGAAGTCTTACATGATGAGTTAAAAATAAAACATAAAATGTCATTCAGTCATTTCATTTTGTGTCCTATAACATTAGTTAAGTCCTTTAAAGTGCTGAAACGAAACGGACAACATGTTTCTTCAGTCAAAGCGTTCGGACAAGAGGTCAGAAGTCAGGCTGAGATGCACTTTTGACAATCCCTGCAGTGTGGGGGTTGAATGAGCAATCACTTAAAACAAAACACCTGGGCTGAAATCTAAATAGATTTTGGTTCCCTCATTATTGCACATCTGACCTTAAACTGTACAGAATATCATGTAGTATAGTAAACCAAATGCTATTTTTGCTGTAACCTGCAGGGAATAAATTATTAACCGGGGTGTCTGGAAAAATGTTCCACAATGAACTTAGAAAGTCTGGATATCCCAGTCCAAATAGTTTTTTTCTTTGGATAGTATTGTATTTGAATTGACACACAATAGTGGTTAATTTATTCTTGAGGAAAAATGTGTGAGAATATGCCCAGACACCACTGGAGGTTTGATCTCTTGCAGGTTGCTATCCCAAATGCCTTAACAACCTTGAGCTTAAGGGCTCACAAACCAAAGGCCATACATCAACTACATCACTAATTTGCACTTTGGAGGAGGCCAATGAAATGTTTGGCACCATGTGGGACAGGGGATCTTAATAGCTTTGGACAAAGCAAGCGAATCTTAGCTAGGCAGTTATGTGTGTATTAATGAGTGTCTGTAGAGTAAAGACTCTACAAAGTACAGGGAGTCTCAAATCAAAATTGGCTGCTACAAATATTAGTGTTTTGTTGTTGTTGTTTTTTTGGACCGCGGTCGACTGCCTTCCATCATTGCTGACACTGTGAGATAAAATTCATAATTAATACCAATCTATATCAATGCAATTATCATGTGATTATCATACATTTGGGATAAATTACACAAGCTAACCTATTTTTTAAACTAATTAATTAGATTTCTGGGCAACCAAAACATGGGTCTGGCCAAATACACTAGATGACACAGTTGTCTGCCTAATACATTTATGATTCATCCACCCCTGAACACTTTTCCATATTTTCTGATTTATGACTACATTACTGTGCTCAATGAACAGGGGGAAATATTAGCCAAAAATACCACCATGTTTCATCTCCCTCAACATTCAAACATGTAGTTGTTTCATTAAGAAATACATCATATCAACCATAATATTAAAACTACCTCCTTGTTTCTATACTCATTGTCCATTTTTATCAGCTCCACTTACCGCATAGGTGCACTTTGCAGTTCTACAAATACAGAATGTAGTCCATCTGTTTCTTTGCGTAGTTTATTAGCTTCTTCATCCTGTATCTTCAATGGTCAGAACCACAGGACCACCACAGATTATTATTATTTGGATGGTGGATCATTCTCAGAATTGCAGTGACTCTAATGTGGTGGTGGTGGTGTGTTAGTGTGTGTTTTGCTACTATGCCTGGGTCAGACACAGCAGTGCTGCTGGAGTTTTTAAACACTGTGCCCACTCACTGTGCACTCTATTAGACACATATGTAATATTGTTCCACCTTGTAGATGCAAAACCAGAGACAGTACCTGTTGCTGCACAGTTTATGTCAGTCAGCCTCTAGTCCTACATCAGCGGTCACAGGACACTGTCCACAGAACTGGATATTGACTGGATATTTTGGTTGATGGACTATTCTTAGTCTAGCAATGACATTAAGGGGTTCAATAACTCCAGCAGCACTGCTGTATATGATCCACTCATACCATCCACTTGCACAACATCTCAGCACAACCACTGGCTGATCGAACCAAAATATATAAACAAAAGTGTTATGAATGAAGTCACATACTGATTTTACAGCTTTTACGATGTTTTGTGAAAGAACCCACCAAACCTTTATACTTGCGCAACAATGCTGTGTCCTATGCTAAGTGCGCTCTGGGATTTCTTAACATGTGCTGATACTTTTACCAGCTGATTACTCACAATGATACTTACAATGTAATATCTACGTTTTGGCACACAAAAGAATGCATGCCACGAGGAGATAGGGGACACCTATATCGACTTGTAATGGCCAACTTGCCCCTATGAAGAGAAGAACCAGGTATGCATGAGAAATGTCCCGTTGTCTCATGTGATCCCTCTTGGCTGTGTGACCTTCCAGTTCTCCTCTTTCTAGCTATGCTGCTATAGCTAATGCTGCCGGGGTCTCATGCTACACATGGCATCAGTGATTGTTAATAGACACTGTGCTCTTAATCAATAACTAATTACATTTTCTGTTTTCGCTACGAGATGGGTTCATGGGTACCCAGTTCCAGCCCACACATGCGGTTATCCGATGCAGCTTCACTCAAGCTGCTTCCGTCAACAGCTCCAGCCCCACCATACCCAGGCCACTTAATGCCAATGTGTATATTTTACGTTTTATTTGAAGTATGACTCCATGACTTTAGTTTCGTTCTTAGATTTATCATCTACGCCGCCCAAGGAGGTTGGGTCCCTTTTTGAGTCTTGGTCCTCCCAAGGTTTCTTCCTCATAACACTCAGGGAGTTTTTCCTTTCCACTGTCACCCTAGGCTTGCTCAATTTGGGATTGGACGTAGTTATTAGGAAATAATCTAAACTTGTAAAGTTGCTTTGAGACAATGCTCCATTGTAAAAAGCGCTATATAAATAAATCTGACTTGACTTGACTTGAGAATTCTTTCCTTTGGAACAAAAGAATCAAGTGCAGTTCTTTAACATAACCACAGTTACAAAAGACTGTTATATTAACCTACAGAATATACTTTATATTAAATTATGTTTTTTTAAGGGTCGCTTCATGTAATGTGACCCCCTGTGTTTGGTTCCTTTATATGTCTTTGGTCCATGCTGCATCGTACATTAAGTGGACAGAGACTCACCTATTCGGGGGTCTCGGTTGGCTTGTTTGGTGCACACCAAGGTTTGAATGGCAGCGTTCACACTTGTTCAAGTGAGTCACACTAATGAAACAATGGCACCAGGGTTTGTGCTAATCTAACCAAACCTGCCAAGTAATCTTAGTCACAAACCAATTAGTTGTACAAGAAAGCTATTTAAGCTTAAGAGATTTATTTAATGCGATTAGTTGTTAGTTGTTAAATTAGGGAGATAAATAAAGTCATATCTTGTCTTATCTTAAATATATAAAATCTTAACTTATATTAGCCATATTTACTAGAAAGGTTGTTAAAGCCAGGTAAGCTACATAAGTTAGTAAATAAGAGGGAAGGATTACTGGGATGATTAGTTACTAAAATCTCTTTAAATATTACATAGATAGTGTGGATAGCAAATTCACTGTGTAAGCTGTGAGGACTTCTTAAAAACTACTTGTTTTTATGACTTCATAATTAGCTTTTGTGTGTTCTTTTCCTCACACCCTTATGGGTGATGAGAGATCATAAAACCTTTTCTTCATCTCATGTTCCAGAAATGCTGTATTTTCTCTAAAGGGATTTTAAGGCAGTACAGTAACACGTGTACACTCACACATACACACACACACATACACACCTGTTCGCATTGTTCAATCAAGTGTGGCACACGACAGGAAAAGAGTGTTTGCATCCTCCACTTAAGTGCCTGTTTCCTCCCATTATGACATCACAGGGAGCAGGAAGTCATTGGAATGGAAACCCCCCCACCTCCACGTTTAAGGGTCTGGGTGAGACGGGCACATGCGCAATGACCCACAGTCCAGATGCTGTCCTATGAAAGGCCCTGCTAGGCGGAAGAAAAGGAAGGAGATGGATGGATGGATGGAACGGAGGGACAGAAGGGGCGAGGGGAAGCTCGGAGCACTCCTGGTGGACCATAGGGGGCAGGATGTTATGGTTTATTCAGCGTTTAATGTGGGCGTTTCCGACAAGGTGCAGAGTGCCCTCCTCACCAGAGAGAGGGAGATTTATGACAGTGATGGCTAACAATTCGCTCCTCTAGGATGTGTGAGGGTACTTGTGTACATGTATTGGGATGTGCATCTGTAAGAATATGTGTGTGTATGCGTGAGTTCTTGGCAATTGCTACTTCCACTTACTCTGCAGGTCAGCTGTAGTGCCCCCTTCAAACATGACCTTGAGGATAAGGATGTCACCTCAGTCAAAATTTTTTGGAAGTTAAAAATGTCTGAAATGACTCCTGACCCCCACTTTTATGTCTGCTGTTAACACAATAGCACAATCTGCTAATGTGTCTGGCAACCTGCGGTAATTAAGCAAACAGGTAGAGCTGAGCCTCCATGGCCCCAACTCTGACCCATTTGAAGTGTTTTTATCTTGACCACAGCCCCTCGCTGGGCCTCTCATAAAAGTGTCGTCTGGGCCTTAATGTATTTTCCACCGGGCATCGCGGCTGGATTTGGCTGGGCCTTGATTGATTTTTATAGCACTTTGTTATTGGAAGATATCTTAGCGACTTCTCATGATCTCCCTCCTGCAGCGTCGGCTAAATGAAACAGATGTAACACACCCGCCCACCCCCCGGGGGGCAATTGGAAACTGCAGCACATAGAATCAGCGTCAGTACAAACGCACCGGCCCTTATCTCTATTATTCCATCATCTAAGGTCTTTTTATGCTTATGAACTGGGAGTGTGTGCAAGGTCAGTAAGGTGGTACATGTGCATTATAGCAAAAAGCACCTATATTTGGGATGTTTTGGAGATCAAGCAGGTCAGACAGGAATGCCTTTAGGACCAGACTCTACCACTGTGGCACTGTCGTGAAGGTTCATGGACCAGTTCACTAATCATTTTCACTCAACCCCCATGGATGAACATCAGAGTGCCACACAATGGTATGCTGCATGTCAAAATGAGTCTGTTGGCTCTATTCTGTGTAATAAACACCTTACTACCAACGGATTTCAGATGTGAGGCATTCCAATGTGAAAGTGAATAGAAGTGGGGTTTAAAATATTGTAAATTCACTCAAATTCTAATACGTGTACAAAACACTCTTTACAAGATAAAAAAAAGACATTGAACAGCAATGTAAGTTAAGTCCAAAAAGTATTTAATGTCTTCAACAGTTACACACTATTGATGATATATGGAGCTGCTGTAGAGCCTTTGCTTATTCACAAAATCCTAAGCTTACATATGCACATTGGGTGTAGGTAGGACATTATGTAGATCGAAACGATAATTATTTGATCCATTTTTGGTATAGTGTATGACTGTATGATTTGTATGAGAGTGGCCTGAATGTGATCTATATAACCTTAACCTGTGGTGTTAGCTTTACTATCATTTGCAAAAACCTTAAAAGTTTAAAGGGCTAGGGACTGTGGTAGCACAGTGGTTAAGGGTACTGGACTATATACCAGAAGATCCAGGAATCTAGCCCCAGTGCTTCGAGCAAGGCTATTTACCCTCACTTGCTAGGATTCTATATTGTTACATTATATCAGTAGTAAGTCACCCTGGATAAGGGTGCCAAACGACTGAATGTAAATAGAAATAAAACAAAATTGAAACATTTTTAGTGCAAATTTAATTGACACAGTTTTCTGAACATTCTTCTGTATTAGACATGGAAGAAGAAAACTATTCTGACTTAATGGAATGGAAACAATAGGTGTTCAACTATTTTGGCATTGACAAACTCTTCTTAGCAACATTAGAATGAATGCAAAACCAAAGACCCACATTGGATTCATAACATGGCTTAATAATTACATTTGTAAAAACACTTTTGAATTCTCACAACATCAAATCAGATCCAGGGAACTGCCCATGATGGTATTCAAACTAAGGAATCGGGTGCGATTTTTATGAAACATAATAATTGTGAGAACTAAACAAACTTGTAGACTGATGCAATCTAGAGTGAGATTGAAAGCGGGAGGTGAGTGAGTGAAAAGTGAAGTGAGTGAGTGTGGAAAACTATAAGGAAGAGAGAGAAGAGAAATAAGGGAAGGCATGGAAGTGAGGAGAGAGAGGGAGGTGAAAGGCAGGGATGAGAGAGTAAGCACAAGAGCTTTTGGCAACACCAGACCCTATTTTAAGCCTCTCTGATAAGGCCATTGTAAGAGGGTGCTTGGCTTTGTCCTATTGTTGGTTTTACTTTAAACCCTTTCACTATGGCGTGTTGCCTTGAGGTAATTTTGCATTTGGGGTGTGATGTTATACAAATAAACCAAAGAACATGGAAAAGATTATAATTGCATTTACCATATGGTAGATGGATTAGTATCTGAAAGGAAGGCTAGGTGAATAGTAAAAAAGTAATAGGTTAATAGGTTTAAAGTCTTACAGTTTCCCTTTAATAACCATATATTACTTTATTTTGTTTTGCACTAATCCTACATGGCTGCTGTGGCATGTAATGTAAGCTGAGTGATCCAACAATCTTCATATACACTATAAAGCCTAATTGTTTGTGGACATACAAAACTTACATCCAAATTCATGGGAAATTGTGTGGAGTCTGTTCCCAACACCCTTCAGTCCTTTGTCAAGGCTTGCCACTAGATTTTGAAACATGACCATGAGGTCAGGCACGGATGTTGGACAATAAGCCCTGGCTCACAGCTGGCATTCAAATTAATCTCAAAGATGTGAGATGCAGTGGCCAGGGCTCTGTGCAAGACACCCTAGTTCTAAAGTTAGTAAACTTTAAATTACTTATGGACTGAGTTTTTCAGGGTGGGGAGGGGGGTGTGATGGACTAAAAGTAGATGAACTTGGTGGAGAGGTCATAAAGTGTCATACTGAGAGTCACTGAGGTATTCAGAACTACCCAGTGTTTATATATGGAGATTCCATGCCCATACGCTTCATGGCTGAAATACCAGAAATCACTAATTAGGGTTTCTACATACTTTTGGCCAAATAGCTTATGTTAAACTCATTTGAAATAGACAGTTTGGTGGCATGGTATAACATGGCAGAAATAGTCTGCACTTATCAATTAGCTTCTGCTGATACAACCTTCAAATTTGTCTCAAATTCAAAATTGTCATATGAGTTTGGGTCATATGAGATATGGCAATTTACATATGACCACTAGGTAGCTCCTCATTGTTTTGTTTAGACCAGGGTTTGGCAACTTTAGGCCTGATGCATCTGATCAGGTAATAACCAGATTTAATGTAGAACCTAACTATGCTGCACTCCAGCTATTTAGAGCTCTAATCTTTTATTTATTGATACAGATTTTCGGGCATTGTTTAATAACTTTACTTAATAACTGAACATGGCTTGAGATGACTGTGTAGGCCTATACTTTCAGTTTCGGTTGAACTTCTTCCATTATTAGTTTAAGTTGTAGCTCCAGTGTGGAGCAAAAGAAACAAATGTCAGTCAGCACACACATCTTAGCTGATTTTTGTGTAAGGGGAAAAGTGTGTAAGTTTGATTTTCCTTTGAACTGCTCTTTTAAACACGTCCATCAATCACAATCACCTCCTATCTAACACTAAACACCATTCTATTACAGACTAAATAAATAAGGTAGGAAACAAGAACATGACGAGACCTACTACAGGAAGCCTGACCAAACAAGCACACTGACTTTCTGATAAAAATCACAGATCAGTAGCCCATCTATTTGTGTGTGCATGCCCTTTTTATCCAGTGCATGTGAGCTGCAGAGATAAACAGCTAACTGGGCATCAAGATCTCTGGACATAACCCTGCCGTCTAATTCTCTCTCTCTCTCTCTGATGATGCGCGCACACACACACACACACACACACACACACACACAAAGTTCGAAACTAATGAGTGATACGAATGGGCCATGAAATGAGCGTTCAGCCAGTCCTTGAAGAACATCTCACTCTCACTCACACACACGCCAAGCATACGCACTCCTCCTCATTTATCTGATTTAGAGGCCCATAGGGAAGGCTGGAGGCTGTGTTTGGAGCTAAACTGGCAGTGCCACATGGTGCCAGTTCCTAAGGTCCTCCCTCTGGCCCAACACGTCTCTCTCAGTCCTGATCTTTGACCCACATGAGAGGAGGTGCTCAGAAAACATTCTCTTCATGATAGCATGCAGAGCACAAGCTCTAAAAACACTCATTTTGCCTCATATATTTGCAGTTTTCATTTCTCAGCCTCGTACAGTAGTGACATAGCACACCTGCCTGGATCTTTCAGTCTTTTCTTTTAACAAAGGATGCGTATTTTGTATCGAGTGTAATATATGTGTAATAAATGTCAGTAAAGCTATGTTATAGGTGGGAACTGTGTACATTGTTTGTATCCAAGTGAACAGAATGTACCCATAGAGTATAGTGTAGCTTGTATGGAAATGAAAAAATAAGATGAGGCTTATTATTGCTTATAGTTTTTGTTAATTAGAAAATATGCATTTAAAATGGAAACTCATATTTATAAAAGGAAAATGCTCTGAATGGAAAATATGATCTATCTATCTATCTATCTATCTATCTATCTATCTATCTATCTATCTATCATTATCAATAAAATAATACTATTATTAAGGACGCAATAATTACTAGGGTCACCCTTTGCCCCAGCACAGCTTTAATCCCTTTTGGAATGCTGTCATATGAGTGCTGAATGGTTTGTGATAAGATGCTCGACCATTCTTCCAAAACAAAAACCTTCTCATATAAACTGTGGCTTTATAAAGAAACAAACACGTTTCACTGGACTACCTTTATAAGGGGAATATAATGTCATCTGTCCGTTGTTTAATGCACATAATTGGACCCTAAGGACCAGTGTTGTGCCTTTGAGGTATATTTACATTTATTCTGTTTGTGCCTTAGGAAAGAAAAATACCTGTGCAGCATTCTGCAGACAGTTACTTATGTATATATTAATGCAATCGTTTAGAGATTTCAAATTATTTTAGCTCTGCAAGCATCATGACAGCCGACCAGAAGCTTCGGACACTGTACAGTCACAGTTTTAATTAGGAAAATGAGGAATAATAATAATAATAATAATAATACTAGTAGTAGTAGTAGTAGTAGTAGTAGTAGTAGTAGTAGTAATAATAATAATAATAATAATAATAATAATAATAATAATAATAAATTAAGAGCTTGAGCTGGTGGACTTTCTCAGATGTACACAAAGAAATGAGACCGATCACTGATCATAAATATATTAATGGCCATAAAAGTATTCATTTGAGATAACCTTGATCCAAAATAAAGTGAGCTAATGTGAGGCAAGGGCCTCTCCGCGCGCGCGCACTCGCGGAACTGGAGCGCACGGAGGAGTGCCAGTGGAACATCAGTTGCGCAGACGCATAAACCAGTACTAAATATTATGTCAAAAATAGCACGTGCCCTATTAAGCTGGATGAGTTTCTGTTTTGACATACGATACGCTTTTATGTGGTTTGAGACGTAGCTGATTCTCGATATCTCTCTGAAGTTTTTCTTTTTTTTTTTTTTTGCATTTCCGGAAACCACCCTCTCTGCTTTTAACGCTCATGTAACCATAGCAGCCTGCGAGGGACAATGGGGATGAGAGAGAGGGGTGGGCGCAGGACACCTGCATTGGAAAAGGGGGACACTCCGAAAGTTTGCTGACTTCGCCAGCAATTTATTGCTCCTCAAAAACACTTGCTTGCGACATGGAAAAGAGACGCGCCTTTCCTTTTTGGCATGGTCGGATCCAAACAGCGGGAGAAAACAGCTTTTTTATGATAGGCACGTTTGGGACATTAAATCTGCTCTATGAATAGATTCCTAATAGATTTATGGCCCACTCAAGCCATTATAGCAAAGGTTGCTTCCAGCACAACCATTTACGCACGCGTTTGAAATGTTATTGCTCGCTTTATCAGTGTGGAATGTTGATATTATATGGTATATATAATATATAGAATATGGAAATATTGGGTTGTATTTTTTAAAGGTTCTTCAAAAAGGAGTTTTAGTCACTCAGTTGTTACATCTCGCAGATAAAATTCCACCAGACCGAATAGATGCGCACTTGACATCTTCCCTTTAAATTATATACAGGGATTAAATATAATTCAGCTAGAGAATGCGTTCGATGTTCATGAAGATAATAAAAAAATGCTTGTACTTATTAAGTCAAACTTGTCAAGTGAAATACACATAGACATGTCATATGTAAAATTACTTATTTATTTCGTTATTTTGACGTGTAAACATGTTGGACAAAGCCTGCACTTATATCAAACGCATGTAGCTATCCAAATCACCAGCATTTAATCCTCTGGAATTCAAATATTCATGTTGTCCTTACATAAATTGCTGACAGAAATTACTCAAACCATACTATGATATTAATCATTAACACGTACGCACACAATGTCCTGCACTCCAAACTTGCCTATTTTGTCCCATTTTGTCCAAATCCAAATCTTCAAAGATGAAGACTCAGATTTACTGCAGTTCATGACATAAAACATAAATAATCGTGCACTCAAGCGTTGTGGTAGAAATGCAATGAGAATGTAAAGGTGAGGAGGTAAAGGGAGGTGGAAATTTGAGACGCGTCTATAACAAGCTCGCGCACTCGCCAGCGTGCATCCTCTCAAAGAAAAAAGGCATATTCTTTCTAAAAGAAAGTAATGGAGCTTCCCCACAAAATACATCCAAATGAAGGAAGATTTGAACGCGGATTTATGAGGAGTTCATCTTTTCGAGCTAGTGCAGATAGTAAAACCACAATAGCTGCAAAAGCAAAAAGGAAAAGAACGTAACATCTTCATTTACTACCCCTCAGGTATATTTGATAGATATCTGAACCTTGTCTCTGCTGCGTCAAATAACTGAAGTATCATTTCCAAGAGCATGGTTCTTTTAAGTTCTGTGTACTTTCACTAAAACGGCTTAAAAGCTTCCGAAATGTTTCCATAAAAGGCTCTTATCTCGCATCTTATATGATTCTTATATTGAGCTGCTAGGTATTAAAGAGTGTATCTCTAAAAGGTTTGAAATAACCATTGTTCATTAAATGAATACAAGAAATAAATTATTATACATCAATCATAAACATGAATCACTTTTTAAAAACGACTCCTTACAGGTTCTTCACTTTCCCCGATGATTTGTCAGGTTAAGGTGTTCTTCCCCTACTTTTTTCCTTTTTTTTTCTTCATCGAAGTCCTCTTAGCCCTCCCGGGTTCCTCGCCACCACCGTCTGCAGTTCTTATTGGTAGGCGCTCGCGGTTACATCACAATGCACAACTGTGACGCGCACTTCTTTCCTGTTTCCTTCGGCCGCGTCTTTAAGTGTAGTGTGTGCGGTCGGAGGAGAGCGAGCACACACTGAGCTCTTCTTCTTTATCGCACCCGGTGCGCACGGAGAAACACACTCCATTCCGCAGATTGCTCTAGCTTTCGCTCACCGTTTTACTCATCTCATCCTCTTTCTCTCCCTTCTTTATTCTCTCTCTCTCTCTTTCACACACACTTTCCCAAGCGCGGAACAACGCTCCCGTTATCCGGTCTCAATAATTTGCGGTGCAATTTCTCTTGCTTAAAAGAAGAGGACGTTTTCACTTCACGCACGATTTGCAGAGGTAAGTCAACTCTGTCCTCGAATTATTACATTGCGTGTTTATTTTGGAGTGAACACACCATTAAATAAATCTTCATCAGTATGGGTAGTTTAGTCGTTTTGACAATCCTAAATCCAATCTCTACACGTGTAAACACAACACCCAGCTGGACGCGTTTACGCAAAATCTAATTTGTACTTTTAATCCGGGCGTTTGCGCTTAGGTTGTTTGAGCTCTTTGATAAGTTCGCATCATAATCAAAACCGTTCCAGGTCTCTCTTAAGCCGATTTTACCCATTGTTTCATCTTTGTTCGGTGCCAGCTGTGTCCGCTTTTGGGACATTGCCTTGTTTGTTTGTGCGCCTCTTACCGAGCGCGGCCGCCGGCGCAGTTCGTAACGAGTTCTCACGGTGCTTGAATCCCCTGAGAGTGCGCTGTCTGCACCCGGTCAGCCCGGGATCATGCTCCCCGGGGGGTTTGCGTCTGGCTTAGTTACTTCATTACACGTTTGATCGTCGCCTGTCCACAGATCTTTTGTCAAATCGAGGGGTCTGACGTGCCGCAGACGCAAAGTTGTTTCATTATTTTATTTTAGAAGTAGTAGTGAGCGCAGACTCACTGGGTCCAGTATTGGCACTGTTTTATACTGGCCTCATATAACACAAAGTTACTGGACCATTTCAAAGTCTTAAATGCTAAATGAAAGTATTTATCGGTGCTGTCTTGTGTATGAACGTTATTAACGTTTACTCAGCCGAAATCTAAACAAAACAAAATGTACATTGTAAAGGTCGCTGGCCCAAATTCACTCAAATTCAGCAGGCTGTTACCTGGTGCAAGGTTGAATTACCTGGTAGACTTTACTATACATGTTTTGGTCATTAATAAATATACACAACACAATCCACTCTTATTCACGTAAGTACTCACCAGTTATAAGCCCAATTACTGAAATATTAACTGACCGACTTTACAATGTGCAGTTAACTTATTGACTACATTTTCTGATCTTATCACTCCATTTATCCAGAAGATCTTTTTCCCCTTTTCCTTAAATATATGTCAGTTTCAATAAATGCAAACCCGAAGGGAAGTTGGAACTTCTCACTGCCCAAGTTCCTCGTTCGTAATTGCGTGAAATTAGTCCCAGACTTGCGTGCGGACGGCGCTGAGCGCATGCGCGCAGAGGGAGACAGGTGCGCTCTGACGACAGACAGGTGCAGGAAACCGCCGTGTGTCTGATAAAGAGCGCACCGTGCATTGCCTTGTTTTCTTGCATGTAAATCTACGTATAGGTCTCCTATCTGTCGGCATCATTTATTATTGTCAGTGTTACGTTCAGACAATTTAAAACGACTCGCAGTTTTTGTTGCGCGTCGCATCTGAATTAAAGACAACCCATACAAGCGATTGTTTAATTTTTTTTTTCAAGGGGGGAATAGGGAACGTATTCTTTAATTAGTTATAGGCTCACACTATTCAATGCCTGTCAGCGCCAAAGAGTGAGTTTAGGATTGATCCTGCTGGTGTTCTACCAAACAAGTCGCTCCAAAACCTTAATCAAAACTTTTTAAAAGGATGAGTCAAATGTAGGGGTTTTCAGGATGAGCTCTACTTAGTTTGCGTGGAGGAACTCGCACACCATTTGCATCGACACGGATCATCTCCAAGTGCAGACATTTGCAAAAGAAAAGGAATGCAAGTCTGTTTTTTTTATTTATTTTAATTTTTAGTTTTTTGGGGTTTTTTTTTGTAATGGTAGTTAAAGACTTATTTTCTCATTTTAATTGCATTGCGATATTTTATATTAGCCTGCTTTTATTTGTAGAGCGAACGACCCTGGCTTATGTTTATTTATTTTGGGAAGTATGTGTTCTTTTTAAATTAACCGACCACGTGAAATAGAAATTTGCATAAAGTCTAAGTCTGATACCAGCAAGTTGTGAAGAATGTACGTTACCTTGGACAATAGAGAAACTTTATTCAACAAACGCCTTGCTTTTCAGCTGCCATGACTTGTATGACCCTTTTTGGAAAGAAAAAAAAAAACCCTTCTGTTATCTTAACCAGTTTGTTGTGTTTTCCTCCCAAAACTCTTGATCTTTTTGATAGTTTATAGTGCTAAGCAATAACATGTTTTATAGAGATAAAGAACCAAAAAGTTTATTCAACAAACTGATTTTACTATTCTGTGATGGGCCAGAACATATTTTACAGTATCTTACGTTTTCCTTCCAAAACTGTTCATATTTTGCTCTTTTATAGTAATAAAAATAAATAAATAACAAAATAATATCTTACATTTAGTAACTTAGAAAATTATTATCGTTAAAAATACATTTTAATTCATGTTCATTAGTGGTAATTTGTTAAGAAAATATCATGTTAGATTAAAATAATGTAATTATGAAAATTTGTGAGAATATGATAATTAATAATGCTTTCTCTTGTCATCGTTGTTCCTCTATGCTGATTTTTTTCCCCATAAGTTTTTATATGCCATTACCAGTCTTAATCTAGGACAAACGAGGGCAGTCAAAAGGCGATTAACATAATTTTATGCAGATTTTAGTTGATGTTGTTGTTTTCATGTGAACCGACAACTGTTGCTTTGTTTGTCACTAGCACAGTACAGAGAATGTAGGACTTTGCTCACGTATGCAAAGCTGGTTAACCCCCTTCTATCCTCATTCACAACCGCATACCGAACATTTTCTTTTTATTTCATCCTCCAAGGTTTGCTCTAAATTTAACAACATTTTCTGTTTTTCATATGTGTGCATGCAGAATAATCTAAGATAAGCCTTTGTCTTATAAAAGGACCTAATAGGTACATGAAAAAATACATAATGTACACCCTCTCTAGGAATCTTTGTATTGTTTGACTGCAGTTAACTGCAGTCATAGTTAAAATTACGCATTCATGATTTGTGCAACACAAGTAAAACCAAAATGTATAGTGTTGTATCTACTATATTAGTATAGTAGAGTATTTGTATTTTATTGGGTTATATATAAAATATATTCACGGCAAAATGGCACAATTGATTGTACTTGACAATATTATAGATATACATAGTTATATGCTATTATATACCTATTTATGTAATTATTTTTAATTATTACATTAACAACAGTCAGTATGCATCAAACAATGGCAGTAGGTTTTATACAATTTGGTGCAATTAATAACTGATGCTCATGAAACATGTCTTGTCATTTTGTCCCTCTTCCTTGCAGCAGGAATCTCGCTGTAACAGTGTGAGCACTGGTCTGTGAGAAATGGCTCAATAATAGCACCAGGGATGCCGGACCATGACAGTGAGTCCCTCCTAAACCGACAGACCAAAAGACGACGAGTGGACATTGGAGTGAAGAGAACCGTGGGCTCTACCTCTACACTGACACCAGCAAGTTCTACTGATATTTTTGGCACCCACATAATAAAATCCACCAGCATTTTTGGGGCCATGAACACCCATCACAGCGCGGAGCAGGACCTGTTGGAGTGTCAAGGGACGCAGCTTGGTCATGGGGACACCAGCGAGACCAAATCCAATGTGCTCCGGAAGCTTCTCAAGAGAGCAAACTCATACGAGGATGCAATGATTTCTTTTCCTGGTGCTACTATAATCTCACAGCTGCTGAAGAGCAACATATCAAAGAATGGAGGAGGACCAGGGGCAGAGTCGGGGTTTCCAAGTAGTGCTCTCTCTAGCAACGGATCTGAGGTGCCCCAGGAGGACGCATGCAGTAACTCATCCCAGGATAGCCCTCAGGAGTGTCTCTCACCCTTCAGTCGCCCTACTTTGGGTCACTTTGACGTTGAACGACTCAATGACGAACACCTCCGAGCTAAGAGGGCTCGTGTGGAGAACATCATTCGTGGAATGAGCCACTCACCCAATGTAATGATGCCATCAAACTCCAGCTTAAGGGAACGAGAGCGGGATGGTGAAGGAGAAATTGAAGGTCCCCAGCAACCATCTAGCCCAAGAGAAAGCTACCGTGAGAATAAGCGTAAGCAAAAGCTTCCTCAACAGCAGCAGAGCTTCCAGCAGCTGGTGTCAGTGCACAAGGAGCAGAAGGTAGAGGAACGCAGACAGCTCAAGCTGCAGCTTGAGGACATGCAGAAACAGCTGCGACAACTACAAGAGAAATTCTTCCAGATTTATGATAGCACTGATTCTGAAGGGAATGATGCAGACCACGATGGAGGAAACCTCTCTGAAGATAGTGCTCACTCTGATGCCGGGCTCATGGATGGAGACCTCAATGATCACAACATGCGGGACTCTGCTGCTGATCGTTCTGATAATGAGATGGACTTGGATCCAGGAAACTTTCTGGATCGGGCAAGGGCACTGCTAAGAGAACAGGCCATGCTGGATGGAGAAAAGCCCAAAAGGGAGGGCTCACTGAGGGGCAAAGGGCCAACCTCCATGCATGCAGAAGGCAAGCAACTGGCAGAGACACTGAAGCAGGAACTGAACTCTGCCATGTCTCAGGTGGTGGACACCGTAGTGAAGGTCTTTGCAAAACCTCCACGGCCTCTCCCGCAGGTATTCCCACCACTTCCTGCACCTCAGGATCGTTTCAGCGTTAACGGGGACAACCCTAACTTCCACACAGCCAATCAGCGCTTGCAGTGCTTTGGTGATGTCATCATTCCCAGCCCACATGAGTCATTTGGTGGGGTCCCACTCCCCAGTGCCAACGATCAGACCGAAGCACTGCCTTTAGTGGTGCGAAAGTCTGCAGTCGAACACCACCACCAATCGTCTGCAGTGGGTGCTCATGGAGCCCACCATCATCCCTCCCTCCATCCCTCTTCCCTGTCAGCCAATATGGGCTTCAGTCCACCATCTTTCCGCCACCCATTCCCCCTTCCGCTAATGGGGTATCCATTTCAGGGCCCACTTGGTGCCCCTTCATTAGGATACCCCGGAAAAGATAGAGGCTCACCTGATTCCATGGACCTCTCACGAGAGACCACTAGCTTACGGACCAAGATGGCATCCAACCACCATATGGGCCACACCCGGTCCTGCTCGCCAACTCACCCCGGGAGCACGGCTGAGAGTCTGTCTCTCTCACTCATTAAGTCTGAGTGTGGAGACCTCCAGGACATGTCTGATATCTCACCGTACCCAGGGAGTGCAATATCCTTTTCTGACAGTGTTTTAGTTTGCTGAAAGTCTGCTTTTGTGATATTTTCATAATGATAAAGTCAGATTTCATTCCCAAAGAACACTTATGTTCTTCTGAGGTTTACTTTTTTCTGGCAGTCTACTGTGTTGCAAAGAGCTGTGTTTTTTAGTTTGGGTCAGATCCAGTTTCCCCACGTGTCAGAGGTTAAAATTCCTCTTAACTATAAGGAGAGCTTTCAAAGCACTTTTTCACATTCTGTGTACTATGGCACAGTAAATCCCTAAGATTGGCCTTTTGTTTTTGTTGTTGTTGTTGTTTTGGGGTAACTCCTACAGATGTACAAACATATCGTCTGAGCTAAATACAGATGTATTCCCAAAGTTTAACACTGTGTGATAACCTTGAGATAAAGATGTACATGCCATAGTAATGGAGATTTCAGGTGAACACCTGAACATAGAATGTGGCTCTGTGCTAACATGGTAGCTAACTCTTTAAGCGTCCTTGGGATTCAGGCTACCTATTCAAAGTCAGCAGTTGCCTCTTTTACAGTGTTATTGCAATTTAACGCAAACGTGTTAACGCACATTCTAGTGCCTTCACACCTGTTTAGCCTGTTGCTTTATGAAGACATTACATTATAAGTTGGTATATTTAAATCTAGCTTAACTCTTAAAATCGATTAGCATTGTCATTTACAACCCCCCTTCATAGTCGACAGAAGATTTTAACTAATTTAAAATACTCAAACTAATTGAAGACCTTTAGGGAATATTTAGTATCACTCCTGGTAGTTTGAAGTTCATTCGAGGACTCAGAGACCAACCTGCCATCTGTATTTTTGTTTATGACTGACAGGTTCCACCTC
This sequence comes from Ancistrus triradiatus, assembly GCA_025084515.1. Classification (NCBI taxonomy): domain Eukaryota; kingdom Metazoa; phylum Chordata; class Actinopteri; order Siluriformes; family Loricariidae; genus Ancistrus; species Ancistrus triradiatus. The sequence goes on along the minus strand of JAJAGP010000442.1, from coordinate 284,346 downwards.
TGTCAACCCTCATCATATCGTATTATAAAAAAAAAAGAAAAGAAAAAAAACAGAGGAACAATTATCCCTCCTTTTCATTCCACCTCTTTTGATTCATAAAGATCGGTCAACAACCTGAGGGCCCTCAGCTGTTGCTTGGCAGCTAAACAATCTCCCTCTTTTTTCTTCTATCTTTTTTCCCTTCCTTTCTTTTCTTTGAACCAGGCATTAACAGGTGTTTGCGGCTGTATGTTTGTCTTTCATTACACTGCCTCGTCTTGTCTCCTGAGCCAATGGCCCTACAGTCTTTACAGTCGCCCCATCAAGAGAGCAGAATGGCAGGAATAAAGAAGGAAATGGAAAACAGATGAACAATGACCCTAGACACAATTTAGTAGGGGATTTATAAAGCAATTATAAAATTCAAACAAGTGTGCCTGTAAAAACAAATAGCGGAGTTTAATTTTAGAAAGTTTTATATTTTAGCCCATACAGAAAGCTATTTTTGGTATTTAATAAGTGTTAGAATAATTTAAAACATTTATTTCTTATAAAGAACAGGTACAGAGTATGGCTTTTGTACTAACAGTTGGTGCAGTTGTATATGAACAAAACTGTTGAACAAAATTTGACATAATTGGATAATGGTCATTTACATTTACAGTATTTAGCAGACGCCCTTATCCAGAGCGACTTACAATTGATACAGTCTTACAATCCAAGCAATTGTTCCTTGCTCAAGGATCCAACAGTGGCAGCTTGGCAGAGGTGGGATTTGAACCCTGGACCTATTGGTCCATAGTCCTTAACCGCTAGGCTACCTAATAAATCATGCTATTGATCTTTTTCTTGAGACACATTAGCTATTATAATTTACAACTCACCACTTACAACTGATACAATGCAAGCAACTGTGGTTGAAGGGTCTTGCTCAAGGAACCAATGGTGGCAGCTTAGCAGAGGTCGGATTTGAACCCTGGACATTACCGCTAGGCTACCACAGCGACACATGACTAACCTACATATACACTACCTTTGCTTCTGAAAGTTGTTATATAAAAAACAAAAATAATAATCAACTGATAGAAAGTGAAAACAGAAATAATGGTAAGATTTAAAGTACTAAACAGTTACCAAATTACCTGTGTAATAAGCTTTGAAAGGATTTTGGTCTTTATATATCAACAGTCTGCAAGGTAACCTCCAAGACACATGCTCACTTGCCTCTGGCTGGCAGAATCTTTTGCAAATATAAAAAATGATAATTAACACTAATTCAGAGGAAGTATGGGTAGTATATAATCCCTCACCAGAGCGCCAGATGAGTGCTTCCTCTACAGATAACAACTCAGTTCTGGACAAAGATATCAGCCAAAAAAGGTTAGGAAGAATTGCTGTTCACTGGGAAGGGGGTTAGATTGATTGGGCTGAATATAGGATCCAATTTCAAATGATAAAATTCATCAGGAAAGTGTGCTTGGGGAAACTGCTAGAAATGGAAACCTTATTTGGGTTTGAAATATCCTTGGGGAGGGTTAAATGCCAGCAGAATCAAGATTAACTAAACGTGTGGGGAAAAGGTAGGGGGTGGATTTGGGATTGATTAGCATATTCCAGGCATTCCTGGGAAAGGGGTTACATAAGTGTTGGGAATGGGGTTAGGACTGGGAAAATTTGACTGGTAATGGGGTCACTAGAGACTTAAGGATGGAGATATTCATTAGGCAGCAACCAGAGTTGGGTTATGGATCAGGATATGGGTGGGATGTTTGATAGGACGTTAAAAAAAGCATTTACATAGTGGCAGGTGAATCTTTTTGTAACCTGACAACTAGCTTATTGGCGTGGTCAGTCTCATTTTGACAGACACACAAAAGGCCCAGGGCTAGTTTCAGAAGAGGCAGGGCTGGGGAGGAGGGTGCGGAGGACTCTTTGTCTGACAAAATCGCATAATCAGCCATTTTGTTGTGTGGCAGAGGTTAGGGCAGGAGAACGTCCTCTGCAGGAATGTCACACTCAGTGCCCGTTCGCACTTACAATGCGTTCTTAGCTTAAATAGATTATTGATGAATGCAGAACACATGGTGGAAAAAGTGCAGATTGGACTGAAACGCCCAGACGACTGGCCAAGCAGTTTTTCTTCCCCGCAAAGAGAAACTGATAATCAACACAAATGTTGTGCTGCATTATTTGGAACTGTAAATTTGCTTGAACTCTCTTAAATGAACTAAACTCGATTAACGCGTGTGCCTCCATAAAGGCTGTAAAGAGTTTATTTCCGTGAGTAATGCTGGCACCTTGTGTGTGCATATCATTGGTGGGAGATATTGAGATTCACTGAACATAACCTGCCTTTAGTGATTACTTTTCCGTCAAAGAAGTTTGTTATCGCTGAGTAATTAGAGAGTCGCCAGTGTTTAATTTCATTCTCGGGTCGCTACACTGAGAACTTTTTATTTTATTTGCATCTGTGGTGATAAACTTGTCATCAGCTTTCATGTTGCAATGTAGTTTTTTGTCGTTTTGCATGATCCATTCATTCACGGCACTGAATGAAGTAATGCCGCGAAAGAAAAGAGCAGCTTGTCCCTCTTTCATTCTCTCTGGCCTTTGTGCTCATAAAGCAAGACCAGATGGTGAGAGAAAGAGGGAGAGAGTGAGAGAGGGTGGGTGAGACAAAGATGCGCTTTTCCATCCAACAAACCACCCCCTCGCTCTTTTTTTCCTCTCATTTCTTTTCTTTTCTCTCCCTCAATTATGTGAAGTACTCTACTTATGGTTTGTCTGAATCTGTATTATCTTTGAATGTGTGCATACTTTACAAGACTTGTTTATGTTTTCGGATTAGGCATATTAACATGACAAATGTGTCATTTTACAGTCATTTTGTGGGTTTTCTAAGAGACATCTTTAGATGCTAACCAGTTCCTTGGTGTGTCAGTTGGTAGTTGCTGCTCCGCAGCCTATCAGCGGCATGGCCAATTCGTTGTCTACAGACATGAAATGGAGTGGCAAATTTCCTGACAAGGTGCCATATCAGCAGTTTAGTGGGATTGCATGCATACATGATAAGTTTGCCCAACAATTTTGTACTATTATGTATCCTGTGTTCAAAGCTAAGCACAAAAAGTGGTAGCTATTGAGATCTGGGACTCACCAAGAGTTCTTCCCAAAGTGAGGGGCACTGTATTTGTAGGTGCCATGCAAACAACCTCTCACTCTTTTACATCTGAAGGAGGAGGCTGGCCGAGGCTTAGGGCTTAGGGAAAGACGTTGCTCACTTTGCCTGTGAAATGGCTTTCTCATGTAAAACTGGCTTTGCTGCGGTGGTTTATTGGCCGTGACGGTGCGGCACCTTGAGTAATGATGATGACAATGGCAAGCAAATCCTGACTGCTCTCAGCTCGGGGCTTAGCTGCTTTTCCTTAACCCACTCATTTGCACATTCAGGAAGGGCTTTCTCCCAACCACCTGAAGAAGGCCAAGCTCATGTTCTTCTACACCAGGTACCCCAGCTCCAACATGCTCAAGATGTTCTTCTCTGATGTCAAGGTGAGTCCATGCCATCAGTCTCTAGTGTCTGAGTTGTTTCATTGTATTTACGGGTGGGGAGGGGAGAGTATTGGCTTACCTCACTTGTCCAGGTGAGTTCACTTTCAAACGTTGGCCAGCCGCTGGTGGTGTTAGGGAAATGCTATATGCCACAGCTGTTGCTATTGGTCAAGGCCAGCAGAGATTCATTTCTGGGGGAACGCATACAAGCACAAACCAGGTGGTTGTGTACTTAGACGGTGAAACTGATAGAAATTTAGGAAGGTAGACAAATAGATGGGTCAGCAGGGAAATGAGCATGCAAGGAAGATACGTAGGTCATCAAAGACAAAAGAAAACAATGACAGTGTAGGAGCGTCAGAAATCTATTGTGATACTTGGAGACGTTTTCATGAAATACAATATGTATCACAGTATTCAGTTTTGCTGAGGTATTGCAAACTGAACAGCGGAGCCGAATAATTGAAAACTATACGTTCAGAGACATTTCTGACAATAATAAATAAATAAATAAAATGTGGGAAAAATGAAGCAATTAGTTCACCTTACACCTTACACTAACCATGACTCGGAGGAAAGTGTCATAATGACATGACAAAGTGGTTAACTATTATTTCATCATGCTAGTCAAAGCCAGAGTTTAAGGAGTGCAGTCACACAGAATAAACAATCGTAATATTCAAAACCATATTCAATACAAGTGTACACTACGTAGTGTATTCGTTCTATATAGGGTTTTTATGTGTAAAGCCTATAAATAGTTTATGTCTCATTAAATTATATGATGCACCATAATGTAGCATCCAAACCATGTATCCTTGCAAAGAATACCATTATTGTAGTTGTAGCTAGTTACAAATTAAACCATTACAGGCCATGAGGTAATGCATCACAATGACATAAAAATACAGACGATCTTTTTCTTCTTCTTCACTGTCTTATTATTATTATTATTATTATTATTATTATTATTATTATTATTAAAGTGGTGCTTGAGTGAGCTACACCACTGCAGAGACCTGGGTTCAAGTAGTACTGGTAGTACATTTCAGCTGGGTCAGGCATCATGACTGCCCACATCTAGGCAGATCAAGAAGGGGAAGTTTGTTGGGGGATCATACCCTGGCTCTGAAACAGCATCCCCCACGCAGTTCTACAATGAATTGGTGTCAAAACCTGGGCATGCTTACACATGTGCACTATGTTCTCTGGGGTTATACTCCAGAGCCTGACCCAGACTGGGAAAAATGGGGTATAACGTTCCAAATAAATGCATCCCAGCAGAAGACGCCACTGGGATGATGGTGAGCTAGTATCTGGGACCACTATGCCACTCAATCATCATAATGATCATTATTTATTTCTTTGAATGTAAAGTTTCAGTGTGTAGCTGAAACAGTAGCACTCATTTTTTTAGTCATTTGTGGTTTTAGTTTGTTGACGTAGATCAGTCATTTTGGCTCCAGATGAAATGATGTAGAATTATATTGCGTTTCCCCATATAAGGTCTATATATGAAATGTAATACAGTGACACAGTGGAATCAGATTTAATAGGTACTTTACAATAGAAAAGAAATTGTTTTGTAAAAGAAATTATTTTTTTTCTTTTTTCTTTTGTTAATTAGATCATATTATATATGTGTAGTGAGCAAAGTGATTTATTTAGTAAAGCCCTTGATGAACTTTTGCCAAAGAACAACAACAAAAAAAAAAAAAACACATGGCCTAAATTATATTTACAGTATGACAAATTAAAGCAGGTCCTTTTTCCTGTTACACACTCCACAGGTGCCATTTATTACCTGACTGATAGTAGTAGGAGCACCTAACTCACAAATTTTGAAATGACCCTTTGCTTCCCTTACTCTTATCAATTGGTCCTGGGTGCCCCTGACTATTCTGTGAATTTTCTCTATTTTCCATACCGTTCATGCATTCAGTTCACCTATAGATTAGCAAAACTTGTATCTTCTTACAGTTCGTAATTCTTGGCAACAAATACCTACTCTGTACACATTTTGCAAATCCCAAGATCTAATTCTCCATTACGATGTGATGGTGAATTTTAAATGGCGACCATAAAATCCTTTTTTAAACACAGTTTTCAGCTTTAGTTGTGCCCTCCCATACAACTCAAATGAATAATTTCTTCAAATTAAATCATCAAATTATGACATAAGGCAGGCTAATGGCCCTCTGAGTGCATCCAAACCCCACAAACTTGCTTTATATAATCCTCACTAGCATTAAGGTTTCGCTTAATTGAACTAGATTAACATAACACCGAAACAAGGTCAAATTGTTGGCAGCATTCTCTCTGGGTAGCTTTGTGCGAAACAATAGGCGGCATGGATGTTATTATTTTTCCCCATTTCCATTCTCATGGGGATCCGCTACTGTCCTTATAATAGGCCTTCATTAGTCATTCATTATATTTACATATCTCATGAATATCAATGCAGCGCATGTTGCATGTTAAAGACTACCCACAGGTCTTAATAAAGCCTGATTATCCGTGGGATAAGAATGGTGGGAACGAATTGTTTGTGCAATTTTTGCTTTGTTTCTGATGAATCCATCAGACCAAGCTGGGGTCAGGAATAAGGGTGGCCTCATCCAGAACGGACGCTCCTAGGGTGCCCGCTAATTGAAGTCCTTTGCGGCCTCTTGACTTTTGACCTGTGTGTTATGACGTGCAGACATGTAGGGCTAGAAATAGGTGGAATTAGTCACACATAAGTGAGTACAACACATATGTGAGCTCTTCTGCTTTGCCTAGCATTTTGTGTTAGCGATGCGTGTCATAGTAAAATATAGTTAGCAGAGCTCAAAGTATTTTTTATTTTTTATAATTTGTAATAGTATAACAGAACATACTACTTGTGAAACAAATGTTTAGAGTTGGCACTAGATCATCCATGTGAATACTAAAACTCAGTTGGTTTTGTGTGTGTGTGCATGTGTGTGTGTGTGTGTGTGTGTTTATCAAATTTATATGTTTGTGAGGACCAAATATTCCAACCAGTATAGAAGGATCTGAGATTTTTTTACCTCATGGGGAACTTCTGCTGGACCTCATAAAGAAAATTTTGTTGTTGTTGTTGAAGCTGAAACATCCTTTTGAAAAAACAAAAGATCCAAAAGTCCCCCAAATGATAGAAAGGCAAGCTGTGTTTTTGTGTGTGTGTGTGTGTGTGTGTGTGTGTGTGTGTGTGTATGTGTGTGCGCGCATGCTTGAATATGAACATTATTGGGCAGCCTTGCTAGAAGTAGCGACGCTATTAGCTTAATTACATTTCCCAGTGGCTAGCTAGTAGTGTAATTACCTTTTAGCTTGTAAGCAGCACGGTTGTGTATTGTTTATATTGTGTCCAGTACTCTAGTAATGTATTTTTCCTGTACATTAACTATAGAAACAGAGCCGATGGCTCACCACTCTTCTCTTTTAGTGCTAATTTAGGACAATGCAGATAATCTTTTGATTAGCAAAAGATGTGACACAAACTCTGTATGTAGCTTCAGTATTGTTAAGCAACTTTAGTCAGGTTTTGGCAACAGCTGCATTTATGTGAAGGAAATAACTTATCTAAGTTAAACTTTTATACAGTAACATACAAATTCAAGTAAGAAACTAGAAAGTGGTTAACACCGTATAATGCAGAGATATTTAGGAAACACGTGAACACACTGTACACTTTTAAAGACAAAGCAAGGTACCCACTCATTTGCATCCATTTCACAGAATACAGAAAATGCCCATTTTCTATTACAGATTATCTTCATACTTACTTTGAGCCAACTGTGCTGCAACCAAGTGACAATAAATGCATAATTGATGGACTCAGATGTTGTCAAGTCTGATAAGAAACCTCGCATGTTGATATCAATAAGAAGAATTTAATAGCTGTCTGTTCATTTGTACTGGTTTAACTTCAAGCCAGGCAAAGGCACGAAAAATACAGAGGATGCAGCAACAGTCATATGATTTCTCTTACAAGAGAATCTTTTATTCCATTTGTAGTGATTATTATAAATACATAGTAAATGTACTGTTTTAATACTGATATCACATAACTTGTAATTGTTGCTTTGCAGTACGGTTGCACATACAGTATGTTTGACATATAATGTTTATACTACATTAAAAGATCTAATGTTGCCATAGACGATAATATTTCTAAATACAGATGTGAATCGCTTCGATTACTTAAAAGGACTCATCTTGTTATTGGGAAACACAGCTACTCTAACAACTTTACCTTTTTGTCTTTTGTTCACTAGCAGCCCCCATTTACTTTTATTAGAGGAACTTTCAGACTTCCGTTTTCGCAAACATTGTTAAATGTTTAAAAACTAAACTGCATAAAATGCTATAAATATATACACTTGTGTCCGAAGAGTGACCTCGCAACAATTCCCAAATGCACTCTTTTGTTTCCTTTTTTCTCTACTGATGACAGAGCGAGGAGGGATTAGTCCTGTTTTTTCTCTCTTTAGTTCTTTATCAGGAAGTGAGGATGGCATACACACTAATATGTGTATTTGAGCGTGCTGTGTGGTAGATAATTGGTTTACGCTTCATATGAAAAGTACACAGATGACTTCAGAGAGTTGGACTGTCCAGTAATAACAGCACATGAGAATACACTCTCTAGTTCTCCGTCTTTCTCCGTCTCACTCTTTCTCTCTGTCTGGTGGTGTGACAGGAAAGGTCTTTGTTGTGAGTGATGAGGTCATTGTCAGTGATTTAGAGCTCATCATAAAGACACATACACACACACCCACACACACACACACACACACACACACACACACACACACAGAATCAAACCTTATGCTCAGGTCAAAAGGACTACAGGACAGATTGGACAGACCCCCTCATGATGGTCACCTGACATGTCTGTTTTTCAAAACACACTGCATGTCTGCATGTTTCTGACTGCGTGTCTTTATATTTTGGTTCATATAGTTCATAAGTCATATATGTGTGATTTAGGGAAATTATAGTTTAATATAAAAATAAAGAGCCTAGGCAGAAGCCTTTATTTATTATAGTTTAATTTTATTATGTTTAATCAAGAAACATCATGTGTATGAAGTTAGTTGATTTAAAATATGAAACCTTTAAAAACAGACTGACACTGAAGGGACTAAAGTACAAAGGATGTTTAAGACATTTTTACAACATATGACTTCAGTTTAATCCTGTATTCTCGGGAAGACAGTTCCAGACATACTTGTTGAGTATGATTTGAGAAATAAATGTGCTATAACAGATACATCTTTGGAAACAAATAAGACGCCAATCCCAGATTTTCATACAATCTACATATCTACATGTATAGCAGCAGTTCCATTCCAGTATCTGATTAATTCCAACACAGACACATCTCAGTCTACTTACTGTGGTACTGATTAGGTGATCAACCCGAACCAAATCTTATTTATTGAGAAAAAGGACAAGACACATGAAAAATTGTGTTCCGAACTTTCCCAAGTTAAAACATTAGTTTTGTTTTGTTTAAAAAAAAAAAGAATAGAAACTTGTTTTCTTTTTATTATTATTTATATTATTAATCAAAGTCTGAAAACACTGCATTTTCTTATATTTTATATTTTTCTTGTTATTTTGACCAGTTGTCATTTACTGTGAATAAATGCTCTTGTCATTGCTGGAAATAAATATTTTTATTTGGAATTTGTCAGTAATTTATAGAAAAAAACAAACATTGTCCATTTCATTCAAACACAAATAGTACCTACAAATAGTAAAACCAGAGAAACTGATCATTTTGCACTGGTCTCTTATTTTAAGAGCTGTATACACTGTTGGTCAGGAGCTTAGGGCCAAGCATTATAATGCAGTTTATGTGCTTAAATAATATGTACAAATCTACTGTATTTATAGGTAATAAACAACAATATATATAATACACAAGATTACATGTACATTCAAAGTGTTTAACACTTAAATAACTTTAAATGTGATAATGCCTAATCTATGAGTGTGTATTTAAAGCCACTGCTTATCAGAGTCTGACTCATAGATGACCACAGCAGTAGTCCTGGAACTGAAGACTAGCAATACTACCTTTAAACATAAGTGTGAAATAATGAATACAACAGTATAAAGTATAACAATAAGTTGAACTTAAAAACAAGGTAACTGAATTTGCCACTTGTTGTTAATATAAATATATAAACTACTGGACTTAAAGAAGGTACACAATCACGGCTTCAGAGATCCCTGGTTCAATCCCGACCTTGGACTCTGCTTGTGTCGAGTTTGCATGTCCTCCCCATGTTCAAATGGGTTTACTCCGGGTACTCCAGTTTCCTCCCACATTCCATAGACAGGCATTCATTCTAAATTGGTTCAGCATTCTAAATTGCTCAGCAGTGATTAGTATCATTATAACCTTGCTCCTGTCACAAACAGCCATGGATGCTCATGTGACATAAATAAATAGACAAACAAACTTAAAGCCTATGGAGGGCACTTATAGTATTATGTATTTCAAAGATGGCTTTCAAAGATTACATGATTTCATGTCATGTAAAAAGTAATTATCTGGTAAAATGTTATGTTATGTTTTACATGCTCTGCAGCTATTTATGTCCAACGTTTATACCACGCATAGTATGTGTGCAAGAACCCTAGTGCTTTAGGAAGGAATACAGGTGTGATTATTCCAATGAGTGTGTATTTACAAAAACAGCTTATCAGAGTTTGACTTGTAGATGACTGTCAGGAGTTGTGAATGGTAGAGAATGGCAGATGGGATGCTTTTGTCTGTATGTGGTATTTTCTGTTTTGTCCTCTCATCAATCTGTATATCCTCTCTATTCCTTCTTCACTGCCATCCTCGCGTTCTCTCTGTTTCTTCCTTTTTATTCTCTCTGAACAATAGTACTGTCTAATCTCCATGTAAAAGCTGCTTCCCCTCCCTAGAGGGTCGCTTGCCCATCGTTTTGTCATCTTTTTCTGAAAGACGGGAGATGAAGGAGAAAACAGGGGGATGTGGAGTAGGGGGCTTTTTAGGAGGGGTAATTAAAGGGGTACGAGGGGCCTGTTTCACTCTTATCAGCTGCGACTGTTGTTCGTGTAGTATGGGAAGGGAGCTCTCTCTCTCTCTCTCTCTCTCTCTCTCGCCTCCGATCCTCCGTGGGTTCATTGCCCTGATGAACTGTAACCCACTGCTCTCTTAAACAGTTTAAGGTTGTATTGAATTTGGCAGAGATCATGCCCGCAGGGGGAACGGTAGATGAAGGCGGGCCGTTGATTGGTGAATGGGCTTAAGCTGATGTTTGAACTCTCTGTGGGTCCGATATGCCCTTTTTTATGTTGACTTTATCAGTTTTCTGCTCAATTATCCACCCTGCAGCTGAGGGCTGCCCAAACCCCCTCACTCCCTCCCTTCTGCCCAGTCCAGATTGCCTCCTTGACTCACAGAGAGGGGCCTTCCTTTTATTCATGTAAATGACATTAATGATATTTTTCCCTGTTGACACAGGATCTGTGATTATGAAGATTTCATTAACAATCAACTCAACATAGTTTTTTCCCAAAGGGATACTTGCTAACAAGGCTATTGCTGCTGTAGTGTGTCTAGTGTGTATTGTGTATTTACTCATACTGTCCCTTTGCACATATTATATTGTGTTTCATCTTCATGTAGCACTGTTTACATTTTATGTTGTCTTGTGTACAGAACAAATGTAATGGAAGTAAGGTTACATTTATATAGCCCATAAGGCTACATCTTAGTTAGCTGAGTTGTTAGCTTTAGGTATTAGCAGAACTGAGAAGAGTATCCAAAGATCTGACGTAATGGCATTGAAAAACTGAAAAGCAATGCAGAAGTAAAACAGCCATCTAAACATACAGAGACTAGGAAAGTCTACTCAAGTAGCATGCTATTAATTTATCAGCATCAGATTTACCATAGTACAAGCAGAGATAATGGACCAATACTGTAAATAAATAAAGACAAAATTAATTTCAACTAATGTATTAAGATACTGAGTGTATTGTAATCACACAAAACAATGTGAAGCTTTCTCAATTTGACAGCTAGGAAACATGGCTAATGTAAATCATTATATTAGCATTACCCTAACACGTTAGTAGAATTGCAAACAGCCTAGAGTGAGAGTACTGTTACTGGAAGAATGGTTTAGAAACATTAGGATAAGGAAAAGGTGCACTCGGATAGCACAGCTGTATAACATGCTATACCAGCTGTGCCTTCCAGCTTGGTTGGGCATCACACAGAGACATAGCTGTGTCTAAGGGAGGAGAGGCCGGGCGAGGGTGGGCATCCTACGGTGCTGCAACAGTGACCTCTACTCAGCTCTGTGATGTACTGGCATTCAGTCTAAGCCATGTTTATGCCTGTGCCCCACATTATTATTAAAAAAAGTAAAAGCAGTTAAGCTGATGATCATAAGAGATGAGTGGGTCTTGCTTGCATTTGGTGCTCTCATTTCTTCAAATTCACCTGTCATTTTCAAAATAAAGGTCAATATTATGCTACTGTTTAACAGTATGGCTTATAGTAAGTTATAACAGGAAACTATACAGCATGGAAATCCATCATGGTTTTATATATATATATAAACTGAGAACACAACTGCATGCAAAAATTGACTTGAAGAATTCCATTGTAAACGTTTTGCCACTGTTTAATGATCATTAATAGTAATTCAGAACATACTTAAGTTACACAGAGCAAAACAGCCTGGTGGCTGAACATAATTAATAACAAACTCGAAGAAAAAAATTCAGTCAAACCAGTGTCTGCAAACGCTGAAAAGCATGCTGTATTCGAAAAGGCACACTCCTGTACTGCTTACTGTATACTACACTACTGTGTACTGCACACTGCATACTAGCCCCTGTATGTAGTATGCAGTAGTCACCAGTTCTGTCATATGTGGTGTACTACTCCACTACCCGCTAACACAAAGCAATGAATTTAATAAGTCAGTGAAAATAGACAGAGTTGCCTCTGCTAAATTACTGATTTCCTCCATCTCAGATATATTGCAATATATATTTTGTAGTTTTCTACCGTGTCTTCATACAGCTATTCATTAAAGATTAAAAACATTCTAATTTAAGCTATTATTGACCTTAAAGTGATTGTTTCAATAACCATTCCATTTCACAACGTTTATTTCCATCCATTACTTTCTGGCTTAGATCTTGACAATGGGAGAATCTTCTCCACCACCTCTAAGGCTTTCAGGATTCTGTACTGACAAATTCATGTGTGAAAATGATTCCTTATGCTCCCAGAGCTACTCTTTCACAGTTTGAGCCCAATAAATCCTGCCATAGCCAAACTGGAATATGCCTGTTCCATCAGGGAAGCAAAAATGGTGGCTTTGATGTTATACCTGGTCATTCAGTACATTCAGGTGCTCAGCTGACTTCATTTTATTGTCACACAGCATTGCTTCATGTTCATCCATTGCCACATGACTTTTTTTCCATTGCTCCAGAGTCCAATCTTTCAGTCCATTAGTGAATTGAAGCCTTTTTCCCAGTTATCCTCACTGACAAGTGGTTTTCTTACGCCCACACAGCTGTAGTCCCAATGCTGCGAGTTCTCTTTACATTGGCTTTGTGGATATTATCTTTCACTATTAAAAATAGTGTGAGCTTGGGCTGTCGAGTTTGTATGCTTCCACTTTACCAAGCGCTTAAAGTGATGGTCATTCAAGATTATTTTCTGGCCACATTTCTTCTGTTAAGTTGAAGGTTCACCATTACCTTTCACACAATTCCAGTAATTTCAGCAATATCTTTTCTTTGCTTGTTGCAGACCAATAATGTGAAACTTCTGGAACATGATCATGACCACAGGTTTAGTCTCCTGACATGGTTGCTTATGAATGAGAAGCCACTCATTGCATCAGTTAGGGTTAAAGAAATTGTTGAAACATATCAATTACTGCAGTAATTATCCAAACAACGACTTTTAAGTAATTGCTTATTTGAATCCAAATAGCTACTTTTTGCCCAGGCAGTGTATAGTATCCTATTTTTATATTCTCTGTATATTCACTGTTTTATTACATTCTGTTTTATTTTTTATACAGTAATCTCTGTTATCATGTTCTCTATTTTACATAGTCTATTTAGCTTCTCTCTATTTAACCTGTTTATTCTTGGAAAGTTAATATTTATTTAATTTAATTCTTATATGTAAGACCTAGGCTACCCAAGGATGTTTTTCCTTGCCATTGTCTTCCTTGGTTTGTTCAGTTATGGGCCTAGATGGTTGTAAAGCTGTTTTAAGACAATGCTCTATAGTTAAAAAGCTCCATATACTGTAAATAGATCGGACTTGACATGTAAAACTGTCTTGTGAGTACACTTATAGCACGATACCACACACTTCTATGGGTAACTAATGAGTGGCTTAAAACATATATGTACTCTGTCTATGCATATGCATAGCAGTGGGATAAAATTTAATTAACCAGTTGACTTAAAATGTTTTTTCTGAACACTGAAGAGCTAATAGTTTTCATATCCTTCATTACTTAATTAAACACGCTGGAAAAGTATACATTTTTTGCTTGACACAGATGTCCAGAACTAATGGACTACTTCTCTCTCACCCTCTCTCCATCACAGTTTAACAGGTGTATCACATCACAGCTGATCAAGTGGTTCAGTAATTTTCGGGAGTTCTACTACATCCAGATGGAGAAGTTTGCCCGACAGGCCATAAATGACGGAGTGACGGGGGCAGAAGAAATCAATGTCAGCAGAGACTCTGAGCTCTTCAGGGCTCTCAACATGCACTACAACAAGGCCAATGACTTTGAGGTAGACACACAAACACACATGCACAAAAGTGTATCTTTTATCACTGGTATTTCATTGGGAGGTACCGCATTTGTGGCATAGTAATTAGCCAGAGCAAGACAGAGAGAGAGAGTGTGTCCTGTATGTCCGGAAGGGTAGTGCAGTCCCCTGGAAGGACCAGGTCTGCTGGCAAAGCACTTCGTCAGAAAACACCTCACACTGGAGGAGAGCAAGGTTATAAGTCCCGCTGCTTCAGAGACAGAGAGAGAGAGAGAGAGAGAGAGAGAGAGAGAGAGAGAGAGAGAGAGAGAGAAGGAGGGGGTGGGAAGGATCACAGGAGAATAGAGGGTGGGACAGATCACAGGGAGATCTATGAAAAAGAGAGACAAATACAAGGTGAGACAAAGAGGAAGCTAGAGAAATGTGATAATATATAAAGAGGGTGGACAAAATAATAACATATGAAAATATGAGAAGGAACTTGGTTTACAAATACAGCTGTACAGTTGAGTTATATGAGGTTAAGTGACAGAATCAACTACAGAAGGTCTGACAATTAGCACTTTAATATGTGAGTTTTAAAGCAACATGGGGCAGAGTTCTAAGTAATTGATAACCAGATTGTTGGTGCATCAGTTTGAAATAAGGACATTTTTTAATGTTTCAAGGAGAACAGCCTTAAAAATCATGACAGCATACAGTATCCATCTACTCAAAAAGTGTCTTCAACAAAGAACAATAGTGGTTGCAAGTTGAAGGTCACTGACCAGGATAGTCAAACACTTTAGCAACACAAGTTGCTTAATGCCCCTAATTTTTGCAAAGGGCAAAAAGACAAATGGCCCAACATCATACTACAAACCATGAAGGATTTGTATGACATATTTCCAAGAAGGATTAAAAATGGACACAAATGTTGGTTCTAATCTCTGTACTGACATGAAAATTTGATTTGCTAGTTTGAGTAACCAACTTTTATTTGCATTATGGTACCTTTTCAGATTTTTTTTGCATTCTTTTATCATCAGTATTGTAGACTTTTTCATCCTGCCCTGATAGTGTAACACTTTTCACATAGGCTTTTAAACTTCACTACAGACAGCTGAATAATGATCCAAAACAGAACCTCCCACATACATTTTCTCCTTATCTATTCTTAATATGGATTTCTCCTTCATCTGACCTTTCATCCTCATACTCTTTGTATTTCTTAAGAGATTCTACAGGATAATTGCTAAATGAGCAAAGGTGCAAAATTTAGTTTAAGGAGCTTTCACTTCCAAAATCGCATCACAAACCATTTGGGACTTTTATGATGGCATTCCAAGACTTAAAGCTGTTCTTGAGGCAAAGGTTGGGCCTAATCTCTGTATTATTATCAAGGACCTAATAAGGAGCTTTAATTCTTCTTGGATACTCCGTCAGTTGGCTCCTTCAGTTATGTGTTTTTTGTGCATGTACTTCTGCAGTAGTTGAAAAACTATTTCTATTTGATTTGGTTTATGGACAGTAGTTTCAGATTTGAAATGTTTTGAGTTCTAACTAGCAAATATTTCATGTGCTTGCCATTTGTTTCCTGGTTCCTGAATATATATTCAACTAGTTATCCATGTAAAGCAATAGGAAATACTGTATATTAAGATACCATTTGGTGTTCAGTCCAATATTAATAATCACGTAAGTGCCTCAGAACTGAGAGCAAGAGCTGAGCAGTATCAGAGGACTCATACCATGTAAATGGTGTCTGACTGACTTTATTCCTTTTCACTTGGGCATATGTGTCACTATAGTTTTCATTAGAGTTTTGATTTTCTTACAGAAACACAACCTGAAACTAATGCGGTTTTTATTTTAGTTAGTATCTGTGGTCATATTTATGTTGAGTTTTTTAGTATTTTAGATTATTATTTCAGTTTAGTTTAGTAAACTGCATGTATAGTTTCTTAAATATAATAAGTGAGCTGAAGGGAGATAACTGTAATGAACTAAAAAGTAAAACCTTTCAAACTGAAAGCACTATAAATGTCGATAAATGTAATAGCCTATTGGCTATTTTAAATATCTGTTGGAGGTAGCTAATTTGGGGTTGTTCCCTGCCACCACGCAAAGAGTTAAGAACTTTTTCAATGAGCCTAACTATGCTTTTAGACCTGCTGCACCACGTACACTGTGTAACAGTCCCACATAAGCTTTTTAACTACTAGATTTAACTGTTGAAAATCAATATAATGATACATAATGACTCCCACACTCCTTTCTTTATCTACTGTTCTGTCATCTTAGTTCTCTTCCTCTTTCTATCTCTACATCGTTATTCCTCTACCACCCATTTTTCCTTTTCCATATGACGTTGTTACTTCCCCTCATGAAGCTAGATAATAGAAAGGAGAGGTTGTTCCTTCTCTTCACCCGTCACCTACTCACGCACGCACATACACACTTCACTGACAGCAGGAACTTTAGGTTTCGTGCTCAAGACTATTTACATATATAAATGAGAGATTTGCCTATGGAGAGGAGCTGAGTGAATACGTCTACTGTTGTTTGTGAAGTTTTGCCTGACCTGGATGTGTGTGCATGTGTATGGAGGCACGGGTGTTTGTGAGTGTGTTGGCTGCAGGTAGAAAGAGATGATTTGCATATTAAGGATTTTCTCAGCAGGTGTCTGATGGATCTAATAGCTGATCAGAACTTTGCACAAGGAAATTTTGCCAAGCCATGCAAATCTTTACAAACTAACCCATCTGACCGTACTCTGTGTGTCTCTGTGTGTGTATGTGTGTGTTCAATGAGGTGAGATGAAGTACAGGCAGAAATTGTGCTGGTAGTGAACTTACATGTCCCCAAGATACCTAATCTCCTACCTGGCTCAATCACTGTTTAAAACACGAACCTGTGCTGCTTCAGCGCCACAGATACACGCATACAGGCACTTTTTTATTTTTCACATTCTGGATAGTCAGACCCACCTCGCCTCTTTCCTTAGCTTGTGTGTCTCCCAGTTCCTTCTTACTCTTCTCTCCATTTGATGGTAATCATCTCTGTCACTGATTTCTTTCTTCGCTCCCTTGAGAAACCTTTGGTAATTATCTTTCCTGACTTCCCCCGTTTTCTCTTTCTATACTCTCCCATCATTTTCTCCCGCTTTGTTCCTTTCATCCCCATCAAATGCTCCTCTTTCGTCCGCTCATCTCTTGAGCCCATTAGGAAGTTTTAATGACATATTTTTCTCCTCATGCCACAGCGAGCACAACCAGCAATTAAAGCATCTTCATTAATTACTCTTGCTCTCTCGCTTCGCCATTCTTTTTTCTTTATCTGTCTATTTTGATCACTTTCTGACTGGTTTCTCCATCTTCCTGCACCGTGTTGCTTTGTAAATAGTGGCAGACATTGTTTTGTAATGCTATAGTTTGTAAAGCTGTGTAATGCTTCAGTTGTCCAGTGGTGCCATAAGGCAAGATGCACAAAATTCCAAAATCCCATTCTACTCATTTTTCATCCATCACTTATCCAAATTCTATGCAATATCCTTAATGTTATCTGGGATAAGCCAAAATTAGAAACTCACAAAAGGAAGTATTCAAACCAATTATACTTTGCAGAGCTGTACGTGTATGACTACTGGTTTTCCTTTAGGTTGTCTTGACTAATACACTCCAGGCCATTTTGTGTGTGCCAGACAGAAGCACTTAGTGCCAGAGTGCAGTTCTCAGTTCCCAGTGGCCCAGGGCAGGTGGGGTTGGATGGGTTTGAATGAGGTCGTCTACTTCTTCTCATATTGCTGTGGACAAGACGAACCAGATAAGCCATTTAGCAAAGACAAAAGGATCTGATTTAGATGTGTAGCCGCTGACTGTCACTTTTGTGTGTTTTTGTGCACTTTAGTTGAAAAAACTGTGTTGAATCCGGGGCTCGAGTTTCAGTGTCCCCTAAAGTGATAGCAACTTGTTCTTTTAATTGCACAAACACTACTTTCTACCTGCCGGTGAAACCTGGGCTTTTAGCCTGACTCTCGACATGACCTTGCAAGTGGACTTTTGCACTCTGGAGTGGTATCTGTGTGTGTGTGTGTGTGTGTGTGTGTGTCCGCGCACACGTTTGTATGACACAGAGTTCACAAGCCATTCCAGACCCTTCCCTCAGGCTAACATTGGAAGATCTGGTCCTATCTGAGTCTTTGTTTTAATCTGAATTGATCTAAAGTGGCCTTTACAGATAAAGATGGCTGTTCCACCAAAGGTCTACGTGAAAACACACATGCTCACCACACACGCACACTTACAGCTTTCCGTCCTTCTCCATTCACTTGTTTTAGCAGTAGTCACACTAGAAATGTGCAGTTTCTTTCTCCTTGTAAAGCAGATATGAGGAAGACAGCTAACTCTATGAGAGAACATAACTCTACTGTTGCAATGCTGCCTCTTTTTTAGGGAATCATTTATAATCAGTTGGGAAGCATTATATAAAATGTGGTGCCTGTACACTGCAAAGATTCACTTGCCCAGCTTATTCCCCAGTCTGCATCAAGACACTGTTTAAAAACATACAGAAAATAATATGGTGTATCTTGAATAATAACGAAAATATTTAAAATATTAGTTAGTAAAAAAGTTCATATAAAATATGAACTATTATATAAAAAATAAGAAGAAAGAAATAAGTGACGTGAATAAGATAATTTGTGAAAAACGGTAGTGAAAACATCATTTTTAAATAAATGATTATGTGTGGCACTGGTTGGCATTGTTGCAATCCAGTCTATGTCCTGCCTTTCAAATTCTCCCTCCCGTTTTCTTTTACCATTCCCTTCTTTGTCCTTCCTATTTCTCTCCATCTATCTATCCCTCCCTCCTCTTTTTCTCCTTTTCACTCTATTCCCACCTGCTCGTCTCTCCATCTTGATATTGAGATGCAAAAGAACAGCTTGTCACATTCGACATGCACAAAAAAGACCTTCCTCCAGAACCTTGACGGCATGTGTCCGTGCCAAGGAGATTGGCGCACACTTGGCAGAGAGACAGTGCCAATGGCCTTGTCTCAAGTCCTCTCGCATCCCTTTTTCCACACAGCTAGATCGCGCCAAGATGGTGGCCATCAGTGCTGGCTGGATGCACCACTCCCCTGTGGAGTGCCCCTCGGCTCAGTGCTCGGCCCTCTGTTAATCTGCTCCATCCTCTCTAACCTTGCGATGGACATACAGATAAATGGGCATCATCACGAATTTTCATTTTCGACAAGCTTGTGAAAATGGAATATGTTTAGCAGAGCACCAATGAATCTTTGATCCATGATTTTTAAATGTATTCAAGTGAATATACAAGGAATTCTAGTCAATGCTTTTGGGAAATTACTGCGTTATTACACCCATATATTTTTGCATATATATATACGATCATATAATTAAAGTATACTGACATGCCAGTTTATTAGGCAATATATATATACTTATGTATATATATATATATATATATATATATATATATATATATATATATATATATATATATATATATATATATATATATATATATATATATATATATACGTACATACATAAGCTGGCATGTTGGAATAGTGCATTACTTGTAAAGTAAATGTGTTAAATGGTAGAATGACAACAAAGCAACTTTTAATCCAGTCCCCAACACATCCCTTATTCTTTTCAGACTCAATGCTCCAGATGTCTCAGCTCCCACCCTCCAACACACACCCACAACCCTTCCCCACACACACCCCTCATTCTGTGCCATTATATGCAGTTGTGGCAGTTGTGACTCTGGGGACCCTGATTCCTGACCCCGCTTTGCCCCAAATCAAACACAATCTGGGCGCCATGTGGAGGATGTTAAAAAACAATAGCTCTGCCGGAGACCGGTGTCCTACCTGCTCCTGAACCCAGGACTCATCTGTAATTCAGATTACATAGCAATCTGCTCACGACAGAGCTGGTGGCAGAGGTTATAAGTGCTAATAATGTATGCATACATTAGAAGACTTGTGAGAACAAGATATCCAGCAGTCATGATGCACACAACATCGAATGTATTCTGATATTTGTTTAGGCTCCAGCGATGGCATCTTGAGATAATGATCTTATTACACTTATACCTTATTTATATAATCATAGTTATTTATTAATATAATAATTAAAAATATATTAATAAATAATTAATAATAAGTCTTAGTACATAAGATATCGAATCAATTGCCTCTTTAATGCTTGTGTGTTAACTTTATGGAGATTTGTTGAAAACTATTTGATTTACCTTCAGATGTAGGTCAGTAGAGTTATCATGGCAAGCAGATATATTTCATGTCCCTTTATCTACCATTTCAACCCTGTCCTTGGAGAATGAGGAAAATGATCGTGCACATACCTTGAGAAATGGACTGATGACATGATCTGGGTGCCCTCTCGCTGTGTCCTAAGAGTGAAAAACAAGGTGAATAACAAGGCCGTGGTAGCGTGTCCAACTCAGCTGCAATGTTTGCCTATAAGGGCAAATCTCGCTGGACTCTTCAAGGCTGCATGTTTTGGAAGCCTTGGTTTCAGGGAAACTTTTATCAGGAGTGAGAGAGAGAGAGGAATAAATAGACAGATAGAGACACAGAATATTTGGCTGTTGGGACACAAAGAGCTTATCGAGGCTTGTCCTCCACAGATATTGATTTGTGGCTGATAGGAAATCTAGTGATCAAACACAGTTGGCTTTCAAGCTTCATTAGGCAAGATGGAGAAGTATTTTCTGAAGACTGTTCCAGATAAATGTCCAAAGTTACTGGCTGTATGTTTGCAGTGTAGTAGTCAAGAACCTTACTTAAGTAAAAGTACAGTCACTCATAAATAATGACTTGTGACAATGAAGTATTCGTCCATTAATGACTTGAGTTTATATCAACTTAATTTACCACAGCTATTTTACTGAACATATCATGGGAAGAACCAAGTCACTGGAAAGACACACTTGAGTCAGTTGAAGGGAAAGAGGAAGAGGAAGGGAAGCGATGAAATGGATTGTCATAGTCAAAGAAATCTTGAACAAACAATTAAAAATATTGAAGACCCAAAGATAAGAAAAAGGATAGTGAAGAAATATCATGCATATGATCATAAGGGGTTGGGTTAACAAATAACACAACATGTTACTGCATTGAACACTGACAAGGTGGGCCATGATATTGCAGTGCAGTCAATCCAAAAGAAGTATTCATTTTAACAGTGTACATGGGATTTTACATGATTATGAATTATTCCATAACAAAGGCAAGCAGCAAGTTTCATTCTCAGTAGGCAGGCTATCATAAAATGTTGTGTCTTCTACTGTGCATGGTTGCTGAGTTATTTAGGGTGGAAGCAGCTAATAAGACTGGTTTGTAACCGCTGCAGATCTCCCAATGTAGAATATTTACATAGGATTTTATATTAATGTAGTACTCTGAATTACTTTAGGAAGGATACGTTACTGGTAATCCCAGAATTAATTCTAACTTAAAGCAGCAAATCTGCTGCTAACTTTATTGCGTAGAAGACTTTTTCCCAGTCCCATTTTTTCACACTTATTTTCCAAGAAGACATTAAGTTTATTTTAGAGGTAAACACACCTCCTCGTCCAGCATATTGTACCTGAGCAGTTCCCAGCTTGTCTGTAATGGTCAGGTTGACATGAGAATTTTTCCATTTCACGTTCCCAGGCCACTGGTTAGGGATTAACCAACAGCGCTCAGAGCATGTGGGGTCTGTGAATCCTTCAAGGCCATCTCTGCCTTTATCTCTCAGGGTCAGCTTTTGTTTGGCCAGCAAAGAACAAATAAAAACATGCTCCCAGATGAAATAACACCATGTCAAAGAACTGGCCCCCCTCCCCTGATACCATAAATCTGAATGAAAGTTTCACTTAGGTACATATCATCAAGACTCTCTCTTTTTACACTCTGGCTTTGACTGACAGTTGACTTAAGAGGTTGTTGTGCAATATTATAACTATTTAAAGATGGAGCAAGCTAGTTGAAATCAGACAAAATATGAAGTGTACCTTTCTTATCAGAAACATGCTCCTCTGTCACCAGAAACTGAGACATTAATCCATAAAAGACCTTCACGTTCAGTTCTGCCCAGTGTCTCTGAGAAATCAATGAAATAACCCCCTTTCATGTAAAATAAATAAATACATAAATAAATAAATAAAATATCTAAATTATGGTCTTTTACTGTGCTTGAGATTTTCTAATACAGTGTGTGTGTGTGTGTGTGTGTGTGTGTGTGTGTGTGTGTGTGTGCACCTTGTCTTGCTAAATTTGTGAGGAAGAAATGTGATAGGAAAGCCTGGAATTTTGATAAATTTTACTTTTTTTCAAAAACTGCAACTTTTTTTTCAAAAACTGCAAACCAAAAGAGCCAAAAGACTTGTTTTAGGTTACTGATAGTAAGAATAGTGTTAGGGGTAGGTGTATGTTTAGCATGAATTAGCTGCATTGTCATTCATTTCTATGGAAAATCCTCACAAGTATAGTAAGACATCTGTGTGTGTGTGTGTGTGTGTGTGTGTGTGTGTGTGTGTGTGTGTGTGTGTGTGTGTGTGTGTGTGAACCACCATATGCCCTCCATATATAAGAACTGTTTATACGCTGTTTCAAAGTAGACTGGACAGGTGCTAAGTTGAAAAGGCTGCCAACACTTTGACCCCAACACCATGCTCACATGGCTACACAATTAGAGAAGTGTGCATGTATGCATAACTTTCTTACCTTGTGTGTGATCAAATTGCTTCTGCATATCTGCATATTTTATCTGTCTGTGACCGTTTTAAACACTGTATACTACTTAATGTACTTACCATATTTTCGAAACAGCCATTTAATATCTGGACTAAACTCTATTGACTTGCTTCATGGCTGCTGTATTGGCCCATCAGTTTAAGAGTTTGAGTCTCAGTGGCGCCCGGTGGGTGGGTACTGCACAGACACAACTGGCTGGCTAAAATAATACTTAACATGTTTACCACTTTACTCGTTGCTAGATCAAGTTAATAAAGCATATTTTCTTGTGTTTAATGCACAAAATTATTGAAGTTAGAAGTTTCCCCATTAGCTAAGCAGGTATTAGTGAAGCTGAGGTTAGCATAGATCAACCAAGCCAAAACGAAAACTTTCAGGTATAGTTTTCTGCCTTTATTGAAACTTACATTTTAACATAATCTTATTTTAATCAGTTTCAGTGAAATGAAGATGAATACTAGGTGGTGGCTATAAAATGAATAACATTCAAGGCTGGTTGTGCCAACTACTTATGTCCTCTTTACCTTTAACATGCCTGGGGACAAAAGTCCCACAGCAAATTGAGGGAGACAGAGCTGAAGAACACACACACACACACAGAGTGACAACCGCATGATATATAGGCATGCACTCATTCCCAACAGAGAATGGGGTCTTAGGACAAGTACAAGTCACTCAAGCTTGTCTTTTTTTCTGTTTTCTCTCCTTTAGTGTTCTCCTGTAATGCACAAACCCTCAGTCTATCTTCATCTCTGTCTTTCTCACCTTTCATTCCATCACTCTATCCTTCCCCCTCAGGTTTCTTCCCCAACCAGCCGGACCATGCACACACACACACACACACACACACACACACACACACACACACACACACACACACACTCTCTACTTCTCCCTCCCTCTCTGCCTCCCTCCTTCTCCCTCCGTCAAGAGGATCTAAAATACCTGTACCCTTTTCTCCTTGACATTGCCATCTCCTCACAGTCAGCATTTCGCCGTCCTTTCATAGCAAAAGCATCAGGAGAAATTCCATGCAGGAATATTCTTAGCAATGCACCATTCTGCTCAGCTACAGCACCCAAACTCGGCTAAAATCGCCAGAGCACACTCACCTGTACTTTATGAAAGAAAACAATGTGAAATGTATTTAAAGTAACAGTCCTGTTTGTGTACAGTTAACTTGTATGGACAAAACAAAGACAGTATCTACTTTTCACACATCTATGCTGGGGTAATGGTATAGGCAAACACATACACACACTTTGGCCCACTCTACACATTTGATGAGTTGTGAGGCAATCCTATGCCCAGTTAGTACTTCCAAGATAACAGAGTGTGTGTGTGTGTGTGTGTGTGTGGCCACTAACCTTGGTGTGTCCTAACACTGTTGTTGAGTGTCTGCAGGGCACAGGAGGAGTGCAGTTGGTCTCAAACACACACAAAACACACACACACACTCACTGAGTATTGCCATTCACACGACTAACTGGTTACAGTAACCTTCTATGGAAGTAGAATGTACTACTTTCATACATTTCATACTACAGTCATACTATGTCTGTGCTTATTGTACATCTGACTGGCTGTGTACATCTATGCTAAATCTAGACTTGTTCACCTGGTTAATTATGAAGAAATGTAAAACCCATATTAGCAGTCCACTCTTGTGGGGTTTACTTTAAAGGTAGACATTTCCTATTGCATTTAAGTGTTTTTTGTGAGACACATGTTGATATTTCCAACCAGCAGCATCCCTAGGCTGATCCTTTTGGGGTTTCCACAGCCGCTCTGCCTCCCCTCATCTTCTCGCCATCTTCCTCTGTCACATCAACCACCTGCATGCCCATGTATTCCCTTACCACATCCAAAAAGTTCCTGTTTGCCTTTTTTTTCTCCTAATGCCTGGTGCCTGGTGGCTCATCATTCTGTTTCAGATATACCCCGTATCACACCTCTGAACATGACCAAACTATTGAGGCAGAGCTGTACAAAATGGACATGATTAGGAATGAGACTATTAGAGAGACAGCTAATATCCTGGAAACAGCTAACATATGAAACAAAATCTCTCATTTTGTTTCATATGTTAGCTGTTTCCAGGATATTAGCTGTCTCTCTAATAGTCTCATTCCTAATCATGTCCATTTTGTACAGCTCTGCCTCCTTTTTGTCAGCACTACCACCTCCAAGCCATGCACCATAGCTGCTTTCACTTCCATCTTGAATGCTTTCCTTTTCATATTTGCAGATATCCTTTTACCACACTCTTCATTACTTTGAACACTTAATACAAAGTATTTAAATCCACATTCTCCACCTCCATTCCTTGCAAGTCCAACTTTGCGCTGCCCTCCGTCTCATTCACAGTGCTGCTTGAAAGTTTGTGAACCCTTTAGAATTTTCTATATTTTTGCATAAATATGACCTAAATCAGATTTTCACACAAATCCTAAAAGTAGATAAAGAGAACCCAGTTAAACAAATGAGACAAAATGTTATACTTGGTCAATTATTTATTGAGGAAAATGATCCAATATTACATATTAGTGAGTGGCAAAAGTATGTAAACCTTTGCTTTCAGTATCTGGTGTGACCCCCCTGTGCAGCAATAACTGCAACTAAACATTTCCTGTAACTGTTGATCAGTCCTGCACACCGGCCCATTTCTCCGTACAGAACAGCTTCAACTCTGGGATGTTGGTGGGTTTCCTCACATTAACTGCTCACTTCAGGTCCTTCCACAATATCCTTCCTCAATCTGATGATGTTTTAGGTCATATTTATGTAGAAATATAGAGAATTCTAAAGGGTTCACAAACTTTCAAGCACCACTCTACACACATCTACTCTGTCTTGCTCCCAATGACTTTAATTCGCTTGCTCACCTCATCGTGCTGCCTACTCTCACTACAGATCACTGTGTCATCCACAAAGATCCTAGTCCATGGACTCTCCTGTCTGATCTCATCTATCAATCTGTCCATCACCAGTGCAAACAAGCAAGGGATCAGAGACAATCCTTCATGTAATCCCACCTCAAACTTGAACCCGTCTATCATTCCTACTGCATGTCTCACTGCTGTCACACTGTCCACATACATATCTGGCACCACCCTCACATACTTCTCTATCACTCCCGACTTCCTCATACAATACAACACCTACTCTCTCTGCACCATGTCATAAGCTTTTTTCTAGATCAACAAACACACAAAGCAACAACTTCTGGCCTTCATTTCCATCAACGCTCTCAAAGCAAAGTCTGCAGTGCTGTTTCTTGACATGAAACCATATTACTGCTCATATTACAGTCATCACCTCTCATCTCTCTTCTCAGCCTAGCTTCAATTACTCTTCCTCATAACTTCATTCTGTGGCTAATCAACCTTCAGCCTCTGTAGCTACTTCATTTGGTACCATTACTGTGTCTTCTCCACTCTTGAGGCATCCTCTCTTTTTCCAAGGTTTTGTTAAACAATCTGATTAAGGACTTCACTGCCAGCTCTCATAAATATCTCAATGTCTCCACTGATATGTCATCAGGGCTATTTGGCCCTCTTCATAGCTGTCCTCGTCATCCTTGCTAATCCACTGCACTTCCTGATTCACTATTTCCATGTCTTTCAACCTTCTCTCTCTTTTTCTTTATTCATCATCTCCTCAAAGTACACTTCCCACCTTCTCAACACACCTCCCTTGCTCATCAAGACATTTCCATCCTTTTATCTTCCTAACCTGCTGTACATCCTTCTTAGACTCCCTTCCCTTTGTCTGGCCAACCAGCACAAGTTTTTTCTCCATTCTTAGTGTCCAAATTATCGTCCAGCTTGTTGTACGCCTTTTCATTAGCCTTTGCTACCTCTCTCTTCATTTTATGCCGCATCTTTTGTACAACTGTCTACTTTCGTCATCTCTCTGACTATCCCAAATAATTTTTCTCCTTACACTTTCCTGTGTTTCCTCATTGCACCACCAAGCTGACGCCCTTGACACTTCTGCAGTAGTTGCCCAGTCATTCCGCACCTCTGCACCACCATCCAGTATCTGTTTCATCTCCTTCTTCAACGTCTACCATTTGATCCGTGGTTTAGCCCTCAATCCTTTCCTCTTCTTCTACAATCTACAATCTCTTTCAGATTTCATCTCCTTCATATGCCATAGTCCACCTGTGTGCACAATTTGCATCCTTTTGCAAAACCACCACCATCTGCCTTTCCTCATTCCTCTCTATGAAACCCTACCTACCCAGCACCTCCTCATCACCTCTGTTCCCTTTCTTCATCTCCAATACTGTAATCACAGGAGTCATGCAGAGTCATATCTGAGTTAAATGTTGATATTTTCAAGTTTTACATTACATCAAGGATATGAAAGACCTAAACGCTACAATACAAAGCTGTGTAAATCTTATATGAAGTTCCAGTGAGGTTGATATGTTTAGATAGATGTTTCTTAGTGTCATAGTTCGGCTTAAATTCAGTACTAACTGAAATTATATCATTTTAGCCATTTCAAGTTCATGTTTGAGGGAAATATTGATATTCTGAAAATTGTCTCATTTTAACTGTCACTTGGCTATTCTTAATGGCTACATCATGGCTAGCTACTCACTAGCTTAACCTTTAACCCTTTATTTTGTGTGTATACTTCAAATATTTTCCAAAAAAGTTTTGAAAACATTTTTTTTGTACTCATGACCTTAGCCATCTGAAAAAGCAAACATAGAAAAACCAGAAAATTCCACTTGTCATTTAAACTCACTATCGAAGCATCACAACCACCTCAGAATAGTTGCTAATTTCACACCTGACTTTGAATGCACACTCCCCTTATAAAGAAAACAAGGTTTAAATCATTTCTCACATGAGGAGATGTGAACCACACTAATTTCACTTGTGAGGGATGTGAGAGTTATGCCGAGGAGCTGCGGTGTCTTAAAACACATGAGAGGGAACAGAACAGAGGGTTACTTCCCACCTAACTTCTGCTTTTTTGCTTCTTCTGCTTTCTCTTACTTACCTTGTTACATTTCACACACGTATACACAGGCACTATCTAGCAGTTAGTTCACCTCTTATTTATGATCATGTCTCTCTCTCTCACACACACACACACACACCTGTCGTGTACTCACTTCCCCTTCACTCTTTGTGTGTGTACGTAGTCATAGTTGTATGTTCCTTAAGCTTTACAAATACTGGGAAGTCCCATAAGACACTATCTGAATTGTAGGAAGTGAGAGCAAGACAATGTGATCTATAATGCCATATATCACTGTTTCCTCATGCCCATCTAACTAGATAAGGTGTGTTTAAAATGTGTGTACTAGAAATAATTTGCTACACAATAAAATTTTGTTGATCACCCAAGACATGTTCAATCTTATAAGTAAAACCTCTTTATAAATGAGTAATTCAATTAATAACAAATCCCAGTGATGCTGAATATACAAAATGTTTTTATCTTTGACATGCTGCTAGTAAGTTTAATGCAGTCAGAAACCAGAGAGTTTGGGATAGCATGTACTTCCTCTAAGACACCTAAAGGGCACGCTTAGGAAAAGGACCCTAAGTGCCCACTCTAATACATAGGAGTTATCATTGGCTAGTGTTACTTTGCCAGTAAGGACAATTATTCCATCCTTCCCTCTAGCGTTAAGAGCTCTTTCTCAGACAATAAGCAGTGCTACTTTCATTCATGCTTGTAGAATTGTTCTTATAAGATTAAAATTTATGACCGCACATTAATCTTGCTTCTCTTGTCTACACAGGTTCCTGATCGTTTCCTGGAGGTCGCTCAGATAACGCTGCGGGAGTTCTTCAATGCCATTGTAGCCGGAAAAGATGTGGACCCTTCTTGGAAGAAGGCCATCTACAAAGTCATCTGCAAGCTGGACTCGGAAGTTCCAGAGGTCTTCAAATCGCCCAACTGTCTCCAAGAGCTCCTACACGAGTAGAGATTCCCAAACGACCACACCTGAAGAATTGAATTTTAATTTTTGAATTTTTACAATTTGTTTTCTTTTTTTCTTGTTTTTTTTGAATGTTTGACATATGAAGTAGCATTACCGAGCTCTATATTTTTCTTTTCCCGAGGTGATCTAGTTCTTAAATTAGAGATTTTTTTTGTCCTGTTAATTTTTTTTTATGTTCCTACTTTGATTCTGCTATGGCCCTTTGACTTTTGCCTGCCCACTCTGGAATTATGGGTAATCCTCACAAAATCCCTATACTAAAGCCAAACAACTCAGTGAACTGGTATGACTGATGACTTGGGCTTGTCAAGCTTTTGAAGTGTGTATTTCTCTGGAGGTGAGGGCATTTGCATTTCTAGGGTGTATAGAATTATTATTATTATTATTATTATTATTATTATTATTATTATTTCTTTTATTGTTGTTATTTTATTACTGTTGGTGTTATTGTTGTCGTTGTTGTTCCTGCTTGGGTAAGACTGGCACTTGGAGGTTTTTCTCTCTCTTTTTTGTTTGTTCGTTTCATGATAAGATTGCAAGAAAATAAATTATTATTCCAAAATGTAAATCTCTATATGCAAAACTATATTACAGACTCTAAGCCCGGATGGACTTTGCATTAGAATAGCATTCATTTAGAACTCTCCTTTTTCTGCTTAAATGGGCCCAAGATGTGACATTTTGGCTGTTTTGATGGCCAGCTCATTACCAATCAAATCAACAAAATGGGCATCTTAACCAGTCTCTACTTTTTGTTACACAGCAATGTTAGTTTTGAATACTCTGGTTTGAACAATTTCCTATGCCACTACCAATCCTTTAAAGCACTGAGTGTCTGACACACACATACACACACACACACACTGTCCTGCTTAGTCAGATGCTGTGTGTGCTTGGCACTAGCTCAGTTAAAGTGGCATCTTTTTGTGTGTCGAACGATGAGGAGGTCATGTTCTCAAGGTTGAGTTTCTGGATGACTACACCATGAAAATAACCTCACATCCCCACATCAAAATCTGTCATTGTGCACATCTCATGAACATAATTTCAAAAGCCCTTCAACTTCTCATTCCAGAGGAATCATTCTAAGACTTTTGAGAACATATGTATGTATGTATGCGTGCTTGCAGTTTGGGGAGAGTGTGTACTTGGCCTTTTCTGCGTGAGTGATACCTTTTTTTGCTGTGTGGTAATTAGCTCAGTATTTTTATGGTGTTTCTTGAATACAGACTTGCTATGAGATGAAATTCAACCACATTTGAAGAGGACACAATACATGAATTCAATCCTTGCATACAAATTTATTTCCTGGATGTTACGATTTGAAAGTTTGTACTGTATGGATATGAATTTTAAAAAATGCACTTACCTGTTGTTCAGTGGAAGCAATGACATTGGATTTTATTTAATAAAGAATGAAAATATACTTGAAATTAATCTTTTTTTATTCCTGGAAACAAAGTTAATGAACTAATTCTATATGGTATATACAATCATAATGAAACACAAAGAGCATAAAATATACTTAAAATCCTTCTGAAAGTGTGCAAAACCACTTAATTAATATTTTTTTGTTTTTAATATTTGTCAATAGCAAACATAGATCTATTTCCATTAATAATAACAGATTTAGATTTATCATCTACGCCGCCCAAGGAGATTGGATCCCTTTTTGAGTCTTGGTCCTCCCGGGGTTTCTTCCTCATAACACTTAGGGAGTTTTTCCTTGCCACTGTCGCCCTAGGCTTGCTCAATTTGGGATTGGACGTACCGTAGATATTAGGAGATAATCTAATCTTGTAAAGTTGCTTTGAGACAATGCTCCATTGTAAAAAGCGCTATATAAATAGATCTTAGTTGACTTGAATAACATGCCATTTAATTGAATAATTGGTTATTTATGGGTTATAATATGCTTACAAATGCTGTCAAATAAGTAAATAGCTATATATTAATGTAGTTATAAAGGTGTAGGCTTTGCAGGCATAAGTATAAATACATCTCTGCCAAAGAAATTCAAGCTAATTTTTACTTCTCCACACGTTTGGTACACATACACCTTCAATGTCCTTATCAATATATCACATTTTTAGTGGAAAATAAAAGTTTACATACAGCAATTGATGTAGTGACTTTTAGAAGCTATTAGACTTATTAGAGATAACTATAAAGGCACCTGTGGCTGTATCTAAGAACCTAGCATCAGTGTTTTTGTGTCTTTACGACCATGTGAAAATACATGCAACTCAAAAAACCTTGACTTCTCATTAGGAGTAATTTCCAAAAAAAACTGAAAGTACCACAATCATCTGTACAACCAATTGAAAGGCTCTTGCAAAAGCAACAAGCCCCTACCTTAAGACCAGCATAAAAACAACAGGTTGTAACTTGCAGGTGATCACCAGAACAAATCCTTTTGCAGTGGTGTTTCGTTGGACAACTTGGGGTTGTACAAATTTTATTCTGGAGAACACTATGTCAACTATGAATGGTGGTAGCATGATGTTGTAGGAGTATTTTGCTGGAAAAGGAACTGGTGCACTTCAGAAAAGAAATAGTATCACGAGGAAGAATGAGTATCAGAAAAACTGAAGCAAAACCTCATGACTTAAGCCAGAAAGTTCAGACTTGCTCGCAACAGGGTCTTCCTGCAGGCAAGTCCTAAGCATTTCTCCAAAATTGAGACATGTGACTTAAAGATAAGAAACTGAAAGCACTGGCATGGCCACCACAAAGCCCTGTTCTGAATCTCATAGAAAATATGTGGACTGAACTAAAAAAAAGCATTGTCAGAAAAAGGAGCATTACAAATGTGATGGACTTTAAATATTTCTGTTAGGAAGAATTATCCAAAACATTCTGTTGTGGAAGGCTACTCTAAGCATTTGATTTAAAGGTAATCAGTTTGTTTATTGTTTCTTTTTTATGACTTTTACTTATGGGCATAACACCAATGGTTATATTCATGACAGACACAAGGTTATATCGACACACTAGTCATGGGCCAATTTAGAGTGGCCAATCAATATCTTGGCTATTATTTTGAAACGTCTTATGGAAATAATACATTTAGCCTAACTGACTTACTACAGAAATGTATAGAAACACGTGGATTTAAAAATAACCTTGAATGTCTTTTGTACAGTTGTATGTAAACTTTGGCCTTAACCATAATACTGCAGTCTGTAGTAGAGGCTCTGGGAGAAAACTACATACTGCCTACTGCACACAGATTGATAGTTAAGGAAACTGCTCATATCAAGAAAAAAAGAAATAAAATATAAGCAGATGGAAAACTGTGACTGTAGGCTCCACAGTGTTGCAACTATCCAACGTCCAGTCAAGCATAAATGGTTCTGCTGGGTAGCTGTTGCTGATAAAGGGAGCCTGTTCTTAAGAATAATACAGTTAGCACAATTTGTCCACAAGCCACTTTGTTGGTAACTACACTATATGATCAAAACTATGTTGGCACTCATTGCAGTTGTTATCTTTTCTTATTTTTACACTCACTGCTAACATATATTGATATATGCAAAGCATACAGGCATGGAATCTCCACAGACAGACAACAGCAGCAGCATGGAACTATCATTTATATATATATATATTTATTTTTTATATATATTTACAGAATTCAGCAGACACATTTATCCAGAGCAACTGACAATTGATACAGTCTTACAATCCAAGCAATTGTGGGTTAAGGGCCTTGCTCAAGGACCCAACAGTGTAAGCTTGGCAGAGGGGGGATTTGAACCCTGGACCTTTTGGTCCATAGTCCAGTACCTTACCCTGCTAGGCTACCACCATTTACTGTCAGCAGCAGCAGAAACTGTCAATATGGCACTCATATATATGCATGAGTGACTGGCAAACATATGTGAACTTTTGCTTTCAGTATCTGGTGTGACCCCCTGTGCAGCAATAACTGCAGCTACACGTTTCCTGTAACTGTTGATCAGTCCTGCACACCAGCTTGGAGGAATTTTAGCCCATTCCTCCATATAGAACAGTTTCAACTCTGGAATGTTGGTGGGTTTCCTCACATTAACTTCTCGCTTCAGGTTCTTCTACAACATTTCGACTGGATTAAGGTCAAAACTTTGACTTGGCCATTCCAAACATTAGCTTTATTCTTCTTTAACCATTCTTTGGTAGAACGACTTGTGTGCTTAGGGTCGTTGTCTTGCTGCATGACCCACCTTCTCTTGAGATTCAGTGCACGGACAGATGTCATGACATTTTCCTTTAGAATTCTCTGATATAATTCAGAATTCATTGTTCCATTAATGATGGCACGCCGCCCTGGCCCAGATGCAGCAAAACAGGCCCAAACCATCATACTACCACCAACATGTTTCACAGATGGGATAAGGTTCTTATGCTGGAATGCAGTGTTTTCTTTTCTCCAAACATAACGTTTTTCTTTTAAACCAAAAAGTTCTATTTTTGTCTCATCCGTCTACAAAACATTCTTCCAATAGCCTTCTGGCTTGTCCACGTGATCTTTAGCAAATGGCAGATGAGCAACAATGTTCTTTTTGGAGAGCAGTGGCTTTATCCTTGCAACCCTGCCATGCACCACAATTGTTATTCCAGTGTTCTTTGATGTGGGAACCTCATGAACATTAACATTAGATAATATGAGAGAGGCCTTCAGTGCCTAGAGTACCCTGGGGTCTGTTGACCAACTATTTCACGCCTTGCTCTTGGAGTGATCTTTGTTGGTCGACCACTCCTGGGGATGGTAACAATGGTCTTGAATTTCCTCCATTTGTACACAATCTGTCTGACTGTGGATTGGTGGAGTCCAAACTCTTTAGAGATGGTTTTGTAACCTTTTCCAGCCTGATGAGCATCAACAACTCTTTTTCTGAGGTCCTCAGAACTCTCCTTTGTTTGTGCCATGATACACTTCCACAAACATGTGTTGTGAAGAGCAGACTTTGATAGATCCCTGTTCTTGAAATAAAACAGGGTGCCCAATCACACCTGATTGTCATCACCTTGATTGAAAACACCTGACTCTAATTTCACCTTCAAATTAACCGCTAATCCTAGAGGTTCGAATACTTTTGCCACTCACTAATATGTAATATTGTATGATTTTTCTCAATAAATAAATGAACAAACATAATATTTTTTTCTCATTTGTTTAGCTGGGTTCTATTTATTTAGTTTTAGGACTTGTGTGAAAATCTGATGATGTTTTAGATCATATTTAAGCAGAAATATAGAAAATTCTAAATGGTTCAAAAACTTTCAAGCACCACTGTATACACACACACACACACACACACACACACACACACACACACACACACACATTTTGTTGAACTATTGGATATGTTTATGTACAGTATCATCTTACCATTATGATCAACCATAAACAGCAGAAGTTTATTCTGAGCAGCATGTTATAATTTATTGAATTGTCTCTTAATGAAATACTTCTTTTGTACTTTCAGTACCATTAGGACCATTCAATTTATAAACATATCTGTTGCCATATGGTCATGATCAGTGACCAACTAACTCCTGCAGAATCCCATTAGAAAACCATTGAGAAACTGGCTTTAAATCATTAAACTCTTTACACTGAGATATCAGCTCAATGAACAACACAGAATATTAATTTAAAAAAAACCCTAGAACTAGAAAACTGTAATAGTTCCCATGATTTTCAGAATGTTCGGGCATACACAAATAAACCCAGAAAAAAAGTGGAGCATTTTGAATCTTCAGTGCCAGAACAAAATAACGTTACAATTTTAGCACTTCTACTAATAATATTTACTTCACATAACCAATTATGTAGTCCTGTATTATTGTCACAGCTGCAGAAGCCTTGAATCAACCAATCCAAACAAAACTTCCTCCGCCCACAGGTTGTCGTTTTCTCTGTTATGACTTTAAACACATTTGTTTGACATCAAAGATCTTTTAGAAGGTTCTCAAGTGAAATCAGTCTCTCTTCTTTGCCAGTGCATTCTATACCAATTCTATACCCACTCTGTCCAAGCAAACACTGTGAGGGAATCAAGATTGCATATTTACACACGCACAAAGGCAAGACTCCACCTGTTACTGTGTTACTGTTCTTTCAGATCCTCTTTTCATCTTAAGATCCTTTGGTTCCATGAGAGACGAAGGAGTGGTCTTTGACATTCAGCAACACAATCACCTGATCTTTCATCTTTCTTCAACATTCAAACATTTCAAAGACCTTTATATGTGCATCCTCACGAGAAACAGAGAT
The DNA here is from genome assembly GCA_025084515.1 of Ancistrus triradiatus. Lineage (NCBI taxonomy): Eukaryota > Metazoa > Chordata > Actinopteri > Siluriformes > Loricariidae > Ancistrus > Ancistrus triradiatus. The sequence continues at coordinate 248,977 of JAJAGP010000442.1, read as the reverse complement.
CATTATTACACTGCAAAGGAGATCTTAAGCATCCTATCTTAAATTACACTGCCCCACTCTTTGAACTGAAGAACATTAACTTTGTAGCTTAACAGTAATTTTCCAATTTGAGCACTCACTCAATAAACATACCAAATTAAATTATTGATGTTAAACAAGTAAAATACAAATGGAACAACAAATGTATCAATTGTTAATGTATTCTATATAAACAAACCAGTAATGAAAGTTTGTGAACCCTTTAGAGTTGTGTATATTTCTGCATAAATATGATCAAAGTCTGCTCTTCACAACACATGTTTGTGGAAGTGTACTATGGCACAAACAAAGGAGATTTCTGAGGACCTCAGAAAAAGAGTTGCTGATGCTTATCAGGCTGGAAAAGGTTACAAAACCATCTCTAAAGAGTTTGGACTCCACCAATCCACAGTCAGACAGATTGTGTACAAATGGATGAAATTAAACACCACTGTTATCCTCCCCAGGAGTGGTCGACCAACAAAGATCCCTCCAAGAGCAAGGCGTGAAATAGTTGGCGAGATCACAAAGGACCCCTGGGTAACTTCTAGGCAACTGAAGGCCTCTCTCACATTGGCTAATGTTAATGTTCATGAGTCCACCATCAGAACACTGAAGAACAATGGTGTGCATGGTGTGGTTGCAAAGAGGAAGCCACTGCTCTCCAAAAAGAACATTGCTGCACGTCTGCAGCTTACTAAAGAACACGTGGACAAGTCAGAAGGCTATTGGAACAATGTTTTGTGAATGGATGAGACCAAAATACAACTTTTTGGTTTAAAAGAAAGGCGTTATGTTTGGAGAAAGGAAAACACTGCATTCCAGCATAAGAGCCTTATCCCATCTGTGAAACATGGTGGTGGTAGTATCATGGTTTGGGCCTGTTTTGCTGCATCTGGGCCAGGACGGCTTGCCATCATTGATGGAATAATGAATTCTGAATTATATCAGAGAATTCTAAAGGAAAATGTCAGGACATCTGTCCATGAACTGAATCTCAAGAGAATGTGGGTCATGCAGCAAGACAATGACCCTAAGCACACAAGTCATTCTACCAAAGAATGGTTAAAGAAGAATAAAGCTAATGTTTTGGAATGGCCAAGTCAAAGTTCTGACCTTAATCCAATCGAAATGTTGTGGAAGGACCTGAAGTGAGCCGTTAATGTGAGGAAACCCACCAACATCCCAGAGTTGAAGCTGTTCTGTATGGAGGAATGGGCTAAAATTCCTCCAAGCTGGTGTGCAGGACTGATCAACAATTACAGGAAACGTTTAGTTGCAGTTATTGCTGCACAGGGGGGTCACACCAGATACTGAAAGAAACGGTTCACATACTTTTGCCACACACTAATATGTAATATTGGATCATTTTCCTCAATAAATAAATGACCAAGTATAATATTCTTGTCTCATTTGTTTAGCTGGGTTCTATTTATCAACTTTTAGGACTTGTGTGAAAACCTTATGATGTTTTAGGTTATATTTAATCAGAAATATACAAAATTCTAAAGGGTTCATACACTTTCAAGCACCACTGTATATGTGAATGAGTGGGTTTGGGACGTTATTGGAGGTTATATGATCACAGAGGTTGAATATTTTTTAAATTAGGGACCTTTCTCACAAGCAGAGGTTAGGAGTGAGCATGTCTTTTTACACAAACAATGATCTAGTAATATAACTAATTTGTTTAACTTATTTTACTTTCTAGTACATGTATACAAGTAGAACAAAACCATATAGCTTAAAACTTGCCATGAGGATCTATCCTACAACAAGTAAATAGTCCAAAGCAAATGCAACACTATTTTTCAAGAACCAGAAAAATAACTTATACATTACTGTAATTACTGTCTTGGACTCTGAGAACAACTGGCAAACACCAACCAATAAACCTTGCAGATTAAAAATATATAGGGAACTTGGAAAAAGGTTTAGGACAAAAATCTATATAATAAAATATATAATGCAAAACTGACTTCAAAATAATGAAACTAAAAAATGTTAAACCTTTAGTTAAACTATTATAAATACTATAAAAATGTAGTGACCAGTAAAATTTTAAGCAAAGCGCTTTTTTCCCTTTTTTTTTCAAGATTAAAATTTCTAGGGTTCAAAACATTTCAAAGTGCTGTGTATAACAATATTTGTTTAATGATGCTCTCAGCTGCATAAATATAAATCATGATTTATATTTACTTGAAATCCAAACTTGTGCAATTTTTTTTACTGATACTCTAGAGCAGAGATTATAATTTGCACAGTACTGTGTAACAAGAGAAATTGGGGGAGGATTTCACTACTGAGGGGATCCAAAAAAGAGTTTAAACATTGAATGTATAGACAAACGATTGGCAGAAGTTCTTAGAGATTTTATACCGTATGATTTTTAAAGACTATATATAGGTATGCACCATTTAACATCCGCATTACGTTCTATGAAACAGGATGTTGACCAAAATGGACACTGACCCGACGTTACCATAGCCACATAGTCTTTTATGCTATTCTTCCAGGGGGCAAGATATCTTCAGTTGATATGTACTGTAGTTTAAATACTTTGCACATATTGCCTTATTTTAAACAATACTAATAAACAAAATATGAAAACATGTAGTTCAGTACATTACAATACTGTACAGCAATTCTTATCTTTTGTATCTTTTATGAAATTTGAAACTTGAAACACTTACCGTGCATCCCAAGATCATGTGTGATTGCATTTATTTTTTTTCCTCCTTCATGCATTCTTCTTGCTTCTTCATCCTCTTCTTGCATTGTCTTGTTGAAAAATGCATGGACATCCATGGAAAAATGTCACCTTGAAGGGAGCTTATGTTGCTTTAAATTCTCAATGTACTTTTCTGCATTAATGCTGCCATCACAGAAGTGTAAATTTCCTTTGTCCAGTATTGCCTAGTCCGTCTGTAAAAAACTTAGGGGTCACATTTGATTCAGATCTCTCCTTTGATGCACACATTGGCAGCATCACTCGAATTGCTTTCTTTCAATTACGTAATATTGCTAAACTTAGAAATATCCTCTCTTTTAATGATGCAGAAAAACTAGTTCATGCGTTTATAACCTCAAGGTTGGATTACTGTAACGCCTTACTTACTGGATGCTCTAGTAAATCTATAAATAAACTACAGTTAGTTCAGAATGCAGCTGCCCGAGTGCTAACTCGAACTAGAAAATTTGATCACATCACTCCTGTTCCATCATCACTACACTGGTTACCAGTCAAACTCCACATTGATTATAAAATACTTCTTATAACTTATAAAGCTCTACATCTCCTGGCCCCACATTATCTGAGTGATCTCTTAGAGTTTTACAATCCAACTCGTCTACTTCGTTTGCAGGGTACAGGACTTCTTTTAGTTCCTAGAATTACAGTTCCTAGAAGTCACAGCAGGGGGAAAGGCTTTCTCATACATGGCCCCCAAACGATGGATTAAACTACCCACTTTTGTTCGAGACTCAGACACTCTCCAAAGTTTTAAGTTTAGGCTAAAGACATACCTATTTACACAGGCTTTTGACTAGATTTAGACCAGGATGCATGGATTGTGTCACTGGGGCTGGAGTCTGGAGTCATGTCTGGCCTGCCTGCCTTGTCCGCTAGCCGGGAGTGTCGAGTGGGCGGTCTGGCTGAACTGGGCTTCAGTCCTCGTGATCTTAGAATAAGAGCAGAGCTGGGGGTTCATAGTCAAAGAGTCTTATGGTGATCAGAGACGTTGGGTTGCTGTCTTCTGCCTCCCGTGGGGTTGCCAATGTCTGATGTGATCCCTCTTGGCTGTGTTTCCTACCAGCTCTTCTCTTTCTAGCTATGCTGCTATAGCTAATGCTGCCGGGGTCTCATGCTACACTTGGCATCAGTGATTGTTAATAGACACTGTGCTCTTAATCAATAACTAATTACATTTTCTGTTTTCTCCGAGCTGTGTTCCGGCAGTTCCAGCCCCACACATGATGTTCATCCGCTGCAGCTCCACTCAAGCTGCTTCCGTCATCAGCTCCAGCCCCATCATACCCGGGCCACTTAATGTCGATGTGCATACTTCACATTTTATTCGAACTTTGACTCCATGACTTTAGTTTCACTCTTAGATTTATTATCTACGCCGCCCAAGGAGGTTGGGCCCCTTTTTGAGTCTTGGTCCTCCCAAGGTTTCTTCCTATAACACTTAGGGAGTTTTTCCTTGCCACTGTCGCCCTAAGCTTGCTCAATTTGGGATTGGACGTAGTTATTAGGAGATAATCTAAACTTGTAAAGTTGCTTTGAGACAATGGTCCATTGTAAAAAGCGCTATATAAATAGATCTGACTTGACTTGACTTGACTTTGCCAAGGGTGCTGATACAACCATATACTATGACAGAGCCTGGCTTTTGAATTTGTTTCTGATAACAGTCTGGATGATAATTTTCATCTTTGGTCCAGAGCACAAAACATCCAAATCTTCCAAAAAAAGATCTGGAAAACTGATTGGTCTGACCACAATACACATTTTCCATTGTGTGATGGTCCATCTTAGATGCTTCCAAACCATAGCTGCTCTAGACATAGTTAATTTAGCTTCTTTTTTGCACAGTAACGTTTTAAGTGGGATTTGTGAATGTAACTCCATATTGTAGTGTTTGACAACAGTTTGCCAAAGTTTGCCCATACAAATGTGATTATTTCAACTATTGATGAATGACAGTTCTAGATTCAGTGCCATCTGTGAGATATTGCTGCTTCATGAATTTTGCTTTTGTACCAAATAATGATTATAATCATCATTGATATTAACTGTTTGAAATAAAATTATTTTTTTTTTTACTTCATTACAAAATCTAAATTGCCCTATTCCAACTTTTTTTGGACTGTGTTGTAGGGCTGAAATGGATGTTAATAACAAATTAATTGAAGTTGACTGCACAAAACATTAAATATCTTGGTTCAATACTGTCTGCATTTAATTAAAAGTCAAACTAAATTTAAGACACACTGCATTTTTTAAATACTGTCCAAAATTCTTCTGATTTGAGGCTGTACGTAAGGCAGAACTGTACAGTGTTTTTGCTGTTTTGAGTCTGTTTACAGACAAGGATAAATCTAAAGGAAAGATTTTCTATTATCAATTATTATATTTATTCAGACCTTAGCTGTTAAAGCCATTGGATGGCTGTTAAACTGCACATACCTGTACAGTATTAAATTGTGTTATCGCATTTATAGGATCTGTCCTAATTAGAACGGGAATCGTGCTGGCTATTTGTATTGTGGCATTGGCAAACTCCCCAGCTAGCAGCAGGGTGGGTGTGGCATCCCTACAGCGACTCCCAGCATGCACTGCATGTCTGGCATGCCGGGTTTATTTTTGTTATATTAACGATACTTAGGTTAAGTCAGGATTGTTTATAGTTGTGCAAGCGTTTCTCAATTTTATAAGTGTATTCCAGCATTTAGGGTCATTCTCTTCGTTATAACAATTATGTACTTGTATCTATGAAGTAGACACCTACTTCATTTAGTCTCCTCCACCACAGTCCCAGCATTAGATCAGCCTAGGCAGTGTGTACAGCCCTTTTAACATTTATGTTTACTCATTTAGAAAACGTGACGTACAACTGATACAATCTTACAATCCAAGCAATTGTGAGTTGAGGACCTTGTTGAAGGACCCAACAGTGGCAGGTTGTCAGAGGTGGGACTTGAACCGTGGACATCCTGGTCCATATTCTAGTACCTTAACTGCTACAGTGGTGCTTGAAAGTTTGTGAACCGTTTAGAATGTTCTATATTTTTGCATAAATGTGACATAAAACATCATTAGAATTTCACACAAGTCCTAAGAGTAGATAAACCCAGTTAAACAAATGAGACAAAAATATTATTCTTGGTCATTTATTTATTGAGGAAAATGATCCAATATTACATATTAGTGAGTTGCAAAAGTATGTGAACCTTTGCTTTCAGTATCTGGTGTGACCCCCCTGTGCAGCAATAACTGCAACTAAACGTTTCCTGTAACTGTTAATCAGTCCTGCACACCGGCTTGGAGAAATTTTAACCCATTCCTCCATACAGAACAGCTTCAACTCTGGAATGTTATTGAGTTTCCTCACATTAACTGCTCGCTTCAGGTTCTTCCACAAGATTTTGATTGGATTAAGGTCAGAACTTTGACATTAACTTCATTCTTCCTTAACATTTTTTGGTAGATTGACTTGTGTGCTTAGGGTCGTTGTCTTGCTGCATGACCCACCTTCTCTTGAGATTCAGTGCATGGACAGATGTCCTGACATTTTCCTTTAGAATTCTCTGATATAATTCAGAATTCATTGTTCCATCATTGATGGCATGCCGTACTGGCCCAGATGCAGCAAAACAGGCCCAAACCATGATACTACCACCACCATGTTTCACAGATGGGATAAGGTTCTTATGCTGGAATGCAGTGTCTTCTTTTCTCCAAACGTAACGCTTTTCTTTTAAATCAAAAAGTTCTATTTTTGTCTCACCCATCCACAAAACATTCTTCCAATAGCCTTCTGGCTTGTCCACGTGATCTTTAACAAACTGCAGATGAGCAACAATGTTCTTTTTGGAGAGCAGTGGCTTTTTCCTTGCAACCCTGACATGCACACCATTGTTCTTCAGTGTTCTTCTGATGGTGGACTCATGAACATTAACATTAGATAATGTGAGAGAGGCCTTCAGTTGCCTAGAAGTTACCCTGGGGTCCTTTGTGACCAACTATTTCATGCCTTGCACTTGGAGTGATCTTTGTTGGTCGACCACTCCTGGGGAGGGTAACAATGGTCTTGAATTTCTTCCATTTGTACACAATCTGTCTGACTGTGGATTGGTGGAGTCCAAACTCTTTAAAGATGGTTTTGTAACCTTTTCCAGCCTGATGAGCATCAACAACTCTTTTTCTGAGGTCCTCAGAAATCTCCTTTCTTCGTGCCATGGTACACTTCCACAAACATGTGTTGTGAAGAGCAGACTTTGATAGATCCCTGTTCTTTAAATAAAACAGGGAGCCCACTCACACCTGATTGTCATTCCATTGATTTAAAACACCTGACTCTAAATTCACCTTCAAATTAACTGCTAATCCTAGAGGTTCACATACTTTTGCCACTCACTAATATGTAATACTGTATGATTTTCCTGAATAAATAAATCACTAAGTATAATATTTTTGTCTCATTTATTTATCTGGGTTCTCTTTATCTACTTTTAGGACTTGTGTGAAAATCTGATGATGTTTTTCTGCATATTTATGCAGAAATATAGACAATTCTAAAGGGTTCACAAACTTTCAAGCACCACTGTAAGTCACCACATTGATATTTTTAAGAGCTATTTCTTGTGCTTTTGGGCATTTTTATGCCCTTATGCCACTTTATTATTTTTTTCCCGGTCTGCCTCCTTAAAGTATAGTCAGTATTCTTGGCTATGATGTATGTTGTGGCTATTTATTATGTAGCTTAGAGCCTTAGCATTTTTTCAGGTGGAAGCTGAAAGCATTGAAGTGCTTATAACAAAATACCCACTTTATGCTCTGAGGTAGCTGTGGATGATAACTACAGGCATGCCTTAAGGTTGCACCCGGACAAGACTTGGTAACAAAGTTATAGTATTGTTCTATTAAATATATTTCTGCACTGACCACTATTCTAAGTCAACGATATACAAATTCCTTATCTTCACCTCCTGAGATCTTATGTTTTTTTGTTTGTTTGTTTTTTTACCTTCAAGCCCTTGACTTTAACCTTCACCTTTGATTCCAAGCAAGGCCAGCAGGGCCAGATGCTCTTCTCTGTTCAGACTGAATGGAGCAACGCAAGCAAGTCAAGATATGTCAAAACATGTCAAATAATTGTTTCTTCTGTAGTGTTCTATGTCTGATTTCATTTTCCTTTCATACATACAGCTCGACTCTCTCTCTTTCTCTCTCTCTCTCGCTCTCTCGCTCTCCCTGTAGTCAACATGCAGCATGAAGGCTCCTTGGGAAAGGCTGAGGCAGCATCTTTGTGTGACACAAACCGTCTGCTCTGCTATCAAACACCATCTGTCGCTACATCTGAACTTACACACCCGTGCACATATCTGAGCCACCTGCTCAGAGCAGAAGCTCTTAAAATGTAGTTTACACACTTACTGTCTGGCACAATGCACAGTAAATGAAGTCATGTGATGCCGATTGACTTTGACTCACATTTACAATTTCATCTGTTTACCTTAAATGAGTTTAGTATTCAGTTTGTTGCATGAAATAGGAAAATGTCCTCCTGAAAACATCAACATCCCCCACCAACCATGCATGGCAAGCAGGGAAGGAAGCTGTGGGCTTTCCTTTTCTTGTTTCCACTCTAGTGATTTCTTCACCTCATGTGCTTTACCTCGTTCTTCATGTGTACTTCCATAGCCGAGTGCGTGTGTGTCAAGTCAGATTTATTTACACAACGCTTTTTACTACAGAGCATTGTCACAAAGCAGCTGTACAAATATCTAGGCCCAAAGCCCAAACTGAGCTAGGATGACAGTGGCAAGGAAACACTCCCTAAATATTATAAGGAAGAACCCTTGGGAAGACCAAGGGACCCAGCCTCCTTGGACAGTCTATGTGACATATGTAAGAATTAAACCTAATGTGAGAAAGTTACCTATTTAATGTGTTTATAGTAATAAATAAGCAGAAGCTAAATTAAAAAAGTAAAAGAGACATAAAGAGTGCATATTTAAAGAAAATATAATGATATACAGACTACAAATTAAAGATAATGTAATAATATGAAGAGTATAACAAAATATAAAATATAAAACTAGAAATATATATATATATATACCCTAGTGGGTAAGGTACTGGACTATGGACCAGAAGGTCCAGGGTTCACGTCCCACCTCTGCCAAGCTGCCACTGTTGGGTCCTTGAGCAGGGCGTCTGCCAAATGCTGTAAATGTAAATGTAAATGTTATGTCTGGAGAAAGGAAAACACTGCATTCCAGCATGAAAACCTTATCCCATCTGTGAAACATGTTGGTGGTAGTATCATGCTTTGGGCCTGTTTTGCTGCATCTAGGCCTGGACAGCTTGCCATCATTGATGGAACAATAAACTCTGAATTATATGAAAGAATTCTAAAGAAAAATGTCAAGACATCTGTCCATGAACTGAATCTCAAGAGAAGGTGGGTCATGCAGCAAGACAACGGCCCTAAGCACACAAGTCATTCTACCAAAGAATGGTTAAAGAAGAATAAAGTTAATGTTTTGGAATGGCCAAGTCAAAGTCCTGACCTTAATCCAATGGAAATGTTGTGGAAGGACCTGAACCGAGCAGTTAATGTGAGGAAACCCAACAACATCCTGGTGTGCAGGACTGATCAACAGTTAAAGGAAACGTTTAGTTGCAGTTATTGCTGCACAGGGGGGTCACACCAGATACTGAAAGCAAATGTTCACATACTTTTGCCACTCACTAATATGTAATATTGGATCAGTTTCCTCAATAAATAAATGACCAAGAATAATATTTTTGTCTCATTTGTTTAACTGGATTCTCTTCATCTACTTTTAGGACTTACTTTTAAACATACTGAATATGTTTTAGGTCATATTTATATATAGAAAATTCTAAAGGGTTCACAAACTTTCAAGTACCACTGTACAAATGTATGGATGTATATATTTATCTATATACAGTATGTCCAATGGGGGCCAAACTGCTGAGATCACTAGTGAAAATGTTTGTTTGGATCTTTCTGGAGAAGGATTTATAGTGCAGCAGGATAACTTACCAAAACACACCTCAAAACTTAACAACAAATACTCAAATATTCTGACCTCCAGTATACGTAAAGTGCCTGCAGAAAATCATCATACTCTGTCAACACAAATGGGTAGAAATGCACTACATTAAGTACCTATACAGTAGCTCAGATACATTTATTTAATTAACGTTTTGAACAAAAGAAAATCTGTAAGTTTTTTCCATGCAAGTTTTTTCTGGATACTTCGATTTGTTCCCATGTTTCAAAGACTTAAGTTAATTGGTATCTCTACCATGTCACTGTGTGTGTGTGTGTGTGTGTGTGTGTGTGTGTGTAAGTGGGTAGGAATATAAATGAAAAATTTATGTTTACACATTACAACCTCAACATCAAGGTGAAAACAAAATGTAATAAAAATCTGAATTCTGATCAGTTACTGAAATTTAAATACATCAGTTGTAGTTTTTGATCACTTCATAATAAAAGCAGCTGTTCCTTGAGGATTCCACTACTAGAATTCACCATGGTTGGAAACATGTTTTCAAAACAACAATCTCACAAGTTTTACACTAAGCTGGTCTGTATTGAAGCACAGCAAGAAAGTAGCCTCTTCTGAAAACATGGCACACTGATTCTTGCTTGCACTTCTGTTGCTATGTGGCAAAAGATTATAAACCATGTGTAGCAAAAACCAAACAGAGCTAGCAACATTATTGTGGGGCGTGTCAGTTGGTCTTTATATGGCTGCTTAATTCTTAAGGACAACACGACAACCACCCTAAACATACTACCAAAAAAATCTATCAATGGTGTCCTTATTATTCTGACATAGTGTGTAGGCTATAGTAAACTACCTAGCTGCTGTTAATCCCTACTGGTACAAGACAGATTTTAGCATTACATCAGTTAATTCCACACTCAGACCTGTCTTGACTGGGACAGGTGAGTATAAAATGGGAAATAAAACGTGTAGTTACATCATTACCTTTTCAGATGCTAAAGGGGTGCAGAGACAGTTTTGCTGGCCTGGCATGAATGGCCATTGCCTGAGGTGAGGGTAGATGGAGCAATTGACATAATCCACCGGCACTGCAACAGAGACCCGTACCCAGCCCTGCGATGGACTGGCGCCTCTGTTCAGGATAAATTCTCCCCTCTACCCTGTGAAGTCCAGGACAGACTCCAAACCTCCCCAACCCAAGCCAAATATCAATATAAATCATAATGAACACAATGCCATGTAGGTAATGTTAGCACATACTGACTATAAAGTGCACTAGCATACAATGATCATAAGGGAATATCAAATTTCACTATGAAAGTCTCCCAGGGATCTTGCGATCCCATAATAAATTGAATCAGACATGATTAGTTCAAAGCTATGGGACATGGTGTCATCTGTATTGATTGAAACGTCACACTCTTGGAGTTTTTTTCAGAGGTACTAAGATGGGTATGGTACTATTGCACTGTGACAACAAAATCAACTACATTATGAAACAATATAATAAGAATCAGCCAACAAAGATAAGTTAAACCTTTAAAAAATCACCATTCCACACAAAAAAACACAAAGTCCATTTAATTTTACAAAGAATGGCACAGATACAGCAATGGAAACCAATAGCAAGTCCTACGTTAAGAAATCATGTTCAACAGTGCTCAATAGCAGTGGATATGCGGTAAAATTAGCAGTCTGGTCGCAGTGTCCCTTACCAGTGATGGAATGTGAAACAACAACCTTCAATGCAATTGCACAGACCGCTAATTGCTGATCTGCCTCCACATGTGTGTCATGATCAACTAATTAAACTGGATGAGGATACACGCATTTCTTTTATGCTGTTGCATGGCTCCTTAAACATGCAATCCCCTAATGCCACTCTTCTAACAAACAAATATAAGGAGTCACACTTTAAAAAATGAAATTCTGTACTGATGATATAATGGCATGAGCATGTTCTAAATCACCATTATGTTATACGCAATGTAATCAGAAAATACAGTGACTAGAAAGGATTCAGGATTACATCTTTGTGGATCTCATGTGGACCAAAAAGGTAAATCTAATATGCCAGTGTAGTTAAAATAATTACATATTGTTGATTTTTGCTCTTTGAATAACTGCCATTTACAAAATACAAAATATAATTCATTTTATATTAGTTATTAAATTTGATATTTAGGTTTACAGTATATACTGAATAAAACATATAGGAAAAACTGACTAAATTTGGTATGTGCAAAACATTTCGGACACTTTTCAGTTTGATAAGGTCTCAGAAGTTAACTGACTTGTTAGGCCTTAATCTAAGTCAGATGTAGACAACTCCAGAGTTTAATATATTATATGACACTTTAAAACCACTCTCAATGGGCTCCTTTAAGCAGATGATCTGAAATAATATACTTTATAATAAGACAATGGATTTCAAAGCAGGAAAAGGCAATACAAATATCGAAACATGTCCTTGCAATTTATACTTTTTTAGAGGATTAGTGGTCCACTGGTTTGCTGTGCAATGTTGCCTTCATGTGATCTGCATGCAATAGTCATCAGAAGAAACAAGTACCTGTGATCTCATCATAAAAGTCAACATCTGAAGTATGCAACAAAACACTTAAGCCAGAGGCATTTTGAAAAAAAAATAAAGCTTTGGCTATAATTACCAAAGGTGTTTTTGGATAAAAAGAAAAAAACTTTCTTGAAAAGAACATCTTTCCAACTGTTGAGGATGGGGGTTGTTCTGGTAAGCTTTGGGGTTGTGTGGCATATTGTGCAGATAGGGTAAAGAATTGATTCTAGTATATATCAACAAATCCTGGAAAACAAAAGTGCCTATTGTCAGTAAAGAAACTGAAGTTGAAAAGTGTGTGGCTTTTACAACAAGACAATGACACAAAACATACCTCAAAGTCAACTTGAATGGCCATCAAGAAATGAAAGATGAAAGTTTTTGAATGGCCTTCACAGTTCTCTGAGTTGAATCTTATTGAAATCTGTGGGTAGATCCCAAACATATGTCAGAGAGTGGGAAGAATTTATTAAAGCCGTAATATAAATGCTATTATCTGCTATAAGAACCATTTGGAGGCTGTTATTTCTGACAAAGAGAAATAAACAGAAAACTCCATCACCCTCCAACACACTCAGACACTGCAGGTTAAAACCTGCAGAAAAGTGTAATATTTAAGTTTTTTTTCTGCAGAGGTGTGTTAAGTTTTGTTCAGTTAGAAAATCCAGAAATCATGTTATTTTACCAGGGCTAAATAGACTGTAGGAAGCTCAGTTCTAAATGATATGCAGTGTATTTAGATGATATATCCTGATGACCCTGTTTGGTATCTTTGGTACTGACAATTTGGATAACCAAATTTAGGATGAGTAATTAGTCATAGTACAAGTCACTTAGCAATATTGGCCAACATTTGTACAAGAACGTATTCTCCATTCTTATTGTCCTTCCTGTGCCAGACTGCGTATCTCCAAAGTCCCTCTCATAAATCTTTGATCTTGACCTCCCTATTAGCTTAACCTAAAAGGGATATTGACATTACAGACTCGAGGCTTCTCTCCTCCTTCCGGCTGTAGATGAGAGCTCCTGCTGGTTTAAATATAGTGTGTCACACCTCGTATTTGGATTTGTCTCTCAGAGTCACACGCCTGGCCTTTAACAAGCTCTTGAAGACAGGGAACAGACATCTTAACAGCCTGTCACCAGTTAGCAAACATGTAAGAGACTGGGGACACCTAGTGGCAAGAATGTCAATAGTGTGTTTAAGTGAACAGTGTCAGCTGTAGTTCTCAGACAATGCGTTGTTTCAAATCATTATGCTCTACTGCTAATCTTTTATATAGAATTAAACCCAAATAAAGACAAAAATAATTCATGTAGTCTGTAATGTAATTATTGGCATCCCTGGTAGAGATGAGTAGAAAGAGCTATAACAAATACATATAGCCTAATCTCATATAGAGAAAATGAGAAAAATCCAACCTTTTATTAAATTTAGTTTAAAGTACAGTGGTGCTTGAAAGTTCGTGAATCCTTTAGAATTTTCTATATTTCTGCATAAATATAAGCTAAAACATCATCAGATTTTCACACAAGTCGTAAAAGTAGAAAAAGAGAACCCAGTTAAACAAACGAGACAAAAATATTATACTTGGTCATTTATTTATTGAGGAAAATTATCCAATATTACATATTAGTGAGTGGCAAAAGAACCTCTAGGGTTAGCAGTTAATTTGAAAGTGAAATTAAAGTTAGGTGTTTTCAATCAATGGGATGACAATGATGTGTGAGTGGGCACCCTATTCTATTAAAAAAACAGGGATCTATCAAAGTCTGCTCTTCACAACACATGTTTGTGGAAGTGTATCATGGCATTGATGCTCATTAGATGATGCTCGTCTCTAAAGAGTTTGGACTCCACCAATCCACAGTCAGACAGGTTGCATACAAATGGAGGAAATTATTAAGTCCATTATTACCCTCCCCAGGAGTGGTCGACCAACAAAGATCACTCCAAGAGCAAGGCATGTAATAATTGGTGAGGTCACAAAGGACCCCAACTTTTAAGCAACTGTACACCTCTCTCACATTGGGTAATGTTAATGTTCATGAGTCCACCATCAGAAGAACACCAAACAACAATAGTGTGCATGACAGGGTTGCAAGGAGAAAGCCACTGCTCTCCAAAAAGAACATTGCTGCTCGTCTGCAGTTTGCTAAAGATCACACGGACAAGCCAGAAGGCTATTGGAAGAATGTTTTGTGGATGGATGAGACCAAAATAGAGCTTTTTGGTTTAAAAGAAAAGCGTTACATTTGCAGGAAGGAAAATACTGCATTCCAGCATAAGAACCTTATCCCATCTGTGAAACATGGTGGTGGTAGTATCATGGTTTGGGCCTGTTTTGCTGCATCTGGGACAGGACGGCTTGCCATAATTGCTGGAACAATGAATTTGGAATTATATCAGAGAATTCTAAAGGAAAATGTCAAGACATCTGTCCATGAACTGATTCTCAAGAGAAGGTGGGTCATGCAGCAAGACAACGACCCTAAGCACACAAGTCGTTCTACCAAAGAATGGTTAAAGAAGAATAAAGTTCATGTTTTGGAATGGCCAAGTCAAAGTCCTGACCTTAATCCAATGGAAATGTTGTGGAAGGACCTGAAGCGAGCAGTTAATGTGAGGAAACCCACCAACATCCCAGAGTTGAAGCGGTTCTGTACGGAGGAATGGGCTAAAATTCCTCCAAGCCGGTGTGCAGGACTGATTAACAGTTATAGGAAACGTTTAGTTGCAGTTATTGCTGCACAGGGGGGTCACACCAGATACTGAAAGCAAAGGTTTACATACTTTTGCCACTCATAAATATGTAATATTGGATCATTTTCATAAATAAATGACCAAGTATAATATTTTTGTCTCATTTGTTTAACTGGGTTCTCTTTTTCTACTTTTACGACTTGTGTGAAAATCTGATGATGTTTTAGCTCATATTTATGCAGAAATATAGAAAATTCTACAGGGTTCACAAACTTTCAAACACCACTAATTGATACATTATATTACATTTAAACAAATATTCTTAGAAACATCATGTGACTGAAAAAATGCTTTACTGCTGTGCAAAGGTTTCAGACACAAAACAGTTTTACAGAATTTGTGATTATTTTAAGTCTGCTGCATTAGAGCATCAGTGGGAAACAAAACAAACACAAACATAGATACACAAATATTTAGTTATTTAGTTTAAATATGAAATCCTACAGTGTGATTTGTCTATGTTTATAAGGCAAGTGAAAGTATAGCAACAAGATCAAATTTCATGCTGTACAAGCTATTTTGCAGAAGCACAAAACAAACAGCCAAGGTTTATGACAAGGAACAGTGGTCAGCCACAGAATCTCAGAAGACTTGAAGTACATCAGATTTACTTCTCTTAAATCAGAAGGTGTCGACCACTGCTCCCAGCTCAGAACAAGCAAAAACCATTGGAACCATTGTAATCCCATCTACAGGCAGAACATGTTTTATGGTCTTCATGGAAGAGCTGCAACTTAAAGAAGCAAAGCCTGCTGAAAAGAACAGGCAAATCATTGTCAATCATGCAGTTCCATCAGGGTGGAGTCTGATTGGTCCCAAATTCATTTTCCTGCATGACAGTGACCCCAAACACATGACCAAAGTCCAGCAAAAGAACAATGAGTCCTACAGCAGATGGTATGGCCCCCACAGAACCTTGATCCCATCATCATTAAGTCAGTCTGGGAGTACATGAAGAGACAACCAAAGTCTTCAGAAGAGCAGTGGCAGGTTCTCCAAGAGGCTTTGGAGAACATACCAGCTGAGTACCTTCATGTACATTAACAGCATGTACCTAAGAGCATTAATGCTGTTTTAAAAGCTAGGGTTGCCAAATATTGATATGGTTTAGATTTATTCTGTTTGTCAAGTTTATTTTTGCAATAGAAATGCATACATGCAATAGAAATATTTACAGTAGTGTATATTTTACTTTAATAAGTTGAGAAGTGTCTAGGAATTTTCAAGCAGTAATTTGTGAATTTCTGTGTCACTGGGAAATACACTCGTTGACAAAAAAAAAAACGCACCCAGATAGAAATGTTGGACTGCTGCAAAACTCAAAAAGCATGCAGTTACGTCGCAGACAGATATGTACATTGGGTCTTGCCATAAGAGGGCATAAAAGTGCTTCTGCCACTGCTCTATAAAAAGACTCTCAGAGGCTACTTTTGGCTAGTGTACCTCTTGGTGAGAGATCACTGACTGCTAGACATGCCTCTATAATACATTTGCGCACAGCTATGCCTGTAGAGCCTGTGCTCTCAGAGTTTGCTGAAGCGGGTGTTCCAGCTGGTCTCACAAATGCATGATAGGCAATAAATCTGGTGACTGGAAAGGCCAAGGAAGTATTGCAATTTGCTAGAGACATTCATGGAAAACCCTTGCTGTGCTTGGACGAGCATTGTACTGCTGAAAAATGTCAGTTGGAAGGCCTGCCATGAGAGGTGTCCCTCATATCACTAGTAGGAGTGACTGACTCTCATATGGCTCCCCAGATCATCACTCCAGCAGTTGGGGCAGTGTGTCACTCCACAGCAAAGGCAGGATTGAAACACTCACCACAAGGTTTCCGTACTCAATCCTGACCGTCATTGGATCCCAAACAGAACCTGGATTCGCCACTAAAGACACTATGGTCCCAGTCCAAACAGTTCAGGTTTGTCCCCAAGAACAGTGAAACGAATGTTAAGAGAAGTAAATAAAAAAGGTAGAAAAAAGTGGCATCTAACCATGTCTCCAAAACTACTACCAGATGCAACCACCATGTAAACAGATTATTCAAAAAGCTTGCCAGGAAAAATACTTTTCTGCCAACTAACCACAAATGCAAGGCTCTGGGGTTTGCAAATCGCTGCTGGGACTTTGACTGGAATAGTGTTCCATGGTCAGATGAAACAAAAATTAGCTTTTTCACAAAAAAAAAAAACTCAAGGTGAATTTCATGTAAAAAGGATGACCACTGAAAAGAACCTGATACCCATTGTTAAGTGTGGTGGAGGATCTGTGATGAATCTCGTTATGGAATATGGCACCATAAATTCCCTGAAACACCAGCGCATTTTAAATCAAAATCGGTCTGCCTATGTCAAGAAACTAAAAATAAGTCATCACTAGACCTTCTAGTAGGACAACGATCCAAACATATATCCAGATCAACACAAAAATAGTTTACTGAACACAAAATCAATCAAGATATAAAAAAGAATGTTCTCAATTTCTGCCGTTTATGCTCCAACCTTATATGATGTTATAAGCAAATTGTCAAGAGTGCTAATAAATTTGGCACAAGTGGTTTTGGTTTAAAAAAAAAGATTATTTCTTAATGAGGGTTTTTTTGTCATTGTGCTACTGAATCATGAGTAGGCAAATGTTCCCCTTTTAAGCACCACGTACTACTGACAACGTAGAAGTTTACAAGGGCCTATTCTTGTAGGACTATTTATAGAAATATTATGTAATCACCATTGTAATTCCACTCTGCACTCTAGGTCATGTCTTAAGCTCACTCACTTTATTGTTAGATGTCATATGGTCAAGCTTCTCAGTCTCAACTATTTCACCAGTGCAGTTTTAATTTAGAAAACAAACAGACTACCAGGTTTAGGAAATTTGATTAGTAGGTATTGTCCAGTGACAGGACAATCCTACATCACAAGACTGACATGAAACAGTATAGAGCCAAAGGTTTGTTGACACTCAAATTTAATCCATGGATTTTAATATGAAGCTTGACCACCTCCAACTATGCTGCTGCTAGAAACTTTATTTTTCTGAAAAGTCTTTCCACTATAATTCAGAACACGACTGTCAGGTCGAGCACTGATGTTGCACAATAAGCCTGAACTTACTGTTGCCATTTTAAATTCATTTTAATGGTGTATAATGAAACTAGGATCAGGGCTCTCTTGAAGCTAACCAAGTTATCCATTCAAATTGGAAAACCATTTCGTTATGAACTTTGTTTGAAAAACTATGAATGTCTCATATTTCAGAGGTACTGAGATTTTCCATTCTACTGCCATAATTTGTCTATGAAAATAGACCAATCCTGGATGAGATGGGAATCCATCACAGGGCACAAGCACACACACATTCACTCACAATGGGACCCTTTAGAGGCACCAGTTGACCTACAACATGTCCTAGTGAGTGGGAGGAAATTAGAGTAACTGGAGGAAACCCATGCAAGATACAAGAGAACATGAATACTCAACACATGCAGTGGACCGGGACTTGAACCTGAGTCTCTGGAGAAGTGGGATGACAGCACTAACAATTACACCACTCTGCCAGTATGCAACATAATGTATCACAAACATGGCAGATATTGTAAGCTGTCCTGAACTGTAATGATTTCTAACATTTATTTTGCAATGGATTGTGTTAATTGCTTTTATTATTAAGACCACATTGTTTGACAGCATAACTGCTTATGCTGCATGCTCTCCAGTACACAACAGATTAAAGATGACATTCTATGACTAAGTGCTAATGGCGTGATATCAACAAGTCTATGCCAAAAGCATTAACCCTCTGGATAGTATCTCTTGTCTTTGGGGTCAGTTTGACCACAGCAATTGAAACCTCCAGAAAATTATTATAATTAACTGTTACCCAAGTTAATGTGTCAGGTACTTTGTTGCTTTGTTCTAGCACTAGTACAAGCATGGCTTTGTTAGGTTAGGGTACTACAGTAAAGCAGAGGGTTGTTTTTTTCAATTGTATAAATTTGCATCTTATAATGACCTCAGTATAAATCAAAACAACCCAAAACAAATGTGTGTAAACCGTTGATATTTCTTATTCTGTGTACAGCTAAAACAGCCTTAAAGGCTTAAAGGCTAAAACCTTGACCTTAAAGGACACTGATGTGTTCAGAACATTGAAAACATATAATCATGTTAAACATATGTTTACCTAGTTGTCCCCATTAAAGTACAACAAGTCTTTAAATATGCAGCAAAGAAAACATTGGGCAATCATTTATGTAGAGGCTTTAACATTGAATTGGGGTCAAAATGAACTGATAATAATATTATGCGGGGTAAAGTTATTATTTTGAAATTTGTTAAATAATAAGCACTATAAAGAATGATGACTTTATGATGACTGAAAAATAACATACACTAACAATTACTGTATGTTACAAGATGCCATGATATAGAATGAGAATATGAATTGAAAATTGCTGTTCAAAGAGCAAATCTGACAGAGCTTGACAGGAAGAATGGACAGAAACTTAAGGACAGAAACAGTTCTTAAAGACTTGCAGCTGTAATTGAAGCAAAACGATAACAACAAACCCCTTGTGTCCTAACAACTGTCAAATCACATACACGACCAAGTACTGTACAACCCCAAATCAGAAAAAATTGGGATGGAATGGAAAATAGAAAAAAAAACATGTAATGTGTCTTACATTTACATTGAGTTTTATTTCAGTGCAGACAGTATGAACCCAAGATATTTTATGTTTTGTCTGGAACAGGCCTGCAACACATACTAAGAAAGTTGTAATGGTGGCAATTTAGCTCTCATACTGAGGTTTTAAAAAAAAAGCTAAATAATGATGTGATTTCAAATTGATAGGCTTACACCAAAACCCTTTACGGAATGATTTTCCTCTATATTCGTTGAATCGTTTAATGATATTATGCACTGTTTTGGGAGAAATATGCAACGTGTTGCATTCCAAAATGCATAATAATAATAATAATAATATTAAAGGAACGTGGTATTTGTTAGCCATTTAAGTATGAATAAGAAGCATATTAGAACTGGCACTAACTAAAAATCATAATTGTTAAACATCATTATACACATGACGTAAAGATTGTCTGTAAACTTAGTGACAGAAAAACATCAGGGTAGCATTATACATACCCTGCCAAAAAAGTAGAGGTATTTTTAAGCACAAATAAATGCAAAACTAAAGAAAAATCCCTTTAGATACTTGATGTTTTACCAAAGTTCATATAATTTGTGTGTCCTCCTTATGAGGTCAAAATATTGGTGCACCTGTACTCATTTTCCCGTTGTCTGTTTAATGAATGAATTCAAGTCAAGTCAGATCTATTTATATAGCGCTTTTTACAATGGAGCATTGTCTCAAAGCAACTTTACAGGTTTAGATTATCTCCTAATATCTACGTCCAATCCCAAATTGACAAGGAAAAACTCCCTAAGTGTCATGAGGAAGAAACCTTGGGAGGACCAAGACTCAAAAAGGGACCCAACCTCCTTAGGCGGCGTAGATGATAAATCTAAGAATGAAACTAAAGTCATGGAGTCATAGTTCAAATAAAATATAAAATATTCACATCGGCATTAATTAGTCCGATACACAGAGTCACTCTAGGATCCTGAGTCTAAGCAGAAGAGTCGTTGGCTGCACATCGTCTCCAGATAACTGGAGGAGGGTGAGGGTTACTGTGTGTATATTAACAATCACTGATGCCACGTGTAGCATGAGACCCCGGCAGCATTAGCTATAGCAGCATAGCTAGAAAGAGGAGAACTGGACGGTAGCACAGTCAAGAAGGATCACATGAGACATCGGAAACTCCAAGGGAGGCAGAAAACAGCAACCCAACGTCTCTCATCACCATAAGACTCTTTGACTATGAACCCCCAGCTCTGCCCTTAGTCTAAGGCAAGCATGCACAGGTCAAGATCAAGAGGACTGAAGCACAGTTCAGCCAGACAGCGCACATGACACTCCCGGCTAACGGACAAGGCAGGCAGGCCAGACATGACTCCAGACTCTGGCCCTAGTAACCCGAGCCATGCATCCTGGTCTAAATCTAGTCAAAAACCTGCGTAAATAAGTATGTCTTTAGCCTAGACTTAAAATTTTGAAGAGTGTCTGAGTCTTGAACGAAAGTGGGTAGTTCATTCCTTAGTTGGGGGGCCATGAGAAAGCCTTTCCCCCTCCTGTGACTTTTTTTATTCTAAGAACTGCACCCTGCGAACAAAATAGACGAGCTGGATTGTAAAACTCTAAGAGTTCACTCAGATAATGTGGGGCCAGGCCATGTAGAGCTTTATATGTTATAAGACGTATTTTGTAATCAACACGGAATTTAACTGGTAACCAGTGCAGTGATGATAGAACAGGAGTGATATGAACGAATTTTCTAGCTCGAGTTAGCACTCGGGCGGCTGCATTCTGAACTAATTGAAGTTTATCTATAGATTTACTAGAGCATGCAGTAAGTAAGGCGTTACAGTAATCCAACCTTGAGGTTATAAACGCATGAACCAGTTTCTCTGCATCATTAAAAGAGAGGATATTTCTAAGTTTAGTGATATTACATAATTGAAAGAAAGCAATCCGAGTTTTTTACAGACGGACGGGGCAATACTGGACAGCCATCTAGATTTAGGATAGATGTAGCCAACCTGTCTCTCACGGCCTTGGGTCCCACTAATAGAACCTCAGTTTTATCTGAGTTAAGTAAGAGAAAATTAAATGACATCTAATCTTTTATTTCTTTTACACAGTCCTCAATTTTGTTGATTGTAAGGCAGTCATTTGGTTTGTCCGATATGTACAGCTGTGTATCATCTGCATAGCAGTGAAAACTAATGCCATGTTTACGAATAACTGAGCCTAGTGGCAGCATGTACAGAGAGAATAAAAACAGGACAAGCACTGACCCCTGAGGCACACAAATTGAGTTCATAATTTGTGAATTTGAAAAACGTTGGGTTATGTCTGCAGGTATGCGAGTACTTTTTTCCTATATTTACTTAAACATTATTGTCACAGAATTGAAATTCAGTAAGCAGAAAACATAATCTGAGAGATAGCATATGTATCTCGCTAGCTATGAGCTCTAGCTATGATGGATAGTGCCTTTTGAAGTATTCTTAACAGTGTTTTTTGTTCCTTGCTACAAAGTTGTATTTTGTGCTGCACTTTTTGCCAGAGTACTGAATGGTCAAATATTTAACGTACAGCACAGTGATTGCTATAATTTCTTGTGAGCTAGTCAGTCAGTTAAGTATGTTAATATAAATAAAGAATATAATCTTCTATAACAAAGAGCCAAGCCATGATTATTCAAGGAGAAAGGGATGGGAGTATGAGATGATGTTAAACACTGTCCGGATCAACAATCATTTCAGCCATACAAATCAGAGAAAGCTAGCACTAATGTTAGCATTAGGCCTTACAGATATAATCCTAAGTGGCTTAGGGATTTCTCCTGGCTGATTTATGAGCATGACTGATAGTAGCAGTCATAGTTTAAATTGAGGAAGGACTAAGGCATTGTCATCCCAACCTCCCTTTCCCAAGTATAGGACTGTGTGCTGAAGCAAGTCTACTACAGATATTACTGTATGCCTTTTTAAAACATTTACTTATTTATAAAATGTATTTTTTATATTTTGTTAAGCTGTATTCAAATTCAAAATTGAATTTGTATTGAAACACACTACTTTAATAAGTTCTAACCAATATGATCAGTCTTTCCAAATCTCGGCTGCAGTAAAATATCTCAATTATATTTCTCTTACCCCTGCCCCCTCCAAAAAATAAATAAATACATTTAAACTAAATAAAAACTATTAAAAACACCCAACTATCCATACATATGTTAGTTTGAGTTAATTTCCTTGAATTGTCCATAGAACAGGCATTATATGACATCACTTAGAACATTTTGATTGTAGAGAATTATCATGAAAATTTTGTTCAAGGATTAAGCGCTATCACCATTCACAAAGCTATGCTTAAAGGTCTAAAACTTTTGGTTTGTTTGATTTGTTCATATGTATTATTATAAGTCTGTGATTAAACATGCATTGTTATCATAATTTATAACTGATACTTTCAATGTTTGTATTACTGTAGGAACTTGTTTCATGCTCCTCACCATTCTGTTACCCATATTTCCTGCCCAACCTCCCCCACTCCCAAACCCATTTTTGACAAAGATTCCAGTTGGACAGATCAGTCTGCCGTCAGTCCCTTTCATTTCTGCCGAAAAATCTGGATGAGGCGACATGCCGGGGAATCTCTGGGACTCAGAGGGGATGTCCTGGGAAAGAACAAAAGCACTGTGGCCCCAGCCGGACCACCATCCAAATTAAGACCCTCTTAGATGTGAGAGATCTGGGCCCTCCATTTCTGAGGAGAGGAGAAGAAAAAAGCATGTGAATGGCAAAACACGCAAAGCAGCCTCACAAAGCTGGCCTTGTTGGAGGGCACTCAGAAGGTGGAGGGGCAGAGATGGGGGGGAAAGAACGATAGAAGGGAGGAAGCGCAGTGCTTCCATTGCTGTCCCAGTAGATTTGGTCTGATGGGAGTCAGCTTGCTCCAGTTTTACTCCAATAGTGTTACTGGGAGGGTTTGTTTGTCTCTGTGTATTGTTGTATTGCAGATCGGGGAGCTAGTCACTCTATAAGGGACAATTATTTACGCTTTTGTATGAACTTATGAGGAGACATGGGACCTCTTTATGCACAAATGGGAAATAATGTAAAGTAGAAGGAACAATTAAAAGGCTAACAAATTACTGTGTGGCGGAGAAGGGGGGTTGAAAGCTTTATAGATTATACTGTAGTCTCACATGGCCTCACTCTTGTCTATTTTAAGAATTCAGATGAACCAACTCGTATGTAAAAATCATCATATGAAAGGTGAGTGTGAGAGGTAGGCTTAGTGCTCTGTTTCCTACAAACCTAGCTAACGAATTTAGGCTTGCAGAATATTACAGTTGTAGATAGTGTTAGCCTCCAGACAGATATTTAACCCTAATTTCTGGATATAACTAACAAAATTTGTGAGTTAAGTTCTAAAAACACTGTGATTTATATAATGTTGCAGTTAAAAATTTTAGAAAAGGTTAAATCAGACCCAATGTTCATCGACCCAAATGTGGATATTATAAGTGTACCATTGGTTCTATTAATGTGAGGTAGTTTGAACAAATTGTTCTGATAAGCAAACATTACTATTTATTCTTTTCTAAATAATGTTTAAAAACACAAATGTATGTCTATAATACTATATATGAAAACTATTAAAACAATAATATTTGACAAAATAAATAAATAAAATGAAAATTGCCATTTATAAAATTCACTTAAAATTGGGTTGGCTAAAAATTAGATAAAAAGAATAGCTTACCTATAAGGATCAACAGTTCAGCCAAACTGATGATAAAAAAAAACACAATTCAACATACTTATGTAACTTACCCTCATCGGCCACTTTATTACGTACACCTGTTCAACTGCTCGTTAGCACAAATATCTAATAATTCAATTACAGTACACAGCAGTAACTCAATGCATTTAGGTATGTAGACATGGTCAAGCCGCCCTGCTGAAGTTCAAACTGAGCATCAGAATAGGGGAGAAAGTTAGTTTAAGTGACTTAGAACATGGCATAGTTGTTGGTGCTAGACAGGCTGGTCTGATTATGTCAGAAACTGCTGATCTACTGAGATTTCCACACACAGCCATCTTTAGGATGTACAGGCAATGGTCCAAAACAGACAAAATATCTGCTGATTAACAGTTTTCTGGTCAGAAATGCTTTGTTTAGCTTTGTTTATAAGTCAGATCAGAATGGCCTAAAGTTGCTAGAAAAGCAACAGTAACCCAAATAATCATTTGTTAAAACTGAGGTATGGAGAAGAGTATGTCTGAACTCACAACACATCAAACTTTGAAGCAGATGAATAACTTCAGCTGAAGACCACACAGGGTGCCACTCCTATCAGCTAAGAATAGGCAACTGTGGCTACAATGAGTATTTTTACTGACCATGTCCGTCACTTTATGATCACAGTTTACCATCTTCTATATGCCATGACACAAAATTCAAAGAATCTCAAACTGGTTTCTTGAACATGACAATGCACTGTACTCAAATGGCCTCCACAGTCACCAGATCTCAATAGAGCACAATAAAGCACCTTTGGGATGTGGTAGAAAGGGAGATTTGCATCACGAGCAGGAGAACTATGTGATCAATATGGACCAAAACCTCTGAGAAGTGTTTCCAGAACCTCGGTGAATCTATGCCACAAATAATTAAAGTGGTTCTGAAGGCAAACGGGGGTCCAACCTGGTACCAACAACTTGTACAGTGTTTGTGAACCCTTTAGAATTTTCTATATTTCTGCATAAATATGACCTAAAACATCATCAGATTTTCACACAAGTCCTAAAAGTAGATAAATAGAACCAAGTTAAACAAATGAGACAAAAATATTATACTTGGTCATTTATTTATTGAGGAAAATGATCCAATATTACATATTAGTGAGTGGCAAAAGTATGTGAGCCTTTGCTTTCAGTATCTGCTGTGACCCCCGTGCAGCAATAACTGCAACTAAATGTTTCCTGTAACTGTTGATCAGTCCTGCACCACCTGCTTGGAGGAATTGTAGCCCATTCCTCCGTACAGAACAGCTTCAACTCTGGGATGTTGGTGGGTTTCCTCACATTAACTGCTCACTTCAGATCCTTTCACATCATTTTGATTGGATTAAGGTCAGGACTTTGACTTGGCCATTCCAAAACATTAACTTTATTCTTCTTTAACCATTCTTTGCTAGAACGACTTGTGTGCTTAGGGTCATTGTCTTGCTGCATGACCCACCTTCTCTTGAGATTCAGTTCATGGACAGATGTCCTGACATTTTCCTTTAGAATTCTCTGATATAATTCAGAATTCATTGTTTCATCAATGATGGCAAGCCGTACTGGCCCAGAAGCAGCAAAACAGGCCCAAACCATGATACTACCTCCACCATGTTTCACAGATGGGATAAGATTCTTATGCTGGAATGCAGCGTTTTCCTTTCTCCAAACATAACGCTTTTCTTTTAAAACAGAAAGTTCTATTTTGGTCTCATCTGTCCACAAAACATTCTTCCAATAGCCTTCTGGCTTGTCCACGTGATCTTTAGCAAACGGCAGATGAGCAGCAATGTTCTTTTTGGAGAGCAGTGGCTTTCTCCTTGCAACTCTGCCATGCACACCATTGCTTTTCAAGTCAAGTCAACTCAAGTAAGATCTATTTATATAGCGCTTTTTTACAATGGAGCATTGTCTCAAAGCAACTTTACAAGTTTAGATTATCTTCTAATATCTAAGTCCAATCCTAAATTGAGCAAGCCTAGGGCGACAGTGGCAAGGAAAAACTCCCTAAGGTTTATGAGGAAGAAACCTTGGGAGGACCAAGACTCAAAAAGGGATCCAACCTCCTTGGGCGGCGTAGATGATAAATCTAAGAACGAAACTAAAGTCATGGAGCCATAGGTCAAATAAAATGTGAAATATGCACATTGGCATTAAGTGACCCGGGTATGATAATCATATGATATTCAGGTATGATATTCAGTGTTCTTCTGATGGTGGACTCATGCACATTAACATTAGCCAATGTGAGAGAGGCCTTCAGTTGCTTAGAAGTTACCCTGAGGTCCTTTGTGACCTCGGCAACTATTACACACCTTGCTCTTGGTGCGATCGTTGTTGGTCGACCACTCCTGGGGAGAATAACAGTGGACTTGAATTTCCTCCATTTGTACACAACACATTTGACTGTGGATTGGTGGAGTTCTTGAGAGAGTTCTTGGAACTCTTTAGAGATGGTTTTGTAAATTTTCCAGCCTGTTGAGCATCAACAACTCTTTATTTGAGGTCCTCAGAAATCTCCTTTGTTCGTGCCATGATACATTTCCACAAACATGTGTTGTGAAGAGCAGACTTTGATAGATCCCTGTTCTTTAAATAAAACAGGGTGCCCACTCACACCTGATTGTCACCCCATTGATTGGAAAACACCTGACTCTAATTTCACCTTCAAATTAACTGCTAATCCTAGAGGTTCACATACTTTTGCTACTCACTAATATGTAACATTGGATCATTTTCCTCAATAAATAAAAGTATAATATTTTTGTCTCATTTGCTTAACTGGGTTCTCTTTATTTACTTTTAGGACTTGTGTGAAAATCTGATGATGTGTTAAGTAATTTTTCTGCAGAAATATAGAAAATTCTAAAGTGTTCACAAACTTTCAAGCATCCCACCATAAGAACCTTATCCCATCTGTGAAACATGTTGGTGGTAGATAGATAGGTTTGGGCTTGTTTTGCTGCATCTGGGCCAGGATGGCTTGCCATCATTGATGGAGCAATGAATTCTGAATTATATCAGAGAATTCTAAGGAAAATGTCAGGACATCTGTTCATGAACTGAACATTAATATTTTGGAATGGCCAAATTAAAGTCCTGACCTTAATCCAATGGAAATGTTGTGGAAGGACCTGAAGCGAGCAGTTAATGTGAGGAAACCCACCAACATCCCAGAGTTGAAGCTGTTCTGTACGGAGGAATGGGCTAAAATTGATCAACAGGACTGATCAACAGTTACAGGAAACGTTTAGTTGTAGTTATTGTTGCACAGGGGGAATCACATCAGATACTGAAAGCAAAGGTTCACATACTTTTGCCACTCCCTAATATGTAATATTGGATCATTTTCCACAATAAAAAAATGAGCTAATTATAATATGTTTGTCTCATTTGTTTAACTGGGTTCTCTTTGTCTATTTTTAGGACTTGTGTGAAAATCTGATGATATTTTAGGTCATACTTATGAAGAAATATAGAAAATTCTTAAGGGTTCACACACTTTCGCGCACCACCGTACCTAAATAAATAGTTGGTGAGTGTATACTTGTTTTATTTTATCCACTCTCAACTCATATGAACTGCTATTGCAAGACTTTTACAGAGCCTATATTCTAGTAGGTCCAGTGTATAAGAAAGAGAGTGAATAAGTGAGGACTGAACACTAATGGTATGCTGGAATACTAATGCAACAACAGAATTATTCCAGCATACCCTCATAATTGAGAATTCATAAGATGCCAAACAACTCATAGATCTAAATGTCACAATAGGGTAAGGTTAGGGTAGGAGGCAGGTTAGTGGCCATACTCTTTCATACACATTATTATATAAGAAATGAAAAAAAACTCATCACTGATAGTTTTGTATTACTATGAATTGTACATGAGATAAGGTTTATGTAAACACATACTAAGCAGTTACCAAGTCAGTCAACATATTTTAGGTATGTCAAGCTATTCTAACTATAACTATTCTGTATGCTGCAGGTGTCATAATTTTCTCACATTACAACATTGGCTCTGTTTCGTCCCAGAGCACTCTGCGAAGCATAGTTTCCAACTGATCACTAGCCAGCTTGCACTACACCTCTCTGCTGCCCTCACTGGTCAGAGATGGAGAATTAGCACAGCAACACGCACACCTGCTGCACCCTAGTGGTGGCAGTTATGGCATGTACACCCCACCCCCTTACAGCTACAGTATGAAGTGCTTTTAAAGAAAAAATTTAGTGTCAAATACAAACAAATGTATTTTAATTCATTAAATGAAAATTTAATTAAATGTTCATTTAAGTGACAAAAATCATGCATTTAAATATTTTAACTGCACTAATATAAAGCTTTTAAAATGCATAGCTTGCAGCTGTCTCGTACTGTTTTTTCTGAATACCCTTACCAATATGTCCTGTTGAATTCTTTTACATTCAGACTACATATCAACAGAGTGAACTCGAAAAACAATCAGTATCGGAAAACTTTTGTTATTCTTATTCAAATCCCCAAAGCACATAACAAAACTCAATAAAGGCTTAAAAGTATATGCATAATAGACAAACAAATTGAGAAGTTAAGGATAAAATCAAACTACGTACAGTAATTCACAATTATGTGTGTGCAGCCGTCCTACAGTTTCCTACAGTTGGGGACATGCAGTTAAACATGCAGGTGTTATATGTGACCTCTGAAGGTTAAAATAAAGCAAGGATGGGTTTCCAAATTGTCCAGAATTAACCCAATTACTATATTTATCACATAATATTCCAATATAATGATACTTGAATAAGCAGTAAAGTAGCAGTAGTAATGTAATAGAGGACCATACTAATAGTGTCATTAATCAGTGACAAGTCATACTGAAATTTAAGCATATACAGTACATGGTTTCACCAAACACCATTTATGAATAAGATATATGAATGCATTTAAATGTCATTTAAGGAACCTTGAAACTCAGAAAACTGAGATACATTACATTTAGTTGATATAGTCTTCTTAATTATAATATTAAATCCCTTGCATTTGAATAATAACAAAAAACATCGAATACAACCTATCAACATGTATTTCTATATTATTGATTTTAAAGACTTTACTACTTTGTACTAGTGTAGTATCAGTTTCATCAGTGCTAACAAATGGCAGTCAGGTCCATGATTCCAGACAGAGTCGAGTGTAATTAGTTCTGCCTTTCATTGCATGCCGCTCTGCTTTCAGCAACCATTGGCCGTTTGCCTTGAGCTCTAAAGTCCTGTCCATGACATCACAAGCAAGGCCATTTCAAGGCAGCTTTGGGATCTAGCTTCTGAGGGACCGAGGCTTCTTTTTCTGCCTGCTGATGTGTGGCCCGGCCAAACCCCATAATTCCTGTGCTGCCTCTACAAGACATTTATCCACAAAGTGGTCCCCTTGAGCAGTGAGGACCCACAATCAAGACAAGGGGCTGATGGTAAGGACAGGTGCAGAAGCAAAGGAGTGCATTGCCTAGAGGCTGGCCGAGACCTAAATGTTCCTGTCAAAAGGGCCAAAGGAGGAATTTCATTTGTCGTGAAATGGATATGGACGCCGGCCTTCAAACAAAGGAGCCCCACTCCTCAGAGCTTGGCTAAAAATAATGGCACATATCCCAAGGTGCAGCATGCCGCCTCATCTGACATGGCTATTGTATTCAAAGAATGGCTGAAGGAAGAACAAGGAGCCAGACTGAGAAAATATAAAAGAAAAAGATACAAAGAAAGTCAGAAACAAAACAAAGAATAAAAGAGAGAGTGAGACAAAGGTTGGAGTCTGTAAATAAATTAGCATATTCTTGCCTACCACTTGCTCATCATAAGAAGCAAATAAGGAAAGTAAGAAAGAATGAAGAAACATGCTGACAAATAAACAAAGGAAAAAAGAAAGGAGTTTCCTGCCTTCCCTACTCTTGCCAACCTTTGAAAACAGAAAGGTTGGCTTCTGAAGGCACATAAGCAGTTGCCTGTCTTCCTTATTCCTGCTAAACCTAGCTGTGGTATGAGCAATGAGGGAGCTTTTAGCAGGTAAAGGTGACATTCAAGCCTTTGTTGAGATATGACCTCAGGATCTGAATGCATGGTATTGTAATAAAAGTGTCTGGCACTGGAGAAGAGGACGAAGGGATGTCTTTTGTTCTCCATCAATGGATGCATTGCTGACAGCAGCTCTAAGCCTTTTGTGCCCCTCTCTGCATGTGAGGCCTAGAGTCATCTTTAAGAACTGATTCGCTCTGGTATCCAAAGCCTGAAGCTCCAACTGCCAAGATAGTCAGCACAGAAACAGCATGTGAGGCCAGGTAGCTGACAGCTGCTTTCCAACAATACATGCAGAGAAATGGAAGGCACTTGCGGAAGATGCACAATACCCTTTTAGTCACCTTGCGCCAGATGCCGTTTGGGTGATATCAGTTGGGGGAAAAGAGGGTGGGGGTGGTACAACTTGATTGCAGCTATTGAGGGATACCTACAATTCAAAACAGGGGAGGGGAAATAGTTTCCACTTCTTCTTAGAAGTGTTTGTCACTTGGCCTTTGTGCCGTGAAGATGCCGTGCAACACATGCAAACCGTAAATAAGACAATGGCATGTTGCTGGGTCAGACCTTCCTCTTCAAACAGTAATTTTGTCCCTCCTCTGCCTTTTAGTGACTTTTTTTATTACCTATTTTGTAAATGTGACCTTGAAATGTGAAATATGCAATATAAATAGAGGTTATTATTATTATTATTCATATTATTTAGCTGAAGAAAAGCAGAATATGTGATAAGATTCAGGCATGCAAGGCAATGGTCTCACATTTGAGTTTGTTAATCCTTAGAATTTTCTTTATTATGCATAATATAGACCTAAAACCTATATGAACTTGATGAACCTATATGAAGTCCTAAAAGTAGATGAAGGCAACCCAATTAAACAAATGAGACCACAATATTATACTTGGTCCTTAATTTATTGAGGGAAATGATCCAATATTATAAGTGAGTGACAAAAGTATGTGAACCTTTCAGTTCAGTATATGAACTCATATTTCATTTGAGTACATCCCTAACCATGTCAACCACAAACACCTAATCAGTAGCGTTTGATTAACTCACTGTTATTCAGTGTTTAGAGAACATTTCTTCTGCCTCGTCATCTTTCCGATTTTTGTCCTCTTTATCACCAAAGGAGCTCTTTTAGGGGTTAAGATGCTTTATGAATAACTTTTATCTTTACTAGGATCTACTCGTAACTTTATGAGGGAAATGGCCAATATTCTAAGATCTAATTCTTAGAATTTCATCAGTAGGAGCTATTCTTAGTACTAAGAATCTTTATGAATATGCCCCAGGACTTTAACATATCGATTCCAAGGCATTAACTTTATTCTTCTTTAACCATTCCTTGGAAGAACAACTTATTGCTTAGGGTCATTATCTTGCTGTATGGTCCACATTCTCTGTAAGTTCACAGACAGATGTGCTCACATTTTCCTTTAGATCCTGCTTTTATAACTCTAAATTCATTGTTCCATAATGATGGAAAGCTGTACTGGCCCAGATGCAGCAAAAGAGGCACTAGGTGCACCCAAACCATGGTACTACCACCATCATGTTTCAAATATGGTATAAGGTTCTTATGCTGGAATGCAGTGCTTTCCTGTATTCGGACATAACATTTCTTCAGCAAACTGCAAGTGGGCAGAAATGCTCATTTTGGAGAACGGTGGTTTTCTCCTTTCAACCCTGCCATACACTAAATTGTTATTCGGTGTTCCCCTGGTGGTGAACTCATAAACATTAGCCTTCTCCAGTGTGAGAGATGTCTTTAGCTGCTTGAAGTTAGCCAGGGTTCTGTGTTGGTCTATTACTCCTGGGCAGGGTAAAAATTGTCTTACTTTACTTAAAAATTACACTGACTTTGTACACTGTGGAATGGTGGTGTCCAAACTCTTTGGAGATGGTTTTGTGACCTTCCATAAATGTGTTGTGAATATCATAGACCCCTGCTCTTTAAATACAACAGGACACCCACTCATACCTGATTGCTATCCTATTGATTAAAACAACTTTCTCTAATTACACTATCAAATTAACTTCTAATCCTGGAGGTTCAGATACTGTTGACACTCACATATATATATATAATATTGGAACATTTTCCTCAATAAATAAATTAGTATAACATTTTTGTCTGATTTGTTTAATTTGATCTTTTTGCATTTGAGAACTTGTATGCAAAAATATAAAAAAATGCAGGACAACACTGAAGTAGCCTGTGTGACATTTGTTTGTTAACTACAGTGGTGCTTGAAATTTTGTGAACTCTTTAGAATTTTCTATTGATCAGTCCTGCACACTGACTGGGAGGAATTTTAGCCCATTCCTCCGTACAGAACAGCTTCAACTCTGGGATGTTGGTGGGTTTCCTCACATTAACTGCTCACTTCAGGTCCTTCCACAACATTTCGATTGGATTAAGGTCAGGACTTTGACTTGGCCATTCCAAAACATTAACTTTATTCCTCTTTAACCATTCTTTGGTAGAACGACTTGTGTGCTTAGGGTCGTTGTCTTGCTGCATGACCCACCTTCTCTTGAGATTCAGTTCATGGACAGATGTCCTGACATTTTCCTTTAGAATTCCCTGATATAATTCAGAATTCATTGTTCCATCAATGATAGCAAGCCGTCCTGGCCCAGATGCAGTAAAACAGGTCCAAACCATGATACTACCACAACCATGTTTCACAGATGGGATACGGTTCTTATGCTGGAATGCAGCTTTTTCCTTTCTCCAAACATAACGCTTTTCTTTTAAATCAAAAAGTTCTATTTTGGTCTCATCCATCCACAAAACATTCGTCCACGTGATATTTAGCAAACTGCAGATGAGCAGCAATGGTCTTTTTGGAGAGCAGTGGCTTTCTCCTTGCAACCCTGTCATGCACACCATTGTTGTTCAGTGTTCTTCTGATGGTGGACTCATGAACATTAACATTAGCCAATGTGAGAGAGGCCTTCAGTTGCTTAGAAGTTATCCTGGGGTCCTTTTTGACCTCACCAA
Organism: Ancistrus triradiatus; assembly: GCA_025084515.1. NCBI lineage: Eukaryota > Metazoa > Chordata > Actinopteri > Siluriformes > Loricariidae > Ancistrus > Ancistrus triradiatus. The sequence continues at coordinate 215,366 of JAJAGP010000442.1, read as the reverse complement.
CTATTACACGTCTTGTTCTTGGAGTGATCTTTGTTGGTCGACCACTCCTGTGAAAGTGTGAAAATCTGATGATGTTTTAGGTCATATTTATGCAGAAATATAGAAAATTCTAAAGGGTTCACAAAATTTCAAGCACCACTGTATCATTATTGGGAAAGCATCAATTTTATTACACCATTTTACTTAGCAGCAACTACTTTTTTTTTGTTGAGAATACAACTTCAATTGCTGAAACATGATTAAGTAGCATCCTTGTTTTATCACCACTTATCCAGTGTCACAAGGGAGGAAATCCACTGGGTGCAGGCAAAGGTACATTATCCATGTTGTAATTCCCACCCAGGATCTGAACCTAATCACTCTGGAACTGCCATTTCCAGCATCAAGCTCTTACCGCTGAGCTAATTATTAGTCGCATTGCTAGCCAAGATAGCTACTAGGAATACATTCTAGTCCACTGAATGCCAAAATTCATTCTTGGGTCAAAAAAAGCAAGATCATATGGCTTGATACCACCTAATGTACTAGCCACTGAGACTTAACTAGCTACATAAGCTGAAAGGTTGTATTACATTACACAGTTGCTAGTAAACTACATGCAAGGAAACAGTTATGACACTAACTTGCTACAAGCTACAAGTCATGGCACTGCATATATAAAAAAGATAAATGTAATGCCATAACCAAGCATGGCCAAAATAAGATTGCCCAGAGGGCATCTGTCCTCCAAATGGAACTGCCTTATTCTCATAAGTACACATATGCTGCCCAAAACTGCTTTCTTTCTATGTTCCTTAATTCTGATACTCGACTAAAAACATTATTTGGACCATTAATTAGATTCATCTGTATCTGGTAAACTTACCACATTTACCATTTCTTCCCAGGTGCTACAATAACATTAGCATCTCCTCTTAGTGCAGTCCTGAATCTGTGTTTGAGGGATATAAAGGCAAAACCCACTTAGTGATTATAATAAAATCCAAAAGAAAATCCAAAGTGGCATGTTACATGGTGCATTATTCTTGCATCTTTCTAGTGACAAGACAGTATTAGAGGCCAGGATTTGAGAGGAGTGAGTGAAGCCAAGTGACTTGGCTTTGAGCTCTCTTGCTGTGCTAAAAGGAGGGGGTAAAATCGACTAAATCTGCTCAAGGGGGCCCTCATTTGGATATTAAACAAGATTTAATAAGTGAGAGTGATTTGATGAGGTGATTATCATGCCCATTAATCAAGCAAGCTTCTGTCTCAGTGCAATATGTTCCGTCTTTCAGCTCCAAAGCCTCTTTACCTCCTGAGCTTCTTAAAAGGTTGACATAGTTTCATTTTTTTTTTTAAACAGCCATATTTTTTTTCCACAAGCAGTGGTTTTATAGCCATACTTTTACACATTCTAGGTTATGAAAGCATTTATATACATATATTGATAACTGAGAAAATAATTAGTAGCTAGTTAGTAACATTATTGCGTTACATTCATTTTACAGATTTGTGCTGTCATTTTTGGAAAATGATCAGAATGTACCCTTGAGCTCCAGGGCACAGTATAACCTCAGCATGTTGCCTCACCACAATACAATCGGCCCTCCTATTCCAGGAAACCAGAACAGACCTCAAACATAAGCCTGTCATGTTCTTATTACGTCCTTTTCATTTTGAGGGTTATAATGTGCAATACAGTTTGGAAAAGTTAGATTTAACTTATTTTAATTAATTTGACAAAAGGTAAGGATTTTGAGAGGGTCTGATAAAATGTCTGCAGGCACTGTATAGATGTAAGTAATTTACAATTTGTAATTAGTCATGTTTCTCTTGATTGCTGAAAGTGTTTCAGTAGTCACAATTAGGAACTTTAACCTTTAATGGCTGAAGGTTTTCTTGTTTTGAAGCATCATTCTGACATAACCTGTCAGTTTGCTATGGAAAATAGTCAGCAAAACATTATGTTTAGTCGATTTCATTTTTACATTTCACTGCCTGAACAATTAAAGTTGTGCACTATATGGTGAAACTAAACTTTAAAAAGTCTTCAAATTGTTTTTCATGAATAGATGAAACTTTCTATTTCTATTTTCATTTCTTTAATGACTGCGATCCATGCTACATCATTAATAAAATTCATTTTCAGTTACTGTAGATTCCCTACAGCTGCTGATGATTACGTTACTATTGACTAACTAACGTTATACAAACGCACAGCTTATTAACTACTTCATGCTAGCCACTATGATTCGCTATATACACACACAGTGGTACCTCGGTTCTCGTCATTAATTCGTTCCAGAAGGCCGATTTTTCCCATAACGAATAATGCCAATTGAATTACTACACTCCAGACCTCCAGAAAATCCAGTATGTGTGTATATATATATATATATATATATATATATATATATATATATATATATATATGGATGTAAACTGTATAAGGCATTATATGCATTAAGCATTATATGCATTACAAATGGGATATGTTCAGACAAATCCATCATAATTTAAATTAACTGATGATAAGTAATAATAAGTATGTTTGTGTTTAAAACACTTACATTAATCTACAGTTGACCAAAATCATTAACACAAAGTTTATTTTATAATAATGTGTTGAAAACGCTCATGTAATTTGAAAAGTGAAAGCAACACTTACTCTATTGATGAACTCAGGGTGTTAGCTTACCTGCTAATCTAACTGCAGACTGTGTTCTGGAGAATTCAATTCCTGTTTTGCATTTGGTTGACTCTTATGAACTAACCTTTTTAAAACCCATGGAGACTTATTTGCACTAAGAATACAGTACTGTAGATGTAAACATAAAGAAAAACCAAGATAGAAATAGCGTTAATCTTCCGAAGGTAATAGCGTAGAATTCCGAGGTGCCACTCTATATGTAGTGGAATTAAAAAGAATTCTAAGAAGGTGCCCACCGTCCTTCCAACGGCAATGCTATTTTTTTTATTATTTTTGAGAATTTCATTGAATGCTGTAAAGCCAGTTTACAATATTCTTATGCCACTAAACTCTTGTGTGTGTTTGTGTATGTGTGAATGTGTTTTATCATATATAAATTTATCATATATTTTGTCATAGGAATGAATTTTCTAATATTTTCTGTATTTATGTGAGATGAGAGGTTTTTACTGCAAAATAAAACATATCCTAATAAGAGCATGCTACCTTTACTCAACGGCTGGAAATGAGGTTGGAAATCATAATCTGCTCTGGACTTTGCAGTGCAGTACATGTTTTAATTCTAACACCATCTAAAGGCTTGATTATTTCAATATGGAAATATGTACACATTCAATTAAAGGAACATTTATTTGCATATATAAATATTTCAGATTATAGCAAAAACGAATTGTGATATCTATTGTTTGAAAAAATCCCTATACAACCGTACTGCACATGTACATTCAGTAACGGAGAAGACACGGATCTGAAAGCTCATTAGATTATGCAAAAGATTATAAATATAGTTTTAAATAGACCACAGACAAGGAATCCGACATACTATCTTAATATAAAAAAATAAAATCATATACAAGGACAGAAAATAATAAGAATTTTAATCTGGAAATCAAGTTTCACTCTCATTCAAGAAGATTACCTTGAAGCAGGTGCTAGGGATTCCAGGACACACAGGCCAGTAATAATACAATAAGCATGCGGAAATAATACAAAGATATTTTCATAAACTTAATCCGCTGAGATGAGTCTGGCAGAACCTGCAGGGGTAATCCTAAGGAGGGCTTGGGAATCTCTTTCTGAACTATACTCAATCCATTAGATTCATCCGCTCTGATCAAACATACATGAGTAGATAAGAACATGCCAGAACGTAATCAAATCTCCAGACATAACCTTTATGAGGGACCCGAGATGACTTGCGGATGAAAACAGGCAAGAGAAGGTAGCATATGTGCATATTAAAAAGAAGGCCGAGCATACAGTATGTACATGCATATTCATTTCGATGCAGTGCCTAACAAGCTAAATATAATGTCAAGGATAATCAATATGTACAGTGTACAGCCAAAAAGTTACACAAAAGTCACAGAAATGGACTGCACAAAACATCAAGCTGCACTTCGTCTCTGCGTAATTGTTTATCATGGCAGTTTTGTGCATGCTTCTGCCTGAGCATCTGCTGTTGCTGACCCCGTTTGGTACAGATGTCTGCCTCAATCTCCATTAATTTACTAATTACTGCAGTAATATACAGCGGACCTGCTGGGAGTGGCTGTGTTTTCAGCTAAAGACAATGTGTTCTGTGCCATTTGGTGCAAACGCGAAGGGGGAGGGAAGAGGGGAACAGATTATGACACGTCCGACCATCAGAGCAAGCTGTTACTCTGTGCAGAATATCACTAATTCTGAAACGACCTTGGCTTCTCCTCCATAAAAGAGCCCAGAATGACAGGCCAAGCCTTCCAGCCATTCTCCTGGCCAAGACACAACCATCCTTTGACCCACAGTGACCTTAGGGTCAATGACAGAGACTAGAAACATGCCTAGAGCATGCCAAGCATCTGAAGACGGCTGCAAACCAATGTATGGCGCATAATATTCTAGTGTGTATCTTGTTGTATATGGGGTTTAGATCATGAAACTGACTTTAACATTAAAATACCCACAAAAACAATGTTTTGCCATTATATGCAAATTAGCTGTTAGACTAAATAATACTGCATTAGCTTAAATCGTCACTAGCTAACATTACTAGCACCATTCTGTAACAATGGCGACAAAAATAAAGCAAAAACATTACTGTGATATGCATTGTGTAAAAAAAAAAAACTGTACCTTACCTTAGATACTGAATATATGTACAGTAAGGTACATATGGTATGGAGAAGATACTGTTAAGAAGCTCATTAGATTATTCAAATGATTAGTGTGACATATCACTAGCTACAATTAGCAAACATTAGCATCACTGAAATGTTAATATGATGAATGTACCTTTGAAGAACAATGAAGAAACTTTAGAAATAACATAAGCTGGGGTTAATTACCTAGAACCTACATGGTATATTAAAACCAGTGATCACAAATGCACAATTATTTGTACTTAAGAAACAGGATAGAAGATCTGAATGTGACACCTAGCACTCATTTAAATCATTTCCTTATGAGACAAATTTACTTCATAAAGACTTGATGTGCAGTGTTGATGTCCAACATGTACAGTATAAGCACATAAACAATCATGTACTTTCAAATGACTTGCGTATTAATTTAGCTAAACAAGGCAGTGTCTGCACATAACCCTGGCCTTCTATGTAACCTTAGAGGACAAAAGGGCACACATTGCCACACACGATGTCTGCTTGTGTGCATTGTAGCACGTCAGTGCACCTGCTCAAGTAACTACTGGGGCATAGAGGATAATGGAAGATTCTTGACATTGAATTAATGTTTAAATGATTTTAGGGAATTTCTGATATGTTGCTACATTGAATACAGGGACTGTGGTGGCCTAGCCAGAAGGTCCAGGGTTCACATCCCACCTCTGCCAAGCTGCCACTGTTGGGTCCTTGAGCAAGACCCTTAACCCACATTTGCTTGGATTGTTAGACTGTACCAATTGTAAGTCTCTCTGGATAAGGGTGTCTTCTAAATGACATAAAAATGAATAGTTTATTAGCAGGTAAATACCATATGTCAGTAATACATTTTTTTGCCTTACTATTCAAAACTTATAGTTTAGAAAGCTGTGTTTAGAGAAATTTATAAGCAAAACTGTACAGTACAGGGGAATTCCAGACGTGGAAATTGGGAAACTTTGTCTCTAAACAATTTAAGTATGGAATGCACTTCCTGGGTAAAGCTTTATTCATGAGTGCTGAAAAGTGTAAGTGCTGCATACGCGTCATATTGTCTACTCAGAAGGGCCAAATTGTGTATATAAATTGTATAAACTTTGTGTGTATGCAACCTGGCATCAGTGTTTATCTTTGAAACAAAACAGTCATATAAGTGGCCCAGACATTTGACCTCTTGCCTTAGAGGCCAAAGTAGGATTCTTGGATGAACACACACACACACACACACACACACACACACACACACACACACACACACACACAAGCACAGACCACACATATTCACATGCCAGCCTAAACATAGGACAAAGGAAAGTATGCACACTCTTGGCAGGGTGACTTCCTTTTCTCACTAGCAAGAAAGAAATGCAACATGACTATTTAAAGCCTACAGGCAAACCAAAAGGGACTGATGACAGACAGAATAAAAGTTATTTATGTTGTAATTATGTCAAATGTCTATTCAGACTATGGTAATTGAAAGAGTTTTACAACAGACTTTGAGAATCAGCAAACAGACAGTACAGACAAGACATTGACTAACACATTAGGAAACCTAAGCTTACCCTGCTAGGATTTTAAACCAATTTGGCTTATTAACACAGAATTGCCGAATCTGAAGAATAACAGAGCTGTCGAGACAATAGGCCTTTATTAGAAAAGGAGGTGTATTGTTATGTCCCAATATAGCAGCATAACTTCTCGCACAACTGTTGTCACCTCTAAGTTTAGCCGGCGGTTCAGGCAGCTGTGTGGTTACAAAGAGGCCAGAGCGAAGGCGCTAAGCCGCCCAGTGACAGCGCAGCTTACCAAGCAGCCAAAGGGCATGGGTCCGACGCCTGCTATCAGCCTAAGAAAATACACACTCACATAAACACGCAGAGGAGGGCACGAGGCACAACATATAACTGCTTCCATCATAGTTATCGCGGTGTTGGGCGGGGTTGGGTAGTGTGGCTTTTGATGCTAAGAGAAGGGGCTAACTGACTCTTCTGAAGAAGAGAAAGCAAGTTTAAGCAGGGAGATAAAGAATAAAAAATATATTAAAAAAATATACCTTTTAAAGTGAGTCTCTAAAAGGGTCAAAATATGGTATGAACTAATCAAAATTCACTCCTCTGTCAGTTTTTCAAATCCAAACACTTCCACTGCTGCATTACCACTGACACTGTAACAAAAGAATACACTGCAGCCATGATTTAAAACCCTTTCACATAAATGCTGCAAAATATAGGATGGACTAAACCAGCAGTGTAATTGAAAGATGTGTATTTGACTAAAAGTCATTTTCAAGCATTTATTAATAGCAGAGAAGGGCAGGTGTTTGTATAGCAGGTCACTGCATGCTGGACAAATGAATAGCTGCAGCATCACCCAAGCGCCTACTTCTCCATAAGTTCTTTTGAAAATCAGTGTAACAGTTCTCATTTCTGAAAAAAATAGTTACTATGGAACATTAGCCCTTAAATTTCTCTGATCTCTCTTAAAACTGCATTTCAATTTTATTGCAAGGTTTGCGTTTATCTTAAATTTAGTTCTTATCTAGGTAATTACAGTGGGTAGATTATTGCTACCACCTGTTAATAGATTGACAGGCCTTACCGAAATTTAACATAAATACAACATGGCTAATCACTTAAATTTTTTTCTTCAGGTTTTGCTTGTTCCCGTCTCTGTGCCTCAGCCTCTCTGCATAAAGACGAGGAAGTACTACAGAAAATGCCACGAAGATGGACAGCTCAGCACTCAATGGGACAGCCCAACAACTAACAATGTATTTCTAGAGTCCTTACTACTTCCTTTTACAGATGTCATTCTTTGTGTGGATGTGACCTCACTAAGCTTGCCTGTCCGCTGATGTTTTCTGCTGTGGAACTGCTTGTACCTTTAGGTCTCTTTAATTGCAAATTGCTTCATTTTATGGCCTATCCCTTCACTTACTGACTCTCACTGAGACTTGAATTACCTCAGAAAAAACTACAACGCACTGTACTCTCTTCATCTACCAAAAAAGGATTCTTTCACTCCAACACAACTCATGCATATCAAATCCAAGAAAATTGTTCCCAATCTTCTGTTCTTTACTCAATCCCTACTTCTACCCCACCTACAGTGGTGTTTGCCCCCTTCCTGATTTCCTTATTTCCTCTTAAGTGTTTCGGAACATCAAACCAATTTAAATATTAGTCAAAGACAACACAAGTAAACACAAAATGCAGTTTTTAAATGAAGGTGTTTATTATTAAGGGAGAAAAAAAAATCCAAACCAACATGGTTCTGTGTGAAAAAGTGATTACGCCCCCCCAACACCAGGCCCCCCATTGTTAAAACCAAACTTAACTATGGTTTATCACAACTGAGTTCACTGTCTCTAGCCACACCAGGCCTGATTATTGCCACACCTGTTCTCAATCAGGACATCACTTAAATAGGACCTGCCTGACAAAGTGAAGTTTACCAAAAGATCCAACACATCATGCCGAGATCCAAAGAAATTCAGGAACAATTGAGAAAGAAAGTAATTGAGATGTATCAGTCTGGAAAGGGTTATAAAGCCATTTCTAAAACTTTGGGACAATAGAGAACCACAGTGAGAGCCATTATGTACAAATGGCGAAGACATGAAACAGTGGTGAACCTTTTCAGGAGTGGCCGACCGACCAAAATTACCTCAAGAGCAGTGACGACTCATCCAAGAGGTCAGAAAAGACCCCACAACAACATCCAAAGAACTGCAGGCCTCACTTACCTCTGTTAAGGTCAGTGTTCATGACTCCACCATAAGAAAGTGACCAGGCAAAAACGGCCTGCATGGCAGAGTTCCAAGATGAAAACCATTTCTTGGGAAACCATTCTGTGGACTGACGAGACATAAGTTGAAATCTTTGGAAGGTGTGTGTTCCATTACATCTTGTGTAAAAGTAACACAGCATTTCAGAAAAAGGACATTATACCAACAGTAATATGGTAGTGGTAGTGTGATGGTCTGGGGCTGTTTTGCTGCTTCAGGACCTGGAAAAGACTTGCTGTGATAAATGGAACTATGAATTCTGCTGTCTACCAAAAAATCCTGAAGAAGAATGTCTGGCCACCTGTTCGTGACCTCAAGCTGAAATGAACTTGGGATCTACAGCAGGACAATGATCCAAAACACACCAGCAAGTCCACCTCTGAATGGCTGAAGAAAAACAAAATGAAGACTTATGTGGCCTAGTCAAAGTCCTGACATGAATCCTATTGAGATGCTGTGGTATGACCTTAAAAAGGCCGTTCATGCTTGAAAACCCTCCAATGTGGCTGAATTACAACAATTTTGCAAAGATGAGTGGCTAAAATTCCTCCACAACGCTGTAAAAGACTCACTGCAAGATGGTTGCAGTTGTTGCTGCTAAGGGTGGCCCAATCAGTTATTACGTTAAGGAGGCAATCACGTTTTCACACAGGGCCATGTAGGTTTAGATTTTTTTTCTCCCTTAATAATAAACGCCATCATGTAAAAACTGTATTTTGTGTTTACTTGTGTTGTCTTTGACTAATATTTAAATTGGTTTGATGTTCCGAAACACTTGCGTGTGACAAACATGCAAAAAAAAAAGGAAATCCAGAAGGGGGCAAACACTTTTTGACACCACTGTATACCCTCTTTTACAGCCAGGATTCCATGACCCATTGTGCTCTAGAGGTAATCAACATTCAGTCATCCTGGGAGCAAACACATATTCATCGCTTGACTTTCATTACATTCAAACCACTTACTGAGGATGAAGTTGTGACACTAATGACCACACAACTGCTCACTGGATCCTTTCCAGTAACCGTGCACCATATGTCATGACAATTATCAACACATCACTGACATCTGTCCTGGTTAATTCACTCTTCAAGATGGCTCAACTTACACCTCTACTGAAGAAACCATCACTCAACTCGGCTGACTTGTCCAACTACAGAGCTGTTTGACTATTTCGATTCCTGCCCAAAACCCGTGAATATGCTATAGATGGACAGCTATCCTTCTTTCTTCAAGAAAACAACCTCCATGATATCAACTGGTCTGGTTACTAGGTGGTCATTCTACAGAAATTGCTCTCCTTGCAGTAACTGTAGCACTTCACAGAGCTAAGAAAAACACAGTTTTCAGTACTTATCCTTATGGATCTGTCTGCTGCATTTGACAGTGTGAATCATCAGGTTTTCATCTCCACTCTTGCTAAATTCATGTGGTTGCTTGGTTATACTTATACAATATTAATCCTACCAGGTAGCATGGAGGGGTTCACTTTCATCACCATAAAGGATTACTACAGGAGTTCCTCAAGGAACAGCTCTTAGTCCACTCCTTTTCTCCCTGAATACAAAATCAATGGGCTTAGTGATTAGATTCCGTGGCTTCTCATATCACCGCTGAGATTATACTCATTTTTTTTTCATCATTCCCTTTCCAATATCTCATCCTGCATGGCAAAACCATCTGAAGCTCAATTTGGAACTAAACTGATCTACCTCCTGGCAACAAACTCCCTGACACTGAATGTCTCAATCAGCTCAGACAGAGTCATTGTCCATTCCGTCCAGAGGGCAAAGAATTTTGGCGTGATTTTGGACGAGAACCTCAGTTATTCTAACAAAATCGTATCAAAAAACAGATTTTGCGCATTTTTTCTGCACAGCATCGGAATTATACATCCCTTTCCAATTAGTGAAGCTGTTCAGACCCCCATAGAGGCTCTTATCATATCTAAGCTTGATTACTGCAATGTTTTGTTTGCTGGTCTGTCTTCATGTTCCATTACTCCATGACAGAGCATTCAGAATGTCAGTCCTTAAATTAGATCACTCCACTGGCTTCCTGTTGCAGCCAGAATCAAATCTAAAACTCTTGTCCTGGCTTTCCAGACCTCTGCTGCACATCATTTTACATTCTTTGGTTGAGTACTACTCACCTGCACGCCAGTTCAGGTCTTCAGCTTTAGGGTTCCTGGTACAGTTTTGTTTGAAAGTTTGTGATCCCTTTAGAATGTCTATATTTCTATATCAATATGAGCTAAGCTTTTCATATTTCAGATTTTCATTATTTCAGTGGCTCTAACTGGTCAGAGTTTTATTACAAAGTGGTAATTGTATGGCACAATCAAAACCATATTTTTAAACTGGATTACTGATCAAAGAGGATACCAAGAGACCAGTGGCAACTTTGACTTACACATGTGACACCAATGTCATACGCTTTACACAAATCTTGGCTGTAGTTCAGGGTGGTAAGGAAGAAAAAGTGCTGAGTATTGTTGCAAAAATTAAATAAGCAAATAAATATACAAATAATAATAAAACACTTATAAGATACTGATGTTATGTGGTAAAAAGGTTTATGGTCAGTTGAGTCCAAGATGTAACATTTTGGACTGAACTCCAAAGAGCTAAGTTTGATGGAAAACAAACACAGCAGACCACCACAAATATATCATACTTACTATAAAACCTGGAGGCAACATTATGTTGTGAGGGTGTTTTTTCTTCAGAGGGGAAGTTCAATTGGCCAGGATTGAATGAAAAATGGATGCTGTAAAATACATCCAAAATGAAATGACCCTAAACACACAACCGAAAAAAACACAATAAAAAGGGGGTTGATCACTATATATACGTATATATATATACATACATAGATGATAGATAGATACAGTGGATGTATAGATAGATAGATAGATAGATAGATAGATAGATGATGTAATATTGTAAGGTAAAATGTGTAAATAATGCTGGAAGTTGTGTTAATGCCTGAGAATGAATAAAACATGCAGTTTGACGAAACTTTTGCGTTAGACTCTACATTGTGAAAAGAAAGTCATTAAGGATTCAGGATTTAAAAGCAGTCCTGAGTGCAGACACTACAATTATAGGTTCATTCATATTCAAATATTAAGCCTTTTAAGTAACTGTCTTCATTTGTTTATATTAAACATATCTTGTTTAACAAATAGCACACTACTTGAGTAGCTTATTCACCAGATGTTTACTCAAGTAGCTATTTAGATTAAATTAAAAAGTTTAGAATTCTTTGCTACTGAAAGGAAACTAATCAAGTAATTGTCCATTTGTTACTTTAAAATTAATAATAAAATTACATAGCAACAATAATTGTGTCCTTCCTTTTAAGGATCAACACTGCCATCCTTGTCTGAGTATAAAAGATTTTCAAATGCAGCTCGGAATAACACCAAGGTCTGTCTGTAGCAATCAAACTGCTTCAATCAAGAATAAACAAAAATATGATCAGGAGAGGAAAATGTCTCCCTGTGATATTATAAAAGCATTTTTAGCTTAGGTCGGAGAAAATGGAATTACTGTAAACCCAAACAAGTAGGGCAAGGTAGGATAAAGGTTCCAGCCACAGATGTGGGTCAAGACCTAGCAGTTGGTGACTTTGACAGAGAATTATTAAAATGTAAATGTAAATCAGCTGTATAATGTAACAGTGATCAAACACAAACCAAAACTTTTTAATCTAATATAATAATATAGCCCATGTTAAACAAGAGCTAAGAAAAGTAGAATTTTGTGGACTAATTTATGATGACTTAACATTTTGAATGTTACTGACATAAAAGCTGTTGAGTAAGCTAGTAAATATTTAAAATAACTGCTTTCATACTATAAATTTGAGTATAAAGTATGTGAACTTTTGCTTTCAGTATCTGGTGTTACCCCCCTGTGCAGCAATAACTGCAGCTAAACATTTCCTGTAACTGTTGATCAGTCCTGCACACCGGCTTGGAGGAATTTTAGCCCATTCCTCCATACAGAACAGCTTCAGCTCTGGGATGTTGGTGAGTTTCCTCACATTAGCTGCTCGCTTCAGGTCCTTCCACAACATTTCGATTGGATTAAGCTCAGAACTTTGTTCATTCAAACCATGATACTACCAGCACCATGTTTCACAGATGGGATAAGGTTCTTATGCTGGAATGCAGTGTTTTCCTTTCTCCAAACATAACACATTTCCTTTACATCAAAAAGTAATTTTGGTCTTATCCGTCCACAAAACATTCTTCCAAAAGCTGTTAAACTGGTAATCCTAAAGATCACATACTTTTGCCACTCACTAATATGTAATATTGGATCATTTTCCTCACTAAGTATAATATTTTTGTCTCATTTGTTTAACTGGGTTCTTTTTATCTACTCTTAGGACTTATGTGAAAATCTGATGATGTTTTAGGTCATATTTATGCAAAAATATAGAAAATTCTAAAGGGTTCACAAACTTTCAAGCATCATTGTAGATAAGATGCTAACACAGAGCTGATGTGTCATTACCTGGAAGTGAACCATACACAAATTCACTCACTGAGAAAAAAAAATATGAATAATAATAATAATGCAACCAGATAGAAATGTCGGATTGGTGCAAAACTTGATGTGAAGCTATGTCTCAGGCAGATATGTAAATGATTACAGGTGTGGTCTGATTAGACACTGGGTTTATGATACAAGAGGGGTGAACAGGCTTTCCCTGCTCACCTATGAAAAGGGTCTCAGAGGCTACTTCTGGGTAGTATACCTCTTGGTGAGAGATTGTTGACTGTTAGACGTGCCTCTACGACACACTTGAAGACATTTTGCACATTTGACAGACTTTGACAGGGGGGGCATCATTGGACTGAAAGAAACAGAATGTTCATTTCAAGGAATTGTCGTTCTGAATTAGCTGCTAGGACGTGTTGGGAGCAGTAGTTCCATGAGGGTACACTCATGGTGAACAGTCTCCGGATGGCCCAGACAGACCACCTGTAGAGACAACAATTTGATCTGCCAACAAGTACAAGCAGCTCCCACAGTTTCATTGTCCACCATCCAGACACAGGTCCACCTTCATTACACAATACACACTACACACCCAGACCATTTCCATCCACTTATCAGAAGGAAATTTGTTGTCACAGCTCCTGCCATTGATATCCAGCCACCATCACCATTGTTTGCAGTGGTGTCGTGAATGAGAAACCTGGACTGCAAGGTACTGGAACTAAATCTTTGTTCTGTTTGGGATCCGATGATAGTCGGGTTTGAGTATGGAGGCCTCATGGTGAAAGCTTCAGTCCTGCCTTTGCTGTGAAGTTACATACGGCCCCAACTGCTGGTGTGATGATTTGGGGAGCCATCACATATGACAGTCAGTCACCCCTAATACAAGGGGCACTAACAGCTCAGCAATATATGCAGGACATCCTGTGGCCACATGTGTTGCCTCTCAAGGCAAGTCTTCTAACTGACATTTTTCAGCAGGATAATTCTTGTCCACACACAGCTAGTGTTTCCCAGGAATGTCTCTGCCTCCCATTTTTTTGTCTTTATACCCCCCTCAAAGAGGGTTATCTGAGTGTTTGACCATTTACGCATGTATGTCAATTATAAAAAGAGTAGATCTACATTAGTTAATTGAAAATGTAAAGACAATTCTGCCATGATTTAGTGTCTTGAAGCTGTACAGTGTGTACACGTTGCAAAATGAGGCAATTTTAAAATAATTATTATTGTTGGAACCTTATGCACCTAAAAAGACCAGAAAAAATATATATTGGCAGGCTTTTTAAAAAAGAGTATGTAGTTTATTGTGTCTTAAAGAAGAGGCTGTGGCCTTGGTGGTGCATTGGCAAAGCCATCATCTCTTCCACAAAAACATGTCATTTTGAGTTATTTCGATTAAACCGTGACACTCAGCAGGAAAATGGATGTAAACTGAGGGAATTGACACATTCAGTTTACCATGACCCAAGGAAATACCTTAAAATATGTAATTATTCTAATAATAAAAAATGTGTAGAAATGACATGAAATCAGTTCAAGAACAAATGTGTGTACAAGTAGGTGCCAGTTTCTGTTTCAGACGAGCCGTCAACGCTTTACCACTAGATGTCAGCATTATCATTTTTTATTACAACTGTAGTACTACAGTACATGTGATGACGCATGTTCAAAAAGATGGAGCACAATTGAAAGTTTATCATCCATCATCATCCACTGGAGCACAAACTAGGAGTCATCAGGACAGTGTACCACTGAGCAGACAACGTCCCCACTGACACAGTGACCAGGGATGGAGAGAAATCTCACATTAAGCAGGCCCTGGGTAAATATGGTTATCTTAACTGGGCTTTGTCAAAGCCAGTAAGATGTCCAACAGTGCTCCAGCAGATCAAAGAGAGAAGAAGAGCAACCGGTGTCTAAGCATAAACCAGTGGTGATTCCTTATGTGGCAGGAACATCGGAACAATTGAGATGCATATTCTCCAAACACTGCACACCAGAAACAGGGTAATACAGTGTATGCTGTTAAGTGCCAGGAGGATTGCCAGGAATTATACACTGGGGAAACCAATGTAAGCTAATGGTCACTCTTTCAAGGATGAAGAGATGCACATCCTTGATAGGGAGGTATGCTGGTTTGAATTTGGAGTTAAAGAGGCCATGAACCATCCCTGAACTGAGGAGGGGGAATCAGGGTACATCATCTTACAGTGCTGTGATTGCAGCTATTCCTCAATCCTATTTTAATAGCACACACTGCAGTTATAATTAATGCCATGAAATTTTGCATATGAAACTGCTTACCAGTCAAAGTGTTATGCAGTGGTGCAATCCAATAGTAAGGCATTACGTTTAAAGTGGGTTAGATTGGTGGTGTTAATTGTACAGGTCCAAAGTCCTTTGCAAAGTTTAAACATCTTAGCATCAATGGCTATTCATGACAGGATCAAGGTTACATCGATACTAGTCAGCCATGCTCACACTGGGCCATTTTAGACTGACTTATTAACTTAATGCATGTCTTTGCATTGTGGGAGGAAACTGGTGCACCCGGAGTAAACCCACATGGACATTGTTTGGGATTTAACCCGGGAGCTATGGAGCACAAAGTCCTATATGGCACACAAAGTCTGAGTGTAAAGATGTGGATGTGCATCAATCCAGAGAAAGGCAAATCGTGTTCAAAGATGTGTAATACAGTAAGTCTCTGTTTACGTGTCAACTATAAGAAAAACACTTTGAAAAATATTGTTAATTGAAGGGGACACCATCTGTAATGTGAACAGCTTAATGGAAGTGATATCATGAGACAGTGAATCAAACACAATAGTAAATCAATAACAAAAAAGTTCAAGTCAAACACTTACTATTTGGAATGCAAAAGTGCAAACATTAAGATCATTTAGATGATGTGTGCAATTAAAGGCATGGTCAGAGCACACAAGTAATTAATTCAAAATCATTTAACTCACAATTCCAGATCATCCCCACGGGTTTACAAACTGATCCTTGCAGCTGCATGGTAACTGGCAATGGGGTTAATGTGTTCTGTCGCGCTGAATGTTCTGGTTTGCAAAACATTAAAGTGCACTTTCGCCGTTTTCTCTCTAGATGTCACTGTTGCTGAGTAAATAAGTGGCGGTGTCGCTACTGCAGCCAAAGCCTATTTGTTTTTTCAGTTTTGCCTAAAAATATATAAATAAGTTTTTAAAAAATAATTGTAAGACCCAGCAAAAGTGTCCCTACAAAAGTGAAAAATGTCAGATATTTCTATCAATGCGAGGACATTAGGGGTCCACACAATGATAAACTTCCCCGTGGCCATTTATACAAAATACAGTGGTGCTGCATAAATATGACCTAAAACATCATCAGATTTCACACAAGTCCTAAACGTAGATAAAGAGAACCCAGTTAAACAAATGAGACAAAAAATTATACTTGGTCATTTATTTATTGAGGAAAATGATCCAATATTACATATTAGTGAGTGGCAAAAGTATGTGAACCTCTAGGATTAGCAGTTAACTTGAAGGTGAAATTACAGTCAGGTGTTTTCAGTCAGGTGAGTGGGCACCCTGTTTTATTTAAAGAAAGAGGATCTATCAAAGGCTGCTCTTCACAACACGTTTGTGGAAGTGTATCATGGCACGAACAAAGGAGATTTCTGAAGAGCTCAAAGAGTTGTTGATGCTCATCAAGCTGGAAAAGGTTACAAAACCATCTCTAAAGAGTTTGGACTCCATCAATCCACAGTCAGACTAATTGTGTACAAATAGAAGAAATTCAAGTCCATTGTTACCCTCCCCAGGAGTGATCGAGCTATAAAGATCACTCCAAGAGCAAGGCGTGTAATAGTTGGTGAGGTCACAAAGGACCCCAGGGTAACTTCTAACCAACTAAAGGCCTCTGTCACAGTCGTTCTACCAAAGAATGGTTAAAGAAGAATATGTTTTGTTCATGTTTTGGAATGGCCAAGTCAAAGTCCTGACCTTAATTCAGTCGAAATGTTGTGGAAGAACCTGAAGTGAGCAGCTAATGTGAGGAAACCCACCAACATCCCAGAGTTGAAGCTGTTCTGTACGGAGGAATGGGCTAAAATTCCTCCAAGCCGGTGTGCAGGACTGATCAACAGTTACAGGAAACGTTTAGCTGCAGTTATTGCTGCACAGGGGGGTCACACCAGATACTGAAAGCAAAGGTTCACATACTTTTGCCACTCACTAATATGTAATTTTTCCTCAATAAATAAATGACCAAGTAAAATGTTTTTGTCTCATTTGTTTAACTGGGTTCTCTTTATCTACTTTTAGGAGGTTTGGTGAGGTTTTAAGTCATATTTATGCATAATTATAGAAAATTCTAAAAGGGTTCACAAACTTTCAAGCAAAACTGTAGCTTAGTGCGTGCAGCACAACCACTTGAAACAGTTTGCTAAATATGAGCAGCATGTTTCAAACTTTGTGCGTGTTTATTGTGACGTAAAAATGTAAAGCTGTTCCCAGATCTGGTAACTGCAGACTAACTGTATTCATTGTATAAATCGATTTATTATATATTAATTATATATAGTTTTGTGTTAGTTATGTATTAATTATATATTTTAATTAGTTATTCAGTTTTAATTAAATACAGTATGTTTAAATATGTACTGTAACCTTGACTTTAATTTTGTTTTTTACTTTCATTGTTCATATACTGTAACGTATTTTAATTTTCTTCATCAATACGTACAGTGGTGCTTGAAAGTTTGTGAACCCTTTAGAATTAAAAATAGAAAAATGATCCATTTTTATATAATAGTGAGTGGCAAAAGTATGTGAACCTTTGCTTGCAGTATCTGGTGTGACCCCCCGACTTGTGTGCTTAGGGTCGTTGTCTTGCTGCATGACCCACCTTCTCTTGAGATTCAGGTCATGGACAGATGTCCTGACATTTTTCTTTGGAATTCTCTGATAAATTTAGAATTCATAGCTCCATTAATGATGGCAAGCCGTCCTGGCCCAGATGCAGCAAAACAGGCCCAAACCATGATACTACCACCACCATGTTTCACAGATGGGATAAGGTTCTTATGCTGGAATGCAGTGTTTTCCTTTCTCCAAACATAATGCTTTTCTTTTAAACCAAGAAGTTCTATTTTGGTCTCATCTGCCTAAAAAACATTCTTCCAATAGCCTTCTGGCTTGTCCATGTGATCTTTAGCAAACTTCAGATGAGCTGCAATGTTCTTTTTGGAGAGCAGTGGCTTTCTCCTTGCAACACTGCCATGCACACCATTGTTGTTCAGTGTTCTTCTGATGGTGGACTCATGAACATTAACATTAGCCAATGTGAGAGAGGCCTTTAGTTGCTTAGAAGTTACCCTGGAGCTTTGTGACCTCGCCAACTATTACATGCCTTGCTCCTGGAGTGATTTTGTTGGTTGGCCACTGCTGGGGAGGGTAACAATGGTCTTGAATTTCCTCCATTTGTACACAATCTGTCTGACTGTGGATTGGTGGAGTCCAAACTCTTTAGCGATGGTTTTGTAACTTTTGAGAATCAACAACTCTTTTTCTCAGAAATCTCCTTTGTTTGTACCATGATACAAATGGTCTGCATGGCAGTGTTCCAAAATGAAAACCACTGCTGAGCAAAAAGAACATTAAATCTCATCTCTATTTTTCCACAACACATCTTGATGATCTGTAAGACTTTTGGGAAAACATTCTGTGTACTGAAGAGACAAAAGTTTAAATCTTTTGAAGGTGTGTGTCCCATTACATCTGGTGTAAAAGTAACACAGCATTTCAGAAAAAGAGCGCTATAGCAACAGTAAAATATGGTGGTGGTCGTGTGATGGTCTGGGGCTGTTTTGCTGCTTCAGGACCTGGAAGACTTGCCCTGATAAATGGAACTAAGAATCCTGCTGTCTACCAAAAAATCCTAAAGGAGAATGTCTGGCCATCTGTTTGTGACCTCAAGCTGAGATGATCTTGGGTTCTGCAGCAGGACAATGATCCAAAACACACCAGCAAGTCAACCTCTGAATGGCTGAAGAAAAACATAATACATAAGACCTAGTCAAAGTCCTGACCTGAATCCTATTGAGATGCTGTAGCATGACCTTAAAAAGGCCGTTCATGCTTGAAAACCCTTAAATATGGCTGAATTACAGCAATTCTGCAAATATGAGTGGCCAGAATTCCTCCACAATGCTGTAAAAGACTTATTGCAAGTTATCGCAAACGCTTGGTTGCAGTTGTTGCTGCTAAGGGTGGCCCAATCAGTTATTAGGTTTAGGGGGCAACCACTTTTTTCCACAGGGCCATGTAGGTTTGGATTTTTTTTGTCACCTAATAATAAACACCTTCATTTACAAATTGCATTTTGTTTTTACTTGTGTTGTCTTTGACTAATATTTAAATTGGTTTGATGTTCCGAAACACTTAAGTGTGGCAAACATGCAAAAAGATAAGAAATCAGAAAAGTGGCAAGACAGATTTTCACACCACTGTGTGTGTGTGTATGTGTGTATGTATGTATGTATGTATACATATATATATATATATATATATATATATATATATATATATATAGATAGATAGATAGATAGATATATAGATATATGGTGATTCTGTTATGTTGGGTTAAACTTACTAGGTCATATATTAGTTCTTGACTTTCTGCCTCACCAAGAAGTTATGAGGCTTCACTGCTTCTTGAGTCATGGGTGCTGGTAGCCCCTATGGACCCCAAAATGTTGCAATCGATCAACTACTGAAATACTGTCGACTGAGTTTACAATTGGTTAGCAAATAAAAATATGTTGATGTTTTAGTAATGTGAATATTTTTATTTATTTTATTTTTTTCATTGTGAATATGGTACTAATTAAAATTTTGTTTTCAAGCCTATCTGCCTATCTCTGTCCTTCATTAAAGTTCATTTTATTTACTTATTTTGTATGCACAGAACCCATACAGGTTTGCTTTCTTTAGATAGTGAGCTGATGCAACAAAAGCATCTTGCTTTCCCTATTTCTTTTTCTCTTTCGTTCCTTCAGGCTGAGCTGCTGTCACTTGGGTGCTGCTGCCAACTTTACACAGGAAACTTGAGCTGTAAAACAGAAAGAGACTGCAAAAAATGTTGAATCATATTAAGATGGTGTGAGTGTACACATGCACTATTAATAGCTCAGTAAGACAGAGTGATGTAGTGAGCGAGTGAGAGAGAGAGAGAGAGAGAGAGGGGAAGAGGGAGAGAAGGACAGGTTTATAACTACAGCGATGAGTGCAATGTGTCCTGAATGGGTGGTCAGTCAACAAGCTAGTCTACCGTTTAGGCGTTATAGAAACAGGTCCTTTTCAAATGTGGCACATATTTTCTCCATCACAATAAGTTGTCCATGACAACAGGAAATTTCATTTGGAAAATCTGTACAATTGAAAGGAGGCTCTAGTTACCCTGTTAGGCCTCTTCTAGCCTGGATACAAGATAAGATACGGTTTTGTTGAAAAATGCCTGCTGTAAGCCTTGCCATGAGAGGGAACAGTTGTCTGCAGAATGTCCTGCACATATCATTTACTTGTAAGTGCCCCTCATAATACTCCTAGTGGTGGCTGACTGTCATATGTGATGGCTCCCCATATCATCACACCAGCAGTTGGGGCAGTGTCTCACTCCACAGCAAAGGCAGGATTGAAGCACTCACCAGGAGGCCTTTGTACTCTAACCAGACATTTGTTTGATCCCAGACAGAACCTGGATTCGTCAAGAAAGAAGATAAGGTTCCAGTCTGTAGCAGTCCAGGTTTCTCATTTACAACACCACTGCAAACAAAGCTGACAGTGGCTCGCTGTTGGACCCTGGGACAAGGCCCTTAGCCTAACTGTAAGTTTGGATCTTAGGCTAACTGCTTTAGTAGTTGAACAAGGTCCTTAACTGCACAAGAGTTACTGCTAAATGCTGTAACAGTGCCACATAACTAAACCGGATCCTTATGAGATAACTAAAAAAGATCCTGTGTGCAGAGAATGCATTTGTGCTCTCATTTGTTAAGTCATAAGTGGTAACTGATATAATCGTAAATCCTAAATGAAGTTTCATCCATGCTGTGTGCTCAGTGTATCTATACATGCGCTTGCGTGCGTATCCCCATGTGTTCCGTTAGTGGGTGGACCCGGACCTGTCCTCTGAGACTGGTCTTTTTGTGCATTCGGAGTTGTGCTGCACGGTCTGAAACACGAACACCGATCAGGCTCAGGATCTTCTACACGGTTTCGTAGCTCGTTACTGGTGCAAGAGATGAAGGCGGAAAGCATCGACGGCTTGGAACGCTTTGACAGTCATGGTAAAGGCAGAGGGTTGCGCGTGACACGAGCGTACCGGGTAGGCGAGCTGCTGTTCGCGTGTCCCGCGTATTCTCACGTGCTGTCGGTGAGTGAGCGCGGCCACACGTGCGAGCACTGCTTCACCAGGTAAGACTCCTAACATGCTTAATAGATTAGAATCACAACTTCAGTATTTAAAGTATTAGGAAAACTTGCAGGTCCACTTCACACACTTTTGTGCGTGTGCGCTCATCGCGTGCTCTAGGCTACATGTCAGTGATGTTTGACATTAATGTATCAATATATCTTGCAAACATTTGACAGCTAGCAAACCAAAACAAATGTCCCTGATCTTAACTCCTCAATTATTTCTACTAGATTATACCACCCTTTCCCGATGTAATTGAGTACATATGTAATACGTTAGTGTAAATATAGTAAATTAATGTCTGCAGTAAGAAACACTGTCGAACTTTTTCTAGAAATGTTGGGTATTGAGAAATAATAATGCACGAGACCACGCTATATATTACTTTAGTGGCGTTTTGATGCTGTTTGGTGGCCTGTTTATCGTGCCAGAAATCTATACAAATCTATACAAGTTTAATATTTGTCTTTATTTTATATTTGGATTGCCCACTTATACAAATGAGGGCTTGAAATGCGGGAAAGACACAAACATTTTAGACTGTTCATTCAGATGCTGTGTTGTCACACTGAGACATGGGAACATAGACGTCACTAAACATTGTACATGACACCGTGAGTTTTTTTTTATCCCCTGACGGACTTGTAACCTGAATCTTGCTCACTAGCTAAAATGATCAAGGTAGCTAAAGTGAAAAAAAAAAATCCGAACTCCACTAGGCATTCAGCAGTTGACCTTAAACAGCTGAATTAGTCTATTCTAGTTAAGTATACAGGTCTGATTACACATGACCACAGTTGGGCATGGAGGAGACCTGCTCCTGGTCATTTATTTTTGGGTTGTGCTCCTCTGGCACCTCTTTTATGCACAGTTCTGCTGTGGAGAGGTTTCGGTTTACCCACTGCTAGAGCATGTGGTCCCATTTGGTACTGAGCACAGTATGGTGATTTTTCTGCTCTAACATGCCTATATAACTAAACACTCAGTTCATTTCAGTTCATTCACAGTTGAGTGAATGAGTTTAGACTTAGATAGTCTAGATTATGTTTGTAGTCAATTAGCTGAACTTTTACATCCCCAGGTTATAAATTCATGTTAGAAATACTTTATTGCAAAATAAATAGCTTGGGTAATAAAAATATTATTTATTGCATCATAAGAAAACCCTCACGGACCAAAATCATTATTATTTTTCTAAAAAAAAAGTTTTAACATCAACACTTTGCTTCTTTGGCCTTGTCCCCAACCCACTCTTTAACATTACTCTGCTCCAATAAAATGACAAAAAGTCATCAATTCATTTTTCACACATTATATATATCTGTTTAAACTGCATCTTATACTAGTGTTAGAAAATCGATGGCTGCGCTTGAAACCACATACATCCATATAACTGAACAGTATGCGAAAGTAGCATGCGACAATATGTCCGCATGATTAGTATTCATTAAACAGTACACGAAAAGTCCTCGGATAACTTACTGCATCGCAGCCATTTTTAAGTATGCAAACAAAGCACATTATCCTATCCCATGATTCAACTGGAGCAGACGGAGGCATTCAAAGCTAAGGAAGTAAAAATGTCAGACAGCGAGGAGGTGGATGTTTACAAGTGTAAATAAGATATAACCAGAAAAATAAATATTTTAAATACTATGGTTATGTACAGCTAAGTTTTTTTTACAGTGGTGCTGTGACATCATGCCTCACAAACATTGCTAAGATGTCGGATGTAGTGGGTCCGAGGTTTTGTGCATACTGCACATTTGCGTACTGAAAGAGCATACTGCTTTAATGGTTGAGCAGCACATACTGGACTGAATCTAGTACGTACTGTTTAAGTATGCCATTTCAGATGCAGCCCATGGCTTAGCATCGTTTTTTCTGAAAAGATGTCATTCCTGCAACATGTCATTGCTAACACAAAATTATGAATTATTTATGAATTATTATTATTATTATTATTATTATTATCATTGTTATTATTATTTAAATACATACATTTAATATCATTTAAGCTCAGTTGTAGCCATCACGTCTTCACTTTAAAGCATGTAACATATATTGACATAATTAAAATTATAAGTCACTTTATTTTTCAAAAGTTAAGATGGTAAAGGGAGTCTCCAACTGAAGAATCACCAAGTTATATGAAGTAATTAGTAATGGAATAAAGCAATGCAAATGCCCAACACAGCAAAAGAAAAACAAAAAAACTAAAAATGTAGGAGCACTCGTTTTAAGAGACATTCCGGGCGGATTATTGATGGTGTCGATCCCATCCGAGCCCTCCGCGCTTCCCCTTTAGCTCTTCGTCCGCCTCGGATTCTGCTATTGCTTCCTAGTTTACTTTGTATGCGCGTATAGATCTCCTGTTTGCCGCTAATGTTATTTCCACAGCTCCATCCACGGTGTTTATGTGTTTTTCGTTCTGCACCTGTATTCCGGCTCTGACTGTTTTTTTGTTCGGCACCCGTATTCCAGCTCTGATTATTTTGTTCGCTGTGTTTGTTATTTCAATAAATTCTTGTTTTATATTTGAACCTGCGCACGTCTCTCTAATCCGCCACTATGGAGACGGGGGGTCTAGATCTGTCAGCCAGGTTTGACGGTAGTCAAGAGCTTTGTCAGCGTTTTGTCTCCCAATGCGCTGAATTCTTTTGGTTATCACCTCCCTGCTCGTCTTGTACCCAGGTCTCGTTTATAGTATCATGTCTGTCCGGTAGGGCATTACAATGGACCTCCAATGTTTTGCCTGTGGCCCAAGCTATTACCAGGGAGAGATTTTCGAAGTTACTTTCATGCACCTTTGGTCCTCCTCCTGCTAGGGTCCAGTCTGACTCCCTGGTCCCACGGTCAGTCGCTACCTCAGCGTCAGAACCCATGCTTGCCGGTCCTACTAGGGGGTCAGGTTCGTTGATTATGGGGACCTTCCGCCGTTAGTGCTGTGTAGCTCTGTACCTGAGCACGTCGGCTTCGTATCTAAGCCGTCAGTGTCCCATAGTTCCCTTTCTGAGCACGCCGCACCGCTTAACCCTGTACCTGAGCTGTTAGCGTCTTTTAGCTCTTTATCTAAGCTGTTAGCGTTGCCTAGTAGCTCCTTATCTAAGCTGTTAACGTTGCCTAGTAGCTCCTTGCCTGAGCTGTTAATGTTGTTTAGCTTGGTATGTAAGCGTGACTTGCTGTCTAGTTCCATGCTGCAACAAGACGTGACTCTCAGCTTCTTAACGGAGTCAGTTGCGCCGACCCTGGCCGTCCGCTCCAGTGGGATCCTTCCAGAGGCCGTCTGCTCCAGTAAGGCCCTTCCAGAGGCCGTCTGCTCCAGTAAGGCCCTTCCAGAGGTCGTCTGCTCCAGTGTGGCCCTTCCAGAGGTTGTCCAGAGCATCTCGCTGCTCCCTGAGGACATCCAGATCGCATCGCCCACCTCGGAGAATGTCCAGAGAGCGCCCGCCTCGGAGGACATCCTGAGCACGTCGCTCGTTTCAGAAGAGGACCAGAGCACGTCACCTGCCTAAGTGAACTTCTAGGATTAGCAGTTTATTTGAAGGTGAAATTAGAGTCAGGTGTTTTCAATCATTGGAATGATAATCAGGTATGAGTGGGCACCCTGTTTTATTTAAAGAACAGGGATCTATCAAAGTAGATTTCTGAGGATCTCAAACAGGGTTGTTGATGCTCATCAGGCTGGAAAGGGTTACAAGACCATCTCTAAAGAGTTTGAATTTCACCAATCTACAGTCAGACAGATTGTGTACAAATGGAGGAAATTCAAGACCATTGTTACCCTCCCCAGGAGTGGTCGACCAACAAAGATCACTCCAAGAGCAAAGCGTGTAATAGTTGGTGAGGTCACAGAGGACCCCAGGGTAACTTCTAAGCAACTGAAGGTCTCTCTCACATTGGCTAATGTTAATGTTCATGAGTCCACCATCAGAAGAACACTGAACAACAATGGTGTGCATGGCAGGGTTGCAAGGAGAAAGCCACTGCTCTCCAAAAAGAACATTGCTGCCCGTCTGCAGTTTGCTAAAGATCATGTGGACAAGCCAGAAGGCTGTTGGAAGAATGTTTTGTGCTTGAAAACCCTCCAGTTCTCGTTGCAAGTTATCACAAATGCTTGGTTGCAGTTGTTGTTGCTAAGGGTGGCCCAACCAGTTATTAGGTTTAGGGGGCAATCAGTTATTCACACAGAGTCATGTAGGTTTGGATTTTTTTCTCCCTTAATAATAAACACCTTCATTTAAAAACTGCATTTTGTGTTTACTTGTGTTGTCTTTGACTAATATTTAAATTGGTTTGATGTTCCGAAACACTAAAGTGTGACAAACATGAAAAAAAATAGGAAATCAGGAAGGGGGCAAACACTTTTTTACACCACTGTATATCTTCTCATTTTTCCCATCTTTTCCCATCTCCCAGAAATTGACCTCTGTGTCAGTTCATATATATCACAATAAAACAGGAAGTCAGTGACAGCTCTTTGAAAGGTCCTAGATAGTAAAATATACATGGAGAAAATGCTTCATTTATAGGGTGGCAATAATTGTGTCCCATGTACTTTTGTAAAATAAAAATAAAAAATTTTTGATGATACTAAATTTACTCCAGTACTATTTCAACAAAATGTGAAATGTTTTTAGCTCTTTCTACTTGTGGTTACTTTCTGGCTTTCTGGTGTGACAGTAATTGTGGAGGGGATGGTATAACCCATAAATCTCACGGACAAAGTGAGACCTAGGGTTCTCAGGACATCTCAGTTAGCATGATCAAATACATCACTCAGTCATACCCAATGCTCTTGACTTGCTGTTTAAACTATCGAGAATATGGGCGCAGAAAAGCATTTGAAGACTTATTGTTTGTGTTATTACGTTCAAAAATGCTCACCTTAGACTAGAAAGACTTGATATGCATCCTGAACTGCCCAGATTACTGCATTGCAGAGGAAACCTAATTTACTCTTTAGACTGCAGTGGAGTGAAATAATAACAACCCTGCCACTAAGATCGCTTGAAAAAAGATGATCACTTTTCTTCTGTTTAGGGAGGACTATGGCTGCTCATGATTATCTTTATTCCGTAGCTAATTACAGATCTTGGTAAACTGTCAGCAGTTCCATTGGCCTCACAGTGTAAAGTTCATAAGTCTAAGGTATTTAAGTCTCAGTTCAGAGTTTGTTTGCCGTCTTTGTCTAGAGATGGAAATTTGATCTCTGAAAGTTCCTAGACTATCTAATGAGATTATTTGATCTGGCTCTATCGGTAGAAAGACATAGCTACAATAACCAAACTTATACACGAGCTCAAGGCTGCTGATATGCCAAACAGAGCTGGTGGCTGCCTTCATATGTAATAGAGCAAACATATAATAATCTTCATTCCTGGGCTGGTAGCTGCTTTTGTAAATTGGAAACCAAATTACAATCAAAATACAATTAAGAAGAATTTAAAAAATTACAATCAATGAAATACCTCATATGTTAGTGAAAATGTGGAACTGGAAGTTCAGATATTGAGGTTCATCTGTAATCTTCTGTTGCCATGAACTGCTTTACGCAAGTTTAATAAAATGCTACTACTTTCTCCAAATTAACACTCAATACATTAAAGGCTGTAGCATCTTTGTCAAAGATATTGAAGCCATTGAAGAAATGGATATGTTTTGTAACACATCCCATGCTGAAGTGCACTTTATGAAAAAGTGACCTTTACCTACTAACATGGAACTGTTCCCAGAGCAGATGGTTGCTTGTTCAGCTTATTCATTAAATGGCTATGTTTTATCGAGTAGAGAACAAATGAACCAAAATATGAGCGCAATTTATATCATTTGAGAATTCACAATAGCAAAATTAGAGCAATAATGTGCACACATTTCCATTTTGTCACCTTGGTTTAATATCTTATGGACGCATTATAAGCTAAATGAAAAAGACCTAGTGTATGTAGTTTGATTGTTTTGTGACCATAGTATTATCAAAATCACAAAAAGAATTGCCAACACAAAGATAATGATATTCATTGGGGGAGAGGTGAATCAGAGGATTCTCAAGGATTGGTAACAATCACACAAGGGAATGGCACACATTTGTGTTGAATCTGTTGAATCTGTTGGCTAGAATTTACAAAATTAACACTGTAACTCGTGCAAACCTGTATCATCTTTTTGAATAAAACAAAGAGGGTTCAACATCAACTTTTTGTTCCAAATTGCCCAGTCGGCCAAGCGAGCAGAACGTATACTACCCCAAACCAAATATTTACTGTCTCAAACAAATCTTTGTATTTTTATAGTTTTATTCAAATATAAATGAGCAAACATAAGATATTTAATTAAGGTTATTTATTCTTAATATGTGTACATTCTCACAATATACTTTTATTTATTTTCTTTCTGTTGTAAGATTCCCATAAAACGTCATAGATCACCATGGTAAACCGAATGATCAAAACAACGATTTTAAATAAAACTGCTCAAATTCCTACCATTGAGTTGTATTTCTCTTATTATAATTACGTTCCTGTTAAAGCCATAAATTATCTTAACATTGACATTTGCATGTACAGTGGTACCTCAGTTCTCGACCACCTCGGAACTCGTTGAATTCGAATCTTGTCGCATTTTGTGAAGAAACATTTGTTTCGGTTCTCATCGTTTGTTCGGTACCCTGCGAAGTTCTATGAGTCAAGTCGTGCGGCTCATTTCAGCTGACACATCGGATCACAATGTACACAGGGATTTAGTGATTCAGATTAATAATAGCTCTCCAGTGCAGCTCTCCACTGTGTTTCTCATATTTTTATCTATTTTTACATCTATAGTACAGTATTCTTAGTGCAAGTAATGCACCATGGTTTTTAAAGAGGTTAGGGATAACAGAAAACCAAAAGGAATCCTGTGAGAGCCGCTGAACAGTACTATACAGTACTATACGTTTGATGAGCTTTCAAGCTGCAGCTAGCTGAGCAGCAGCACTGAGTTCGCCAATAGAGTAAGTGTTTTGCTTTTACATTTCCCTTTCAATTCTTTACTCACTAAATTACATGAGATTTTTCAACACTTTATTATAAAATAAGCTTTGTGTTAAGGATTTTGGCCAACTGTAGGTCAATGTAAGTGTTTTAAATATTTACTTACTTATCTTTAACTATCATAGGCATAGGCTGTGATACAGTACAGACCGCTCTACCAAACACACTCCTTAGTTCATGATACAGTTACGATGGATTTTGTTGGAACATATCCCCATTGTAAATCAGGGAGCACCTGTACAATACAACTCCATTAATGCATATAATGCCTTATACAGTGTGGATTTTCTGGGGGTCTGGAACGGATGAATTCAATTTACATTGTTCTTTATGGGAAAAGGGGGTGGCTCCTCTCCATGTCCACATGGGTTTACTCAGGTTTCCTCCCACAGTCCAAAACATGCGTGATAGGTAATTGGTGTCTCTAAAATTGCCCCAAGTGTGTGAGTGTGTGTATGAGTGTGTGTGCCCTACAATGGATTGGCACCCTGTCTAGGGTTGTTCCTGCCTTCGGCCCTAAGCTGCTGGCTAGGCACTGGGTCTCTTACGACTCTGTTAAGGATTAAGCGGATAAGAAAGTTAGCGATTAAAAAAATTTGGTTGGTACTCATTGTTTTCAGGACTTTTGGAGCGAATTAATAACGAGAACTGAGGTACCACTGTATAAGGATAGGGATAATTGCAGGGATAATTAAATTGGCTTCACTGTTCATCCGTCGTATGAACATGTCCAGTGGTCCAGCCATGCTAACAGCTTTTCTCGCTGATGTGTTGTGACAGAGAGTTTTGCTGTGACACTTCAACTGAATTGACTTATTGGAATGGAATTATTACAAGTGACATACAATATTTATCTTACATTTCTAATGTTTAGCGACTAGTGTTGTCACGAAACTGAGAATTTCAACTTCCATACAATACTTATACAAAATACAATACTTACAAAATATTGAAATTCAATCCCATTTTTGCTATGATTCAATCCCATTGTGGTAGTGACCACAACCGAGCCCTAAGCCCTTGACTGGACCCTGTGAACATCAGGACAGTCTCCGGGATCAACCCACCGACCCCTCCATCATCCCCATAGTGACCCCGACCAGGATGAAGTAGGGGAAACCAATAAAAAATAAATAACTAAATTTATAAATGTCCACAATACAGGTCTGAATTTTTTTTTTTTTTTTATTTAAAACTAGAGTGCATACAGTGTAATGTAGCAGATATAGATGGTGTTCTGAATGGTGTGTTTCCTGCTGTCAGATAGTAACTAATCAAAACTTAAAATGTATTCAATGTTAATTATAAAAAGAAAAATACTAGAAGATATTTTATTTTTAAGGTTTTTTTATTTTTTTTATTTCTGCACATACAATTATAGAAAGAAACATTTACTACTTAGTAACTTGAGCAGGGAATGCACACAGTGGAGCACACTGCAGTGGAGCTTGGAAGTTTCTGAACCTTTTAGAATTTTCTGTATTTCTGCATAAATTCATTCTGCATTAAGTTCTGACAGTAGATTAAAAGTACCCAATTAAACAAATTAGACAAAAATATTATACTTGTTTTTTTGGGGTTTTTTTTGAGGGGAATGATCCAATATGACATATCTATAAGTGGAAAATTATGTGAAACTCTAGGATTAGCAGTTGCTTTAAGCTTGAAAGAGTCAGGTGTTTAAAGTTTTTGTTGTATTTAAAGAACAGGGATCTGTCAAAGCCTGATCTTCACTGTATCTGTATGTGGTAATGTGTCATGGCACGAACAAGGCTGGAAAGTTTACAAAAACATCTTTAAATAGTTTTGAATACGCCAACCCGCATCCCGACAGAATGTGTACAAATGGAGGAAATTCAAGGCAATTCTTACCCTCTCCAGTAGTGGTAGACCAACAAAGATCACAACACCAAGAGCATGGCATGTTATAGTCTGCAAGGTCACAAAGGAACCCAGTGTAATATGTAAGGAACTAAAGAAAACGAAAAAGAAAACGATCCAATATTACGTATTAGTGAGTGCCAAAAGTATGTGAACCTTTAGGATTAGCTGTTAATTTGAAGGTGAAATTAGAGTCAGGTGTTTTCAATCAATGGGATGAGGATCAGGTGTGAATGGGCACCCTGTTTTATTTAAAGAACAGGGATCTATTTAAGTCTGCTCTTCACAACACATGTTTGTGGAAGTGTATCATGGCACAAACAAAGTAGATTTCTGAGGATCTCAGAAACAGGGTTGTTGATGCTCATCAGGCTGAAAAAGGTTACATGACCATCTCTAAAGAACACTATCAGAGTCCACGATCAGAAGAACACTGAACAACAACGGTGTACATGGCAGGGTTGCAAGGAGAAACCCACTGCTGTCCAAAAAGAACTTTGCTGCTCGTCTGCAGTTTGCTAAAGATCATGTGGACAAGCCAGAAGGCTATTGGAAGAAAGTTTTGTGGACAGATGAGTCCAAAATAGAACTTTTTGGTTTAAAAGAAAAGTGTTATGTTTGGAGAAAGGAAAACACTGCATTCCAGCATGAGAATCTTATTCCATCTTTGAAACATGGTGGTGGTAAAATCATGGTTTGGGCCTGTTTTGCTGCATCTGGGCCAGGACGGCTTGCCATCATTGATGGAACAATGAATTCTGAATTATATCAGAGAATTCTAAAGGAAAGTGTCAGGACATCTGTCCATGAACTGAATCTCAAGAGAAGGTTGGTCATGCAGGAAGACAACGACCCTAAGCACACAAGTCATTCTACCAAAGAACGGTTAAAGAAGAATAAAGTTAATGTTTTGGAATGGCCAAGTCAAAGTCCTGAGCTTAATCCAATCGAAATGATGTAGAAGGACCTGAAGCGAGCAGCTAATGTGAGGAAACCCACCAACATCCCAGTGCTAAGCTGTTCTGTATGGAGGAATGGGCCACAATTCCTCCAAGCCGGTGTGCAGGACTGATCAACAGTTACAGGAAACGTTTAGTTGCAGTTATTGCTGCACAGGGGGGTCACACCAGATACTGAAAGCAAAGGTTCACATACTTTTGCCACTAACAGATCTGTAATACTGGATCATTTTCCTCAATTAATAAGTGACCAGGTATAATATTTTTATCTCATTTGATTAACATCTGATTAACTTCTGTGAAAATCTGATGATGTTTTACTTAATGCTTTACCATTGTATAAATTTAATAGAAAATGGGGTTTCAATATCTGAATATTTAGTGTGCAAAATGTTTCCTGGAAACATGCAGGGTTTAATTGTCTTAAAATTAGTTCATTGATGCATACAGTCAGACCCTGCTATACAAATGTACATTGTTCTGAAAAGTGGTTGAATAGTGAATATTTGAATAGCAGGAGCTATTTAATTCATTTCCTATTGAGAAATCCCACCTTTGTTCCTTTATATTTCAACCTCCTATATGCTTTCTACTGTATAATGTCTGTTTAGTAATAGTGGCAGAGGATACAGGCCTTTTGTGCCTGTCTTATATAAGCAGGGTCTCAGGGTCTTAATCACATGTACCATTAGTGCGTATGCTTGCAAGCACAAGCGTGTGTGTGCCAATTCCTCAGAGTGTTTCTTTTAATGTTAATGCTACAGTGTAAAATAAACAAACCTTGCCTCCTAAATAACCCTGAGTAAAACATTGGAAAGGAGCTTGTAGGCAAAGGTAAGCATTAATTTAGTAGTCCATCTGTTTCTGATATTTTTTCCAGTCGTCATTTGATATAGCAGGTTAGTGGTGTGAATAGCAGGTTAGCGTATTGGTATTAACATCCCTGTATGTTAGACCAAGAATTCAAATATTTTATTTCAGAGGGAGTTTGCATGCTAGTAATGTTTGACTGTATTAGTGAATTACACTGCAGATGGTACTTATCTAAGACTTTTTTGTAGAAGATTAATCAAATCCTTTTGACAACAGAATCGAGAATTCATTAGATCCATGGCGTAAGTCTAATTAACTGATGATGCTGAAATTGTGGGAGGTACGGTGGTGCAATGGTTAGCACTGTCGTCTCACAGCTCCAGGATCCCCTGTTTGATCCTGACCCTGGACTCCGCCTGTGTGGAGTTTGTATGACCTCCCATGTGCCCTATGATGGTTTTGTGCCCTGTCTAGGGTTGTTTCTGCCCTGTGCCATTGGGTAGGCACGATCCTGGGTAGGATTAGGCAAATAAGACAATGAATGAATGTTTGTGATATGTTATAGTTCCATCCATTGTCATGTGTTAAGATATTAACTCATGCATGAGATTTCAGATTTTCTACAGGTCTTGATCTTACAGTTATTATGCCTTTGATTTTGATCTCCCTTTCCAAAGACTGTGTCTAAAAATACTGCAGGTTATTTAAAGGTCTTGGTAATCAGGCTACAGCAATAAAATCACACCCACAGAGTTACAAATGTTTGTAACAGATGGGAAGAGCAAAACACTGCTAAGCAAATTATCTACAGAACAGAAACTAAGGGGCATGTCATGTAATAAATATTATAATGTGATCTGGAATTTTTTTTGCCTTCTGAAGATGGTATTTTGAATATCAGAGAGACAGTGACAGTGTGAAATCATCACCCGAATATAATGCATTGACACATTGGCATTGTATTGGCAAGTTTGATGTAGCTTTATTGTTCGGTGCTGTTCTGCAACACTATGAGACCAAGCAGTTTCCTTATTGCTGGTGTGGTGTCAGCGTTTTATAAAATAGGCCAGTGGATATTTTCACTTTGCAGTGCAATAAAGTGTGTGGTTCTGCAGACAGATACACAGTACCATGTGGTTTAATATTGCACCAGAATGTGTGTGTGTGTGTGTGTGTGTGTGTGTGTGTGTGTGTGTGTGTGTGTGTGTGTGTGTGTGAGAGAGAGAGAGAGAGAGAGAGAGAGAGAGAGAGTGTGTGAGAGTGAGTGAGTGTGTTTGGCAGCTGCGTCATGGCTGAATTGTGTGTGTGTGTTTGCCATATGCTCTTGGCTGCTGACCATTTGTGGTGCTGTCCGCACCTCATCTCATTAAAATTGTTTCCCCTTTCCTCAGAAAAGAAGGTCTTTCAAGATGTGGGAAATGCAAGAAAGCATTCTACTGCAATGTGGAATGTCAGGTGAGAATTTTTTTGTCAATGACAAGAACACAAACTTGTATACACACATGGTAAATATGGAGGTGGATAAAGCTGACAAAACCTTACTGAACTAAAAGTCCTGAAGACTAGTGACTAAATAAAAAAAATTACTACTTTAATAAGAAAGTAACTTATGAAACATTTGATGAAGTAATCAAATGAGGGTAAAAATGAATCAGTATAGGAAAATGTGTTACATAATGGCCAGAATTTTTTCTGCAATATTTTTCAGCCATATTGCGACACATGATACATGAGTCTAGGTATTTTCTTGTACACTAGTCTCTTTAGCTCACCCCACTGGTTTTCTTTGGGGATTAAATCAGGGGATTGAGATGGCCATGGCAGAAGCTTCATTTAAACAATTTCTGTGGCTATGCGGTATGTTCTGGATCACTGTGCGGCTGGAAGATCCTGTGACGACCATTTTAGTTTGGCAGAGGCAGATTTTGATTTAGAATATCCTGGTATTTTATGGAGTCTGTGATGCCTTGTACCATTAACAAGGTTTTCTGGACCTTTGGAGGAAAAAAACATCCCCATACCATCACAGGTCCTCCAAAATACTGACCATACTTGTTGTACCATAGTACATGATTCCTCTCAAAATACCAGTAGTGTTTTAAAGCTCCTGGCACTTATATTTGTGGTTAAATGACAAAAAAGGTTTTGGTTTTTTTTGTCACTGTTCTTTTAACAGTATTTTTTGCCAATTATTAATAGTGTTGGGTATCGTTGGCATTTTATCGATCCGATTCTGCTCATCGATTTTGGATCTTATCGATTCCAAATTACGATTACTTTCAATTGAAAAACTTAGCAAAATTATTAGGTGTAAATAGTATCTTTTTATTGTTTTATATTTCAATTTCAACAGTAATCATGTTAACTTCTAGGTTTTCCTTCGGATTTTAAAGCTGTTAAGTAAAAAGCTTACTCTCTGTTACTGCTCATTATAAGTACTCTCTACTGCTGAAATGGCAAACATGTGGTCCAAAGGGAAAGTGATCATTTTTACGTTTAACATTTTACTTCTACTAGGTTTAAATGGGAAGCAAAAGGCTTAATGTAAAATTATTATTTTTCTTTTGGATCACAGGTTTGTCATTTCAGCAGTAGATACTTATGACCCTCCCCCTCTCGCTGGCTCATGCTCACATGTGCCCGGGCACACATTCGTCTTCATGATATGCATTCGCACAGCACAGCGGACTTTATGGTTATACATGTGTGATTTGGTAATCAAATAGCTTTGTACTTACTATGTGGCTTTGTGGTTTCATTTTGGGTGCACTGACACACAGCCTTCTCATAAGCCTTATAGTATATGTATTTTACGGAGGCAGTTGACACTGCGTTCCACGCTTGGGCACGATTCACAATCACACTATATGTGTGCCACGCTCGAGTCCACTGAACCTCTTCTAGTGTGCCCGAGCACGATTTGGAGTGATCACACTAGTGTGGTACAGATTGGATAGTGTGAGTACGCCCCTACTTTCACAGAGTCTAGTTTAAACCAAGAATGGCATGGTGGTGTAACAGTTAGTGCCGTTGCCTTACAGCTCTGCCTTGCCTTACATCAACTTAACATCAGTTTGAGGCACAGACCAGCATATGCCTGTGTATAGTTTGCACATTTCTCTTGTGTTTGCATGGCATGTGTGTTTGTGTGTATGTATGTAGTAACCTGTGTGCATTTCTCAGAGAGGCGACTGGACAATGCACAAACTAGAATGTTCAGCAATGTGTGCATTTGGAGAGAAATGGTGTCCATCAGAGACTGTTAGACTGGTTGCACGAATCCTCAACAAACTGGTAAGGGTGCCCAGCCTTTGCTATGTTCTATCTTTGAATATATGAAGATTCAATGTATCCCTGCAGTTAGAACATGCCATTTAATGGTTAGCTTTGGTATTTGTGTCAGATTGCTGCAATTTTGCTTAATTGTTCCATTTAAATGTGTCCTTCATAGTAACAATGGTCTTGAAATTCCTCTATTTGTACCCAATCTGTATGAATGTGGACTGGAGAAGTTCACATTTTTTAGAAATGTTTTGTTAAACTTTTCCAGCTTCTTGAACCTAAACACTTTTGCTGAGTTCCTCAGAAAAAAAGATTTGATAGATACCTGTTCTTTAAATTGCCAACCCATTGTTTGAAACACCTGACTCTTATTTGACCTTCAAATGAATGACTTATCCTAAAGATGAACGTACATTTTTCTCAATAAATAAATGAGCAAATATAATATTTTTGTATTGTTATCTCATTTACTAAACTGGGTTCTCTTCACCTACTTTTAGGACTTATGGAAAAACCTGATGAAGATTTAGGTCATGTTTATACACAAATGTTGAA
Source organism: Ancistrus triradiatus (assembly GCA_025084515.1). NCBI lineage: Eukaryota > Metazoa > Chordata > Actinopteri > Siluriformes > Loricariidae > Ancistrus > Ancistrus triradiatus. The sequence goes on along the minus strand of JAJAGP010000442.1, from coordinate 179,248 downwards.
AATGTTTACAAACTTTCAAGCACCACATTATGTGCTAACGTTACTTGTACCACAGTACAGTAGAGTAGAGTTGGACAATAGCAATGCAGTATCAGTAAACACTGTGGTATTCCTAATATATATTCTATATGTAGTGTGTAGATATAGGTACTTTTTGTTCTGTCTTGAGAGTGGCATGCTGGGTCAGTGGGTAGCACAGCAAGAAGTTGCTGGGTTCAATCCCAGGTGAAGCAGACTGGGTCCTTTCTGTGTGGAGTCTGCATGCCCTCCCTATGTCTGAGTGAGTTTACTCTGGGTCCACAGTCCAAAGACATGCTTAAGGTTAATTGATTATACTAAAAGTGCCCCTAGTGTATGAGTGTGTGTATGTGCGCTGCGATGGATTGGCCCCCTGTCTAGGGTTGTTCCTGCCTTGCACCCAATGCTGCTGGCTAGGCACTGGCTCTGCCGAAACCATGATCAGGATTAAGTGGATAAGAAAGTGAATGAATGTTCTCTCTTGACCTTAAGTGCTGTACCATCTATTACTCAAGTTAATTGTTTTAATGGTTTAGCCACACATCCAGTGATAATTTTAAAAGCACTAACTAACTCAGCTGAAGGACAGGTTGTTGAAGGACAGACCAGCTTGATTGCCAGGCGCCTCATATACAGAACAGGAATTTGCAGTTATTTTAGTCTCCCATCTGTTTAGCAGGCCCCTAGCCAAACTAACACTACACTATGTAACCTAAAATATACATTTGTTAAAAGGGATTTACACCATCAGTGTGAGAGTGAGAGCAAATGGAAGAGATCCTTGATGGCTGCAAAAGAGATAATTAGCAGTTACAACTGATTTAAAGGATGTGTTTGATTAAAAGGAAGTTGCAAACTAATTCAATATTCTGTCACTCTGACACAGAAAGTTCAGAAAGAGAGAAGTGCATCAGAGAAGCTGTTGCTGTTGAAGGATTTGGAGGCCAGTAAGTAAAATTGTCTATCTACAGATCTACTGTCAGTGGGTAGCACCAGTCCTCTTAGGTTAGCGTTCAACCCAGTGTCGCTGATAACTCCATTTTGTCCGTCCTTAATAGCTGTCCACTAATGTCCACTAGAATTAGGAATATGACTGAGGTGGTGATCAGCTGTAACATTAATACCATCTGCTTATTATTGTGTAGGTCCCTCTTGTGCATCCAAGGCTCTGACCCATTAAAGCATAAATTTGACAAGACCTCTGAAGGTGTCCGGTGGTATCTGGCAGGGGCGTCGTATGTGTGGATTAGGATAATTCAAAGGACTGGTATCTGGCACCAGTATGTTAGCAGCAAATCCTTCAAGTTCCGTAAGTTGTGAAATGGGGTATCCAATCTTTTTCTCCAGCACATCCCAAAGGTGCTCAACTGGATTGAGATCTGGTCAATTTGGAGGCCAAGTCAACAACTTGAACTCTTTGCTATGTTCCTCAAACCATACCTGAACACTTTTGCAGTGAAACATTGTCCTTCTGAAGGAGACCACTAACGGTAGGAAATTCCGTTGTCACAGACATTCAGAACGTCAAATGACTTTACGACACCTGTTAGTGGTTTTAATGTTTTGGCTGGTCGTTGTAAGCACTGGCTGATGTCTTTCCATTTTATCTCAAAAGTGTGATGAAGATCAAGGCTCTATTTAAGCCAGCCAGTTTCTCAAGAATAAAGCATCACAAGAATAGAACATAAACTCACCAGCCATTTCATTAGGTACGCCTTGTGAGTACTGGATTGGACCTCCCTTTGCCTTCAGAACTGCCTTAATTCTTTGTAGCATAGACTCAAAAAAGGTGCTGTTAACATTCCTCAGAGATCTTGGTTCACATTGACATGATATCATCATACATTTGCTGTGGATTTGTGAGCTGCACATCCACGATACAAATCTCCTGTTCCACGTCATCCCATATGTGCTCTGTTCGATTGATATCTGGTGACTGTGGAGGCCATTTGAGTGCAGTGAACTCATTGTCATGTTCAAGAAACCAGCCTGAGGTGATTTGAACTTTGTGACATGGTGCATTATGCTGCTGGAAGTAGCCATTAGAAGTTGGTACACTGTGGTCATAAAGGGATCAACGTACATATTTAATTCAAATTAAGATTCTCTGATTGCTTTTCATTGTATTCCTTAAATACCCCTTTCAATTCCATCCCATCCATTCCTTGTTATAGACTGCCCTACTCCATTTCATTCTGCTTCATCTCTTTTCAATCAATTCAGTACTCAAGCTTGTCAATATTGCAGTATTTCAGTTTGATGCATTACATGCAGTGTTACATTCCATGCCATCTAATTCATTACTCAGTTTCTTTCATTAATTTGAATACCCCATATTGATTTTGTTATGGCAGAATTCAGTAAATAATTTCATCTCTCCACAACAAGGCATTCACATTATGTAAGAAATAAAGAGGTATGTGAGTCACATCTTTGAATAGGGAGAGCAGATGAACTCATAGGATAGTGAATGTGGTGGATCTTCACAGGAAATTGGATAAGCAACCCTTTTTAGCTAAGTTGGATATACTTTTACACTCTCAATGTCTGTGTATATGTCAACATTCCTCTGAGTGAAGCTGACCAGGCTGTGTATTATTTTTCAGGTTGCTGCACAAGTCTGCAGTCATTCTGAGAGTAAATTTGTTTTTCTCTATCTCACTCTCTATTTATAGACTTGGATAAGTTGGATAATGAGAAACGGGAGATGAATGAGGCAGACATAGCCGAATTGCATCACTTCTACTCCAGACATCTAGACTTTCCTGATCACCAGGCCCTGCATACTCTGTTTGCTCAAGTATGTACACACACACACACACACACACACACACACACCAAGCACACACCAAGCACACACAGCTAAGTCTACACCTACATCCTATAGCTAGTTCCAATATCTCATCTTTAAGTCATCATTTGTCTTATTATCATATCAACCCTGCAGTAAAAAAAATGTGACAGTCAGTAACATGACACAGTTAAATGCATTATTGATCCTGTGATGTGAAGATAATTATGAGGCAGCAGAGCACAGAGTTTTTAATCATCATCTGCCAAAAAGCAACAGATGGACATATCAGAAATCTTATGCACTGCAAAGTCCTGTAGTCGTGTTAAAATATAGTTGAAAACCTTCTTCTTGAGAGATCACAGGAACTGTCATACTAAACACTTAGCAAAATATGCAAAGACAAGATTGGTACATCAGGTGCTTGGATAGTGCAGTGGTCTTTTGGCTAGGTTGGATGCCATATACAAACATAATGAGCAGAGTCCGGTCAGGGGATCACATAATACTTGCGTCCTGTATACTCCTCTGCAGTGTGTTCTCTGGCAATATATGCTGGAATTTATGATGTGTACATGTGAGTTTATTAAATTCAAACAACACAGGAACAGGCACGAGAAAACCAAGGCGTAAATATGAATATATGTTGCATCATTAATGTTTCTGGAAACCTTAACAGGACCAGTATAATGTTGTGACAGTTTCTTACTTGCCTGCTTGAGTGCAGGTCTTGCATGTGATCTGGGACTTGGTACCAGGAAGTACTGTGGTGGAACCAGAGATAGGGGGAAAGCTGGCATGAGTGCATTACTATTAGCTGGTACAGTTGGATGGACATGGTGAATATCTTGCCTAGGGAGCATTTCACATCCCTGCAAGGCAAATCGGACTACAGCTACAGTTGCAGATCATGAGGATAGGTGGTGATTAGTGCCTCAAAGCCTCCTCAAAGTATTCATAGATATGGGACTCCTTTCCACCCTTGGATGAGACAGTAATCGCCCAAGCGAGGGTGTGAACAGTGAAAGTGAGCAATGTGTGCATTTCATGTCTACAGTGAGGCTGATTGATCAAATAAAAGAGGAAACCCTCAGAACCCTAAGATCACCATCATGCTTTACAGGCAATGCGATATTGATAATATGCTCACCAGCAGGAGTGGAGTGCTCAGAGTGTATGGCAGACTGAGGTTTGGATAGGGGAGATTGAACTGGTCAGTGTGGAGATTTTGCTGGGTGAGCTGACAGATTATTTAAATATGGTAAGGTGTTTGCAGTGGGACAGCAGATATGCCACTGACTGATCCAGGGAGGATGTTGCTGTTGTTGGTGATGAACTAGAAGCTGACCTTTAACCCCAGTAGCCTTCTTGAGCTGTTTGGAATCCTCTGTTTCCATGATTACTGTCAGCAAGGGCAGAAAAAGAGGCAATTGCACAATGTCTACAGATGTGTTTATTTAAGCCATCCACCCCAGGATCAGCAATAAGAGAAAACCAAGAACTAAGCATGAAAATACACTATATAGAGAAACGTTTATGGACACTCCAAAAATCACATCCAAAAAAGGGTATAAGTATGGAGTTTGCCCCCCACATTTGCTGCTAAAACAGCCTTTGTTCTTCTAAAAGAGCTATCAACTAAGTTTTGGAAGGTGAGGTTGGCTTCTGATATTAAACAGTAAAACCTGGCTCACATTTGACATCCCAGTGCATTTTAAAGGTGTCTGATAGAGTTGAGGTCAAAGTTCTGTGCAAGCCAGCTAAGTGCTCAATCATCGTTGGCAAACCAATTCTCTATGTTTAATAATTGTCTTTGGACAGCAGGGCAGAAATTTGATGATTTAGTACAACCCATTCTACTGTCACTGCTTGTCTATGAAGACTCCAAAAATGTACATTTCTGAATATTCTTTATATTATGAATGTGTTACAAGTGTTGCTGAAATAGCAGAGTTCATTAATTAAAAGGTGTGTTCCACGTTTGTCTATACAGTGGGGCAAAACAGTATTTAGTCAGTCACTGATTGTGCAAGTTCCCCGACTTAGAAAAATGAGAGAGGTCTGTAATTTTCGTCATAGGTACACTTCAACTATGAGAGACAAAATGAGGAAAAAAAATCCAGGAAATCACATTGTCGGATTTTTTAAAAATTTAATTGTAAATTATGGTGGAAAATAAGTATTTGGTCAATAAATTTCGTTCAACTCAATACTTTGTAACATAACCTTTGTTGGCAATGACCACATGATATTCTCCCAATCTTCTTCTGGATCATCCATATGCTCTCTGGCAAAACTTCAGACAGGCCTGGACATGTACTGGCTTAAGCAGGGGGACACGCCTGGCACTGCAGGATCTGAGTCCCTCTCGGCGTAGTGTGTTACTGATGGTAGCCTTTGTTACTTTGGTCCCAGCCCTCTGCAGGTCATTCATTTTGTCCCTCAAAGGGCTTACGACCCCCTCCCTTGTTACTTTGGTCCCAGCCCTCTGCAGGTCATTCCATTTTGTCCCCTCTGTGTAGTTCTGGATTTTTTTGCTCACCGTTCTCATGATCATTTTGACCCCACGGGAATGAGATCTTGCATGGAGTCCTTGTAAATGTCTTGTATGTCTTACAATTGCTCCCTCAGTTGATTTATTCACACCAACCTACCTATTGTAGATTCACTCTTTCCAGCCTGCTGCAGGTCTACAATTTTCTTCCTGGTGTCCTTCAACAGCTCTTTGGTCTTGGCCATGGTTGAGTTTGGAGTCTGACTGTTTGAGGCTGTGGACAGGTGTCTTTTATACAGATAACGAGGTCAAACAGGTGCCATTAATACAGGTAATGAGTGGAGGACAGAAGAACTTCTTAAAGATGAAGAAATCTTGCTTGTTTGTGGGTGACCAAATACTTATTTTCCACCATGATTTACAATTAAATTCTTTAAACATCCTACAATGTGATTTCCTGAATTTTTTTTCTCATTTTGTCTCTCATAGTTCAAGTGTACCTATGATGAAAATTACAGACCTCTCTCATCTTTCTAAGTAGGAGAACTTACGCAATCAGTGACTGACTAAATACTTTTTTTGCCCCACTGTATAGTGTAACTGTCAGAAGCACAATCAAATAAGAGTTGAACTTCATAATGAGACACAGGTTACTGGGGCTTACATACTAGTCCAAACAAGGAGTAAGCAAGAAACAGGTGCAGGGAATCAGAATGACTGTGTGTGTCAGGTGTGTGCACTGTGAATGCTGGGCATTTAATACAAAGTGTTTTCTGTTATTTCTGTTCTTTTTTAAGTTATATTGTTAGCAGAGAATGTGTAGTTTCTGTGTTCACTTGGAATTTAGTCTTAAAAACCAAAATAAAAATAAACTGTGAAAATATAATATTATTTGCCAGATTCCCCACTCACACAGTGGAGGCTGTTCCAACAACAAAAGGGGGACCAAGTCCATAACAACTTGCACTTGCAGTGTTAAGGGCCTTGTTCTAGGTATAGTGACAGCTTGGAAAAGCCAGGATTTGAATTCACAATCTCATGAATGGCAAGATCGTAAATTCAAATAAAAAAATTCAGATAATGAAATTCTAGGGTCAAAAATCTTTAATTACTATGAATATATGTTTATATTCTCATGTCAGTGCTCTCAGTACATAATCCCCCATTAATCAACAGTATTCCTAGCAAATATTGAACTTCTGATTTTGAATTGTAGTCTGGTGAACTTTGGAAATGGAATTCCAAATGGAACTTGATGTTCTTTTTTCTGTTATACTCACACAGGTTCACTGCAATGGCTTTACAGTGGAGGATGAGGAGCTCTGTCACATTGGATCAGCAGTGTTTCCAGAGTGAGTACACACTTACACATGTAATTGTTACCAGTTGTGTTGAAGATATTTCATGTTAACCATGCGTTAGAAGACTTTGAGAAGCCTCTGAAAAGACTTTTAAAAGACTAAAGTCTGACATCCAAAAAACGAGTCACAGAGTTTTTAGTCACAGACTGTGATTTAGCAAAGGCTGGGGATCTTGTGTGGTCATTGTTTGCAAGACTCCCACTAGATTTCTTCTGTGATTATTTCAAAACTTTTGAACATGCACACCTAAAATAATCAATCAGTAAAAACAGCATAGTCAGCCACACAGGCTGCGAAAACAAAGTGGCTTAAGTACTGTAATGTTATCTTAAGATCAAATGAAAAGACCACATTTCATTATTATCTCTGTTATTTCAGTACTTGAGTTTTACATATTTTAAAAAATAATTTTCTTTACACTTTGGAGTGCAGCAATTAGCACAGAACCTTTTATTTGTTACGGGTCTTACCTGTTTCCGACGCTAGGGGGTAGCGTTGGCTTGCTTTTCCTCAGTTTGAGACCCTGACAGTGAACGCGTTCGCGCATGCACCGGTTAAGGCAGTGCGATGGTGTTATTGTCCGATCATGCGTGCATCTAATTAAGCTGCTTGATAGCATTATGGGCAACACCTGCTGACTCAGGCATATTAGGTCCGACCTGAGCTCAGTCGGTGTCTCACCATCACCCGTGATGGGTGTACCATCGCCCATTGGAGCCCTCACTCGGCTCAGTCATGCTGTAGCGGACGCTCGCCGGTAATCGGCCTTGTTAGGGATAATGGTAGCTGTTTCTTTGAAGAGAGACAGTGACGGTACGGTGGAGGTATACATATTCCCTGAGTGGGATGCTGGGGCCAGGCCTTCGCAGGACAGGCAATGGTCACTGTTGCATCACTTATCCCCCAATCCGACTTTCCTCCCTCAGTCATGTCCAGTCTTCCCGGTGTTTGACAGCCTGTCCTCTCAAACAAGGGTCACTGCAGTAGTGGGTGATCAAATTGCCACTGCGCCTCGCGACTGACTTTCAGAAACATGCTATATTGAAGACCTGCAGAAAAATGTAATTTTTCCTTTTTTTTTTTCCTGTATGGGAAAAAAAAAATTCCTGTATGCCATTTTCTTTCATCATTATTCTTTCTCTGTCTTCGTCTCCCTTCCAGTGTTGCACTAATGAATCATAGCTGCTGTCCAAATGTCATAGTCACCTACAGAGGGATTTTAGCTGAGGTACGGGCTGTGAAGGACATCAGTACAGGAGAAGAGGTAATACTAACCCTGCTTGGTTTTCCAGAATTCTTTGACGTAATCAGACTTGAAATGAATTTAATTGGAATTTTGTGTCATGAATCTAAACAAAAGGCTCCACAATAATGAAGTGTGAGGAAGCTCAGTATAATTAGCAGCATTATTCACACAAAAAACAAATCTGTTTCACCCTCCATCATTGTAAAAAATAGCACAAGTAGTACTGGTGTAACCTGTTGCCTTCAGAATGGGGTCTACTCTTGTGCAACTGAAGTATTATATGATCTCAATCTTACTATACATTGTTTTGGAAGGTACTAGCGTTTGAGAGTGTGGTTATGAAAGGATATCCAAAACTTTGAACTTTCCATCCGTTATTATGAAGTAGAAAGAATGTTGCACAACCATGACCCTGCTTAGACACTGCTATCCATCAGAATTCAGTGATTGATTAGGGAGGGCAACAACCAAAGGACAAAGGTTACACTAAAGGCACTGGAGAGCTGGAAAAGCTGTGCACAAGCTGGGCAACTATTTCCTGGACATCCCACAATACTAGGCTGTATTGAAAACAAACCTTTCTTGAAAAAAAATGTTTAAATCATGTTTGGAGTTTGAACTTCTGGAAAAACGTATAGGTATGTAGCATTTAACAGTCTTAACAATACCATTAAATTATAATAGGAAATAAAAATCTGTCTTTTAACACTGGACATTGTGGCCATAAACAGCCAATCAGTATGGTCACCTCAACAGCCAATTAATGCTGCAAATATACAAGCAGAGGCAGGAGCTTAACAACGTGTGAAAAATTACATTTGCAGGACATGTCCTTACACTCGCTGTATGTATGTTTATACAACGTTAGATTAATTTAAAGATCTTTCAAGAGTATTTTGTGTTGTGTATAGATATTCACCAGCTACATCGACCTGCTGTACCCAACAGAAGATAGGCTAGAGAGACTCAGAGACTCTTACTACTTCAGCTGTGACTGCAAAGAGTGCAAAACCAAATCCAAGGTTCTACATGCATGTTTGTGTGCAAGTATCTGTATAGTATAGGATACTCATGAGAAATTGATTAATTCAGGAAACTGATTCACTTATGTAAGTACCCAGATTAACTGTTGGTCTGCGTGAGAAAAGTATGTGAATTGCCTGAATTAATCAGTTTAGTAATCATTCAGTATTACCCACGTGCATGTGCTTATGAGTTTGTGTATGTACATGCATTGTATGTGTGCTACAGGACAATGTGAAGATGAAGCTGAGAAAGCTGAATGATGATACACGACGTCCAGAGATGATTAGAGAAATGGTGCGGTACGCACGCAATGCCATTGAAGATTTTCGCCGTGCCAAGCAGGAGAAAAATATCTTTTTTGTCCTAAAGTTTTAATTTGCCTGTAGATGATATAGTTTTAGATAACATTCTTTTACATTTAGGTAAATGCTTATACTTATAGTCATGCTTGAAAGTTAGTGAACCCTTTAGAGATGTTAATTTTGCATAAATATATAACTAAAACATCATCAGATTTTGAGACAAGTCCAAAACATATAAAAAGTATTACGAATCGCCATATTAAAACGGAATTTAAGGACCCAATCGCGGTTAGCTCCAGATGGAAAAGGTGAACCAAAATAAAAATAAATAGAAGAAACGATGGTTCAAAAAAGGAGAAATAAATAAAACAATAAAGAAAGCAACCTCAGTGGCTGGGAATTGAACCCTGGATGGCCACGTCAGTAAATGCAAAAGTGCATTAACCAAACACACCACCAGACCACTGAGGGGAATATACACAAGCCCACACACACATAGAAACTCAGACTCGTGCTAGAGGGAAAGTGAAGGAAGGGGGGCTGACGTCACCCAGCGCGAGCGAGCCCGAAAATGGGGGGTGCGCTGCCAAGCGCGTGCACAGTGTGAGCAGCGCTACACGCCGGGACGCGCAGGCCCAGAACAGCGCTCAGCATCTGAGGGCGAGGAAAGATTAGTGGCGATGGAAAAACCTCTCAATAGCCTAGCGGCTAAGCCCTAACCACCTTACCTCGAGCCTTGCAGCTCTACACGGCCCACCTTCTATACAAGCCAGGCCATACCAGTTTTCCTACTGGCGCTGACACAAAGAAAGTGAAGACGTCTCGAGTGAACACGGCGCAAAGTGAAGCAATCGCCAAAAAACACAAAGCGATGTGAGGCGCGATCCGCATAGCAATGAACGATGGTGCGACAACTGTCAGCGCGAAAGGGAGCTCATAAATAGCGCCGCTGACAGCTGTGTGCAATCGTGCCGCAATCAATTAACAAATGCGTGCACGATTGCTTGAACTGTGTGGATCCTGGTACGATAGCCAAGCTGACACTGTCATCTCGTGTCTGCTTGAGGAACATCCACACAGTGCTGGGGGTGTTGGACTATTACTACCCCCCTAGCCTGACGAACATGCTCAGGGTTAAGCGTACTGTGCACAGGGAGGCCCTGATAGGGACGGCAAACCCTGAAGAAGGGTCTAAAAGGGAGGGCGGGGCAATGCGAACCCAATCCAAGGCTCGGCTAGGGCTTGCGACTAGCCACGAGTGGCTCAGGAGCAGAGCTCGGCACAGTCGGCTCAGGGGCGGAGCTCGCCACAGGCGGCTCAGGGGCGGAGCTTGGCACAGGCGTCTCAGAGGCGGAGCTCTGCACAGGCGTCTCAGAGGCAGAGCTCGGCACAGGTGGCTCAGGGGCGGAGCTCGGCACAGGTGGCTCAGGGGTGGAGCTCGGCACAGGTGGCTCAGAGGTGGAGCTCGGCACAGGTGGTTCAGGGTTGGAGCCCGGCACAGACGGCTCAGGGGTGGAGCTTGGCCCAACAAGACCTGAGAGAAAGCTTACTTGCTGAGGTGCGGAGCTTATGTGCGCGGCGTGCTCAGGTACGGAGCTTAAGAGCCAGCAGCACATGCTTGAACCGGAGGGGGCCACCACGCCTTCTGCAGATGGTGTCTGGGTGTCAGCTCAGTGGGGTCGGTACGCCTTACCAGGTCCTTAACCTGGCGAAGGTTAAGGGACGGACCCCCAAGAGCTAAGCGGGACCCACCAGCGATTCATGATGCCGCATTCGAGGAGTAGGGACTTCCATAAAGGAAGTACCGGGAGATAATTTAAGGACCCAATCGCAGTTAGATCTAGATGGAAAAGGTGAACCAAAATAAATAAAAGAAACGATGGTTCAAGAAAGGAGAAATAAATAAAACATTAAAAGAAAGCAACCTCAGTGGCTGGGAATTGAACCCTGCACGGCCGCGTCAGTAATAAGTGCATTAACCGAACTTGCCACCAGACTACTGAGGTACCAACAATCAAATCACAAACAAAAACAAGCTTCTATGTGTGAGGGGAAGATACATAAGCCCACACACACATAGAAGCTCAGACTTGCACTAGACGGAGAGCGAAGGGAGGGAGGCTGACATTTCCCATGCATATGTTATGTTTGCTTATGTTAAATGTTGGTCAATAAAATATATTCATGTAGTTAGTGTTTAGTGTTAGGCTTGTTTTACTGAGCAATTTGTCATTCTGCTGGTCTAACATAAACCTTGAAATAGTCCAGCAGTGATACTTAGGTGTTTAAAAATTCCAGCAGCACTGCTATGTCTGATAAAACCATACCAGCGCAACACACTGACACATCACCACCACATCAGTGTCAGGCATTGCTGAAAATCATCAACCACCACTCAAATAGTACCTGCTCTGTGGTGGTCCTGTAGGGGTCCTGAAAGTTACAGCTTGGAGTCAGTGCTGACTTATTCCTGGTACCATGGCCTTGCATTGCTGCTGGACTTCCAGCAACAGCTTGTGGCGTCGAGCTGATTCAGAGGGGTGCAGACGGGAGTGGGTGGTTGAACAGTCAATGCAGGTGGGATGAGGATGAAAAAACTGTGATGTCCCACAGTATAGGCTTACTTCAGTAGTCGAACATAATAAAAAATACATTTTTTCAAGTAACATTGTTACAATCGCAACTAAGCAAACACACAACAGAAACCTGTTTTTGTGCATATGCATCATTTAAATGCCAATCCCCAGATTTAGGATGATTTGTTTTTCCTTGACCCCTGAGCACCCCCTGCAGAGCTGCTGGAGATATGCGAGCACAGCCTGGAGAAAATGGGCTCAGTGTTTGAGGACTCAAATGTCTACATGCTGCACATGATGTACCAGGCCATGGGAGTGTGTATGTACATGGAGGACTATGACGGCGCTGTGAGCTACGGCGAGAAAGTCGTCAAGCCGTTCAGGTTGGAAAATTTGCAAACACCCAGACAAGCACAGACATATACATGGAATTCAGAGCATACAGACTCTACACTTCTGGGCAAGAATGTTGCCTAAGAAAACTAGTTTCTTTCAAAAACCAATGAATAGAAGGCCATCTAAAGATTTGTGTTATATAGCTTTTGCTATTTGTAGTTGTTTTTTACTTACTTATTTGCATCTCTACCATGGTTAAGCATAGAGGATGTCATCTTCAATGTAAAAAAATCAGTTGATGCTTGGTAGTACAGAAGAATATTGCTGAAAGGCTTCCCCTCAATCAAAAAGAAAATTGTTTTCCAAAAGAGGAACATGCAGTCATTATTGACAAAAAGTCCGAATCCAAATTTAGACCCTAGAGAGAATATTTAGTCTTGTAGTAAACACAAACAAGCTTGTAAATCCACCAAGTCATCAACACAGAATGGAACGATATTGACTTTTGAGAGACCAAAATGCCAAACATACAAAAAAATCCTTATACACGCTAACATCTGTCTATGGTGTGTACAGGCACCTGTATCCAACCTACTCTCTGAATATTGCCTCCATGTATCTAAAGCTGGGGAGACTCTACATGCTTCTGGACCGACCCATCTGCTGGATCTACTGCCCTCAAAAAAGGTTAGTGATATATATATAATATATATATATATATATATAATATATATATATATATATATATATATATTATAGTGGGGCAAAAAAGTATTTAGTCAGCCACTGATTGTGCAAGTTCTCCTACTGGACTAGAAAAATCGAGAGAGATCTGTAATTTTCATCATAGGTACACTTCAACTATGAGAGACAAAATGAGAAAAAATTCCAGGAAATCACATTGTAGGATTTTTAAAGAATGTAATTGTAAATTATTGTGGAAAATAAGTATTTGGTCAATAAATTTGGTTCAACTCAATACTTTGTAACATAACCTTTGTTGGCAAAGACAGAGGTCAAACGTTTCCTGTAAGTCTTCTCCAGGTATGCACACTCTGTAGCTGGTATTTTGGTCCATTCCTCCATGCAGATCTCCTGTAGAGCAGTGATGTTTTGGGGCAACACGGACTTTCAACTCCCTCCACACATTTTCTATGGGGTTGAGGTCTGAAGACTGGCTAGGCCACTCCAGGACCTTGTAATGCTTTTTACAGAGCCACTCCTTCATTGCCCGATTGGTGTGTTTGGGATGATTGTCATGCTGGAAGACCCAACCACGTTCCATCTTCAATGCTCTCACTGATGGAAGGAGGTTTTGGCTTAAAATCTCACAATACATGGCCCGGTTCATTCTTCCCTTAACACAGATCACTCCTTCTCTTTTGCAGAAAAACAGCCCCAAAGCATGAGGTTTCCACCCCCATGCTTTACAGTAGGTATGGTGTTCTTGGGATGCAACTCAGCAGTTGAGTTTTTACCAAAATGTTCTATTTGGTTTCATCTGACCACATAATATTCTCCCAATCCTCTTCTGGATCATCTATATGCTCTCTGGCAAAAAGATCCGAGTCCCTCTCGGCGTAGTGTGTTACTGATGCTAGCCTTTGTTACCTTGGTCCCAGCTCTCTGCAGGTCATTCATCATTCATTCACCGTGTAGTTCTGGGATATTTGCTCACCGTTCTCATGATCATTTTGACTCCAAGGGATGAGATCTTGCGTGGAGCCCCAGATCAAGGGAGATTATCAATGGTCTTGTATGTCTTACAATTGCTCCCACAGGTGATTTATTCACACCAACATGCTTGCCTATTGTAGATTCACACTTCCCAGCCTGGTGCAGGTCTACAATTTTCTTCCTGGTGTCCTTTGACAGCTTTTTGGTCTCAGCCATGGTTGAGTTTGGAGTCTGACTGTTTGAGCCTGTATACAGGTGTCTTTTATACAGATAACGAGGTCAAACAAGTGCCATTAATACAGGTAACAAGTGGAGGACAGAAGAGCTTCTTACAGAGGAAGTTACAGGTCTGTGAGAGCCAGAAATCTTGCTTGTTTGTGGGTGACCAAATACTTAATTTCCACCATGATTTACAATTCAATTCTTTAAAAATCCTACAATGTGATTTCCTGGATTTTTTTTTCTCATTTTGTCTCTCATAGTTGAAGTGTACCTATGATGAAAATTACAGAGCTCTCTCATCTTTCTAAGTACGAGAACTTGCACAATCAGTGGCTGACTAAAAACTTTTTTGCCCCACTGTGTGTGTGTGTGTGTGTGTGTGTGTGTGTGTGTGTGTGTATAAAGAAAGCATATATAAAGTGTATATAATAACCTTGTATCCTCACTACCACTGAAAAGCAGATGGGCTAGTTGCAAAGGGTATTAGGAGACTGGCTTTATTAGGTACATCTGATCAGCTGCTCGTTAATGCAAATATCTAATCAGCCAATCACTATTACACAAAGAATTAAAGCAGTTCTGAAAAGGAAATCCAGCTGGGTACTATTAAGATGTATATCAGACCAGGCAATGTGGTGCCATGCATTGAGATGCTGTTTTGCATAATTTAGTTGTTTCCTTTCTATCAGCCTGAACCAGTCTGGCCATTCTCCTCTAACTGATGACATCAGTAAGGCATTTTCATACAGAGAACGGCCGCTCACTGGATATTTTCTCTTTTTTTTCATTTTCTGTAAACCCTAGAAATGACTATGCATGAATATCTGATTAGGTCAGGAGTTTCTGAAATACTCAGACCTGCTGGTCTAGCACCAACAACCATGCCATTTGCAAAGTTTATGTATGTACAACATGTGGGAAAATCTAAACAGGGTCTTAAATTATACAGCATTTCAGCATCTCGTAACTTTCTTTAGTGTGATGGCTGAACCTGTTTGTTTTTCGCACATACTTTATGTACTGTGGTTCAGTATGGCCGGTTATATTATATACACTCACCAGTCACTTTATTAGGTACACAAATATCAGCCAGTTACATGGCAGCAACGCAATGCATTTAGGCATGTAGACATGGTCAAGAAGATCTGCTGAGGTTGCTTAAGCTAATGACTATCGATTTCTGCAGTGATATTTGGATGGTAGGGTCAGAATTTGGCATAAACAACACAAAAGCTTAGATCCAACCTGCCTTGAATCAAAGGTTCAGGATGCTCGTTTGTTGGCACATTTTGGGCCATATAATATCAAATGAGCATTGTTTATATATCAGTCTCCCTGAGAATTGTTGCTGACATGTCCATCCCTTTATGGCCATAGTGTACCATCCTCTGATGGCTACTTCCAGCAGGTTAATGTTTCATATAACAAAGCTCAAATCATCTCAAACTGGTTTCTTGATTATTCCAGTCAGTTCACTGTACTCAAATGGCCTCCACAGTCCCCAAATCTCAGTCCAATAGATCACCTTTGGGATGGAGTGGAACAGGAGATTCACATCATGCATGTGCAGCCCACAAATTGGTTGGTGTATCTAATACAGTGGTGCTTGAAAGTTTGTGAACCCTTTAGAATTCCTAGAAGTCCTAAAACTAGATAAAGAGAACCCAGTTAAACAAATGAGACAAAAATATTATACTTGGTCATTTATTTATTGAGCAAAATGAGCCAATATTTCATTTAAGTGAGTGGCAAAAGTATGTCAGCCTTTGCTTTCAGTATCTGATGTGACCCCCCTGTGCAGCAATAACTGCAACTAAACGTTTCCTGTAACTGTTGATCAGTCCTGCACACCGGCTTGGAGGAATTTTAGCCCATTCCTACGTACAGAACAGCTTCAACTGTGGGATGTTGGTGGGTTTCCTCACATTAACTGTTCGCTTCAGGTCCTTCCTCAACATTTCGATTGGATTAAGGTCAGGACTTTGACTTGGTCATTCCAAAACATTAACTTTATTCTTCTTTAACCATTCTTTGGTAGAATGACTTGTGTGCTTAGGGTCGTTGTCTTGCTGCATGATTTACCTTCTCTTGAGATTCAGTTCATGGACAGATGTCCTGACATTTTCCTTTAGAATTCTCTGATATAATTCAGAATTCATTGTTCCATCAATGATGGCAAGCCGTCCTGGCCCAGAGGCAGCAAAACAGGCCCAGACCATGATACTACCACCACCATGTTTCACAGATGGGATAAGGTTCTCATGCTGGAATGCAGTGTTTTTCTTTCTCCAAATATAATGCTTTTCTTTTAAACCAAAAAGTTCTATTTTAGTCTCATTCGTTTACAAAACATTCTTCCAATAGCCTTCTGGCTCGTCCACGTGATCTTTAGCAAACTGCAGATGAGCAGCAATGTTCTTTTTGGAGAAATATAGAACATTCTTAAGGGTTCACAAACTTTCAAGCACCGCTGTATAGTGGTTGGTGTATGTGTTCACTTTTGGTGACTTTACTTTGGTGACAAGTGTATATAATTTTAAATAATGTGTACATAATTAATAAACAATTAATTAATGTTTTAATAACTGAAATTTAGATGTACAGTGGTGCTTGAAAGTTTGTGAACACTTTAGAATTTTCTATATTTCTACAGAAATATGACCTAAAATATCATCAGATTTTCACACAAGTCCTAAAAGTAAGTGTAGCAAATCCAAAATGTCATGTCCTCATGTGGGGACACGAGGTCTCAGTGCTTAAAGAACAGGGATTGTGGAAGTGTATCATGGCATGAACAAAGTAGATTTCTGAGGACCTCAGAAAAAGAGTTGTTGATGCTCATCAGGCTGGAAAAGGTTACAAAACTATCGCTAAAGAGTTTAGTCTCCACCAATCCACAGTCAGACAGATTGTGCACAAATAGAGGAAATTCAAGACCCTTGTTACCCTCTCCAGGAGTGGTCGACCAATAAAGACCACACCAAGAGCAAGGTGTGTAATGGTTGGCAAGGTCACAAAAAACCCCAGGGTAACTTCTAAGCAAATGAAGAACACTCTCACATTTGCTAATGTTAATGTCCACCATCAGAAGAACACTGAATAACAATAGTGTGCATGGCAGGGTTGCAAGGAGAAAGCCACTGCTCTCCAAAAAGAACATTGTTGCTCATCTGCAGTTTGCTAAAGATCACGTGGACAAGCCAGAAGGATATCAAATGTTGTTTGTGATATTCTCAAGTGGCAACATAATAGATACTTATACAGTCTAAGCTTGTTATCTCTCAGTTAAAGATGTTTTTGGGCAAAAAAAATACGATGAATAGATACTGTACATTTGCATCTTTATGCTCATTGTAAATGTGATTATATGATCAGTAGGGCTGCTCAGTGCTCAGTGACCCTCATTTTGTCAGCTTCAGGTATGAAGGCATGGTTAGCTTTTGTAACCTCGTTAAGTCGCCACACTTCCCTCTCTCCAAAAATAGCCATGAAACTGTTATATGTGTGATGCCCACTGCACCACGAGCACACTTAGTACTAAATGAAAAGGCCTTAACAGGAGGCAAACTTAAATTTCTTCACATATTAAAACATACTGGAAAAAAGTACTTTTAATTTGTGGTGTGCAAAACTTTGGCCACAAATGATCCACTATTGATTTTTTAAGGTTTCAGAACTCAGCTTAGCTGTTAATGTTTCACAATGCTACATCTATAATTTTTACAAACATATTACATACTGCAGACTGAGGTTGTGTTATGTTAACTCTTCATTGATCTGTCATATTGTTCCAGGCTTTGGACATCATGGAGATTGTTCATGGAAAGGATCACATCTATGTGAAGGAACTGCAGAAAGAGTTAAGCACACATCAAAAGTAAATACCCACATTAACAATAAAACAGTATAATGTATTTTGTGCTGTGGCTTTGAGAGCTGAAGATTTTGTTAATGAATAATAAATACTTTTGTACAGAACATGCCATTTATTGTATAGTGCAGGGTTCTCAGCTCGTCATGATGTCATGCACTGACCAACATAATGGAATAATTAAAGATATAATGCTTAATTAGTCTGTGGAATTTTATGAGGACTGGACTGGACTTGGAATCCCTGCGCTGGGTATTTTTTATTCACTGGTTGGTGCCAGACAGGGTCACAAAGGTCTTAATTATAACACACTTAAACTAACCAATAGTCATTTTAATCTAAATTATATAATATAATTATTTTCACACTTATCACACTTATAAAGGGTTTGTCATTTTAAACAGTTCGCAAAAGTAATATCCACTACAGTGTATTGTTAATAATTGTTTAAATGTAAAAAAAATATATATATACAATGTATAAATTATATGTCAACAGCAACAATTGTCACAGGTGTTTTATTTTATGCTGGGTACAGGAAGAATGTGTCAGAACACACAGAGCACTGTAACCTGCTGCGCATGAGTCTGCGTAGCTACAGACTGAGTGCTACTTATGCTAATATCTGTGAGTGGACCAGGAATTTTTAGAGCAACAGAAGAAAAACACCTGGTAATGAGGCCATAAGGGTGGCTCGGTTAGCGCGATTGCCTCACAACTCAAGCATCCCTGGTTTGATCCTGACCTCAGACATGGGGTTTGCAGGTCCTCCCTGTGTCTGCATGAGTGCTCTGGATTCCTCCCATGGTCCATAGACATGTATTGGGTTAACTGATTACTCTACTCTAAATTGGTCCAATCTGAGTACATATGACTAGTTTTGAAGTAACTTTGTGTATCGATGTAACCTTGTGTCTGTCATGAATAGCCATCGATGCTGAAAGCGATGTTAAATAAACAAACAAAATGAGACCATGAGTCATGTTTTCTCTTATGTCACCAGGATGCACTGTGGGAAAGAAATTATCCCATGATGCGTTGTTCTGTTGGGAAATCCTGAGTTGTTAGTGTCCCTCATATCACTAGGGGTGACCGACTTTCGTATGCGTTGGCTCCCCAGATCATCACACCAGCAGTTGCGGCACTGTGTTGCTCCACAACAAAGGCAGGATTCAAGTGCTCACCACGAGGCCTCCATACTTTACCCTGACTGTTGTTGGATCCCAAACAGACTCTGGATTCGTCATTAAAGATAATACAGTTCCAGTCCGTAGCAATCCAGGTTTCTTGTGAACAAAGGTGATAGTGGTTGGTAGTCAATGGCAGGTCATGTAATGGGTGCTGTGACAACAAATTACCTTCTGCTAAGTGCCTGGAAATAGGTCGGGCAGAGACAGAAGTGTATCGAAGGTGTCACCTGTATCTGGATGATGGACAATGAAACTGTGAGAACTGCTCTTGCTTGTCGGTGAATCAAATGATCCTCTACTGGTGTTCTGTCTCTGCCACCAGAGCCTGTTTGCTGTGTGTGCGTTCCCTCACAGTACGGCAGAACTGGTACACCGATGTTAATTTCCTGTATAGTATGCATTTTTCATATACCTCCATACCAGTGCATAGCCGAAACACAGCTCTAACGCTTCAAATTCTTATATTAAGAATTATAATAAGAATATTTTTTGCCGCTACAAGCGCTGTTGAGCATGGAGTTGAATGCCATCGCCGAATAGCATGCTGGGTAAAGCTTGCTAGCTAGCCAGCCATAACATACATCAAAACCTAGAAACAGTCAGTTAGCAGCTGGGAAAGGCTCCGTCAGATTAAGAATCGAACACAGAAATGGATTATACGCAAGTGAGGTCGAACCACATTATGAATGCAGTAACTCTTACCGGAATGAAAATACTTCAGCCAAAAAGGCACCTCTCTTTTCAGCTCTGTTTGTAGTAATTTGCAGATTGCACAATAAAAACTGTTTACGTTTCATGCATTCTGATTTGTGTAATTATTTTTATTTATTTTTTTCTGCGTGATCGGCTTCAACCGATCATGTGTTCAGTCTCATATAGCCGATTGTGTGCTGGTCAACCGCACATGAACAGCACTGCGCTTTTACTAACTGTGCTTTTACTAAAATTCAGAATTCAGTTCAAGCGTGTAAAGTTTTGAGAGGTGAGAGACACGTGTAATGGTTTGTTTGCTGATGAGGAGGAAGCGTTATAGGTTTAGGTTGTGTTTTACCCCAAAGCTTCACAGTAAGTATGGTGTTGTAGGACTGTGGTAGCCTAGTGGGTAAGATACTGGACTATGGACCAGAAGGTCCAAGGTTCAAATTATTCTCTGCCAAGCTGCCACTGTTGGGTCCTTGAGCAAGGCCCTTAACCCACAATTGCTTGGATTGTAAAAATGTATCAATTGTAAGTTGCTAAATGCTGTAAATGTAAATGTGTTCTTGGGATGCAACTCAGCATTCTTCTTCCTCCAAACACCACGAGTTGAAGTTTTCCCAAAAAGTTCTATTTTGGTTTCATCTGACCACATTATATTCTCCCAATCCTCTTCTGGATCATCCATATGCTCTCTGGCAAACTTCAGACGGGCCTGAACATGTACTGGCTTAAGTAGGGGGACACGCCTGGCACTGCAGGATCTGAGTCCCTCTCGGTGTAGTCTGTTACTGATGGTAGCCTTTGTTACTTTGGTCCCAGCTCTCTGCAGATCATTCATTAGATCCCGCCATGTAGTTCTGGGATTTTTGCTCACCATTCTCATGATCATTTTGATCCCACGGGATCAGATCTTGTGTGGGGCTCCAGATCGAGGGAGATTATCAATGGTCTTGTATGTCTTCCATTTTCTTACTATTGCTCCCACAGTTGATTTATTCACACCAACCTGCTTGCCTATTGTAGTCTGGTGCAGGTCTCCAATTTTCGTCCTGGTGTCTTTCGACAGCTCTTTGGTTTTGAGTTTGGAGTCTGACTGTTCTGACTGAGGCTGTGGACACGTGTCTTTTATTCAGGTAACGAGTGGAGTACAGAAGCGGTTCTTAAAGAAGAAGTTACAGGTGTATGAGAGGTCAACAATCTTGCTTGTTTGTGGGTGACCAAATACTTATTTTCCAACATGATTTATGATTAAATTCTTTAAAAATCCTACAATGTGAAGTACTGAGAAGTGGTCTGTGGTCCCGGTATATATATAGATCTGAATGAATGAAGTATTCTCATTGAATACTTTGCTCTGTACAAAGTTGAATGTGCTGACAACAAAATCACACAAAAATCAAATTTATTAATCAATGGAGGCCTGGATTTGGAGTCACACACAAAATTGAAGTGGAAAAACACACTACAGGCTGATCCAGATTTGATGTAATGCCCTTAAAACAAATCAAAATGAGGCTCAGTATCGTGTGTGGATTCCACCTGCCTGTATGACCTCCCTACAATGTCTGGGCATGCTCCTGATGAGGTGGCGGATGGTCTCCTGAGGGATCTCCTCCCAGACCTGGACTAAATCATCCGCCAACTCCTGGACAGTCTGTGGTGCAACGTGACGTTGGTGGATGGAGCGAGACATGATGTACCAGATGTGCTCCATCAGATTCAGGTCTGGGGAACGGGTGGGCCAGTCCATAGCTTCAATGCCTTCATCTTGCAGGAACTCCTGACACACTCCAGCCACATGAGGTCTAGCACTGTCCAGCAGTAGGAGGAACCCAGGGCCAACCGCACCAGCATATGGTCTCACAAGGGGTCAGAGGATCGCATCTCGGTACCTAATGGCAGTCAGGCTACCTCTGGCGAGCACATGGAGGCCTGTGCGGCCCTCCAAAGAACCGCCACCCCAAACCGTTACTGACTCACGGCCAAACCGGTCATGCTGAAGGATGTTGCAGGCAGCAGATCGCTCTCCACTGCGTCTCCAGACTCTGTTACGTCTGTCACATGTGCTCAGTGTGAACCTGCTTTCATCTGTGAAGAGCACAGGGTGCCAGTGGAGAATTTGCCAATCCTGGTGTTCTCTGGCAATTGCCAAGCGTCCTGCATGGTGTTGGGCTGTGAGCACAACCCCCATCTGTGGACTTTGGGCCCTCATACCATCCTCCTGGAGTCGGATTCTAGCCGTTTGTGCAGACACATGTACATTTGTGGCCTGCTGGAGGTCATTTTGCAGGGCTCTGGCAGTGCTCCTCCTGTTCCTCCTTGCACAAAGGCGGAGGTAGCGGTCCTGCTGCTGGGTTGTTGCCCTCCTACGGCCTCCTCCACGTCTCGTGGTGTACTGGCCTGTCTCCTGGTAGTGTCGTCTCCTGTCTCCTGGAGTCCATCTCATGCTACCATGCTACCACGAGTGTGAAAGCACCACAAATATTAAAAAGTGACCAAAACATCAGCCAGAAAGCATAGGTACTGAGAAGTGGTCTGTGGTCCCCACCTGCAGAACCACTACTTTATTGAGTGTGTCTTGCTAATTGCCAATAATTTCCACCTGTTGTCTATTCCATTTGCACAACAGCATGTGAAATTGATTGTCAGTCAGTGTTGCTTCTTAAGTGGACAGTTTGATTTACCTGGAGTTATATTGTGTTGTTTAAGTGTTCCCTTTATTTTTTTGAGCAGTGTGTATATATATATATATATATGGGTAGAATAAGTTTATATATATATATATATATATATATATATATACTGGTCCTTCTCAAAAAATTTGCATATTGTGATAAAGTTAATTCTTTTCCGTAATGTAATGATAAAAATTAAACTTTCATATATTTTAGATTCATTGCACACCAACTAAAAGTCTTTTATTGTTTTAATACTGATGATTTTGGCATACAGCTCATGAAAACCCAAAATTCACAAATCTCACAAAATTAGCATATTTCATCCGACCAATAAAAGAAAAGTGTTTTTAATACAAAAAAAGTCAACCTTCAGATTATTATGTTCATTTATGCACTCAATACGTGGTCGGGAATACGTTTGCAGAAATGAATGCTTCAATGCGGCGTGGCATGGAGGCAATCAGCCTGTGGCACTGCTGAGGTGTTATGGAGGACCAGGATGCTTTGATAGCGGCCTTAAGCTCATCCAGAGTGTTGGGTCTTGCGCGTCTCAACTTTCTCTTCACAATATCCCACAGATTCTCTATCGGGTTCAGGTCAGGAGAGTTGGCAGGCCAATTGAGCACAGTAATACCATGGTCAGTAAACCATTTACCAGTGGTTTTGGAACTGTGAGCAGGTGCCAGGTCGTGCTGAAAAATGAACTCTTCATCTCCATAAAGCTCTTCAGCAGAAGTGCTCCAAAATCTCCTGATAGCTAGATGCATTGACCCTGCCTTTGATAAAACATAGTGGACCAACACAGCAGCTGACATGGCACCCCAGAACATCACTGACTGTGGGTACTTGACACTGGACTTCAGACATTTTGGCATTTCCTTCTCCCCAGTCTTCCTCCAGACTCTGGCACCTTGATTTTCGAATGACATGCAAAATTTGCTTTCATCCGAAAAAAGTACTTTGGACCACTGAGCAACAGTCCAGTGCTGCTTCTCTGTAGCCCAGGTCAGGCGCTTCTGCCACTGTTTCTGGTTCAAAAGTGGCTTGACCTGGGGAATGCAGCACCTGTAGCCCATTTCCTGCACACGCCTGTGCATGGTGGCACTGGATGTTTCTACTCCAGACTCAGTCCACTGCTTCCGCAGGTCCCCCAAGGTCTGGAATCGGCTCTTCTCCACAATCCTTCTCAGGGTCCGGTCACCTCTTCTCGTTTGTGCAGCGTTTTCTGCCACACTTTTTCCTTCCCACAGACTTCCCACTGAGGTGCCTTGACACAGCACTCTGGGAACAGCCTATTCGTTCAGACATTTCTTTCTGTGTCTTACCCTCTTGCTTGAGGGTGTCAATGATGGCCTTCTGGACAGCAGTCAGGTCGGCAGTCTTACCCATGATTGCGGTTTTGAGTAATGAATCAGGCTGGGAGTTTTCAAAAGCCTCAGGAATCTTTTGCAGGTGTTTAGAGTTAATTCGTTGATTCAGATAATTAGGTTAATAGCTCGTTTAGAGAACCTTTTCATGATATGCTAATTTTGTGAAATAGGAATTTTGGGTTTTCGTGAGCTGTATGCCAAAATCATCAGTATTAAAAACAATAAAAGACTTGAAATAGTTCAGGTGGTGTTGCAATGAATCTAAAAATATGAAAGTTTAATTTTTATCATTACATTACGGAAAAGAATTAACTTTATCACAATATGCTAAAAAATTTTTTTGAGAAGGATCAGTATATATATATATCGATATATATATATATATATATATATATATATATATATATATATATATGAAATGGTCAGGTACTCTTCAGTCAGTTCGTCTTGGTCGTGGCAGGAAAACACACTGGTGGTATCACTGCACTCCTCTGCAAATATCTGAGATATTGGCTCTTCAGTCAAATTATGAACTTCTTCAATGGACCTGGGAGAACTGATCTCTGTAACTGTGTCCTTTCTGAAGAACCTGAACAGTGTCCTCTGTGTAGCACTGACCCATGATATATAGCTTAAATTAAGTTAAATTAATCTAATATAACTAATTGAATTAATGTAATTTAACCAGTTTATTATTAACAGTAACAATTTGTTTAAAATTAGTACATTAGTGAACTTTGATTATTGCACTTAACAAATTACAGTTAAATTGAAGGTGATTTGGAGCTTGATGCAAGGAGCTTTCAGTGAACAGCTTGCTTTGAGTCTCCCTCAGTGGCACTGAGCAAAAGGGGCACTGAAGCCCTGTGCTCGGCCTGATAGTGGCTCTGAGTGTTCCAAGAATCCCAACATTTTAAATTGCACCTGATGGAGACATCATCAACCTGCTTGGTTTAAATGATTACATAACAAAAAGAAACCAATAAGACTTTTAGGACCAATGTAACACAGAAAAAGCTGAATTTTACAGCTCTATATAAAATCTTTAAACTGTCATATCAAAAGGAACTCATAAAAATAATATAAAATAATAATAAAGCTCTTTGATTTAAGCTATTTCCTATTTCTCTGTTAGGCACATGATCTGGGCAGTGTTTGTGTTTTTGTAGACTTCTGCTTTTTGTAGCTTTATCTGGACATGGTGTCCTGGAGACATTTTCTCAACTACAGGATCTACCCTGTGATTCCACTCTGTTTTCTTTCCTACGCTGGGAATAATAAAGACAGAATTGCTGTTTTTTCACCACACTCTGGTTCATTTTAGCCCTTTTAGTTCATTAAACAAACCAAACATGGTGGTGATGTTACAAGAAGTGACCCTTAAAAACATATAATAAAAATGTTACATGTAGGCTATTTCACATTCATGCTTTCATTCAACTTCAGGTGAGTAGTAAATTTTTTAACCAGCCTATATTTGATCAGGTTTTTAGCTAAGCTACTGTTATTTACATAGTACAGCAGAAAATGCAGAGGACTCAGAAATGTATATAAGTTGATGTATTGTACATGGGTGCTAGAAAAATTGCCTTCAGAATTTTCTACATTTCTCCATAAATATGACCTAAAACATCATCAGATTTTCACACAGGTCCTAAAAGTAGATAAAGAGAACCCAGCTAAACAAATGAGACAAAAATATTATACTTACACATTTATTTATTGAGGAAAATGATCCAATATTACATAAGTGAGTGGCAAAAGTATGTGAACCTCTAGGATTAGCAGTTTATTTGAAGGTGAAATTAGAGTCAGGTGTTCCAATCAATGGGATGACAATCAGGTGTGAGTGGGCACCCTGTTTTATTTAAAGAACAGGGATCTGTCAAAGTCTGCTCTTCACAACACACGTCTGTGGAAGTGTATCATGGCACGAACAAAGGAGATTCCTGAGGACCTCAGAAAAACAGTTGTTGATGCTCATCAGACTGGAAAAGGTTACAAAACCATCTCTAAAGAGTTTGGACTCCACCAATCCACAGTTAGACAGATTGTGTACAAATGGAGGAAATTCAAGACCATTGTTACCCTCCCCAGGAGAGGTCGACCAACACAGATCACTCCAAGAGCAAGGCATGTAATAGTTGGCGAGGTCACACAGGGCCCCAGGGTAACTTCTAAGCAACTGAAGGCCTCTCTCACATTGGCTAATGTTAATGTTTATGAGTCCACCATCAGAAGAACACTGAACAACAATGGTGTGCATGGCAGGTTTGCAAGGAGAAAGCCACTGCTCTCCAAAAAGAACATTGCTGCTCGTCTGCAGTTTGCTAAAGATCACACGGACAAGCCAGAAGGCTATTGGAAGAATGTTTTGTGGATGGATGAGACCAAAGTAAATCTTTTTGGCTTAAAAGAAAAGCATTATGTTTGGAGAAAGGAAACACTGCATTCCAGCATATGAACCTTATCCCATCTGTGAAACATGTTGGTGGTAGTATCATGGTCTGGGCCTGTTTTGGTGCATGAATTATGCATGATATCACTGAATTCAAAAGGAAAATGTCAGGACATCTGTCCATGAACTGAATTTCAAGAGAAGGTGGGTCATGCAGCAAGACAACGACCCTAAGCACACAAGTCGTTCTACCAAAGAATGGTTAAAGAAGAATAAAGGTAATGTTTTGGAATGGCCAAGTCAAAGTCCTGACCTTAATCCAATCGAAATGTTGTGGAAGGACCTGAAGCGAGCAGTTAATGTGAGGAAACCCAGCAACATCCCAGAGCTGAAGCTGTTCTGTATGGAGGAATGGGTTAAAATCCCTCCAAGCCGGTGTGCAGGACTGATCAACAGTTACAGGAAACATTTAGCTGCAGTTATTGCTGCACAGGGGGGTCACACCAGATACTGAAAGCAAATGTTCACATACTTTTGCCACTCACTAATATGTAAAATCTGATGATGATTTGGTCATATTTATGCAGAATATTGAACATTCTAAAGGGTTCACAAACTTTCAAGCACCACGGTAATAGATCAAGCAAATGTAATTGTGGTTATGTTAAAGAACTGTACTTAATTCTTTCATTCCAAAGGACAGAATACGCATACCTGCTTCTTCTAGTCTTCTAATATGAGGTAAGCTGACCATTACACGTTGGTACAGGTGTCCTAACCATTGTCTCTTTGCAATATGTGTTCTTTTCTGTGTAAAGCGCAATAACTCTTTGTATCAGCTGGTAAAAATACCAGCACATACTAAGTTATCCCACAAGCACATTTAACCTCAGCACACAGCATTTCTGAAGAAGTTATGAAGGTTTGTTCACAAAACATTTAGTCATTTAGCAGATGCCCTAATCCAGAGTGACTTAAAAGTGATGAAATCTTACAATCCAGGCAATGGTGGGTTAAGGGTCTTGCTCAGAGACCCAACAGTGGTAGACTACTAAAGGTGGGATTTGAACTCAGTACCTTATTCACTACACCACCACACACAAAACTGACTCACATTGACTTCATCAAGGTAGAAAATCTGCCTACCTGCAACACCTGCCATTTACTCCTTACAGTCAAAGACCTTTTATATGAGTGCCCCTCCTACCAACAAGAGAGAACATGTCTCCTGGCAGTCAACTAATCCAAGAAATCCTAAGCTGCCCGAAAATTGGGCAGCTCATCAATTTCTGTGAGCAACAGGCCTAAGCATGTTCATCTAGGCTTGTAAGCCCCCTAAAAAATGACTAGCCATCAATGTTCCTGCCATGAACAAAAACCGACAGACCACCTCAGTCAATGTTTATAAAACATAGAAGTTGTCCAGTTGTACAGTATGTGACCTTATTCATATAACTTGAATTGTACCAAACTACAAGTATAAAAGCATGGTTAGTGTGGGATTTCTTATGTGATGGTATGTTTTACCAGCTCATACTCACAAAGAGCTCCTGCAACTTAATTCCTCCCATTTTCTGCTCACAAAACATGCTGCTATGATATACAGTGGGGCAAAAAAGTCAGCCACTGATTGTTCAAGTTCTCCTACTTAGAAAAATGAGAGAAGTCTGCAATTTTCATCATAGGTACACTTAAATTATAAGAAAAAAAATCCAGGAAATCACATTGTAGGATTTTTAAAGAGTTTAATCGTAAATTATGGTGAAAAATAAGTATTTGGTCAATAACAAAAGTTCAACTCAATACTAACATAACCTTTGTGGGCAATGACAGAGGTCAAACGTTTCCTGTAAGGCTTCACCAGGTTTGCACACACTGTAGCTGGTATTTTGGCCCATTCCTCCATGCAGATCTCCTCTAGAGCAGTGATGTTTAGATAGATAGATCGATAGATAGATCTCTTTATTGTCATTGTTACAAGAACAACGAAATTAAAAGTGCCATCAGTCGGTGCCTAAAAATAAATAAATAAATAGTAAAAATAATATTCATAAAAAATAGTAGCTATAGTGACTAAACATTTACACGTACAATAACAAATAAATAACAAATAACATTCTCGCACCAATCCTAACTGTCAATTTGTTGTTTGTTTAAACATTGCATTTAAGTTTTAAGTTTTATTGCTGTGGGTAGAAACGTCCTGTCTCTGAGTCGGTTCGTTTTTGTTCTTAATGCTCTGTATCTTCTACCTGAAGGCAACAGTGCAAACAAAGAGTGTCCGGGGTGAGAAATGTCTTTTGTGATGTTTCGTGCTTTTTTAACACAGTGTTCGCTATGCAAGTCCTCCAGTGAGGGGAGAGGGCAGCCGATGATTTTTTGGGCTGTATTCACAACCCTTTGGAGAGCTTTTCTTTGAGCCGCAGTACTACTGTTATACCATGCACCAATACAGTATGTTAGTACGCTCTCTATGGAGCACTTGTAGAAGCATACCAGCAGATTTTGCTTGATATTGTTCTTCTTGAGAACCCTCAGGAAGTTACATTTCTTTGCCTGGGCCTTTTTTGTCAGCCTCAAGGGTGTTCGTGCTGAAACGTGCTTGTTTCGGGGCTGTTTTCTTACAATTGCTCCCACAGTTGATTTATTCACACCAACCTGCTTGCCTATTGTAGATTCACTCTTCCCAGCCTGGTGCAGGTCTACAATTTTCTTCCTGGTGTCCTTCGACAGCTCTTTGGTCTTGGCCATGGTTGAGTTTGGAGTCTGACTGTTTGAGGATGTGGACAGGTGTCTTTTATACAAATAACGAGGTCAAACAGGTGCCATTAATACAGGTAACCAGTGGAGGACAGAAGAGCTTCTTAAATAAGTTACAGGTCGGTGAAAGCCAGAAATCTTGCTTGTTTGTGGGTGACCAAATACTTATTTTCCATCATGATTTACAATTAAATTCTTTAAAAATCCTACAATGTGATTTCCTGAATTTTTTTCCTCATTTTATCTCTCGTAGTTGAAGTGTACCTATGATGAAAATTACAAACCTCTCTCATCTTTCTAAGTAGGAGAACTTGCACAATCAGTGGCTGACTAAATACTTTTTTGCCCCACTGTATGCAATGGGAAACTTACCTCCTATAAGAAGAAGCAGCAGGTATGTTTGAGTACTCTGTTCAATGGAATGAGAGAAAATCAGGTACAGTTCTTTACCAGAATGACAATTACATTTGATTTTTTTATATCAGCTTATATATGTTATGTTAAATTAAGTTTTACCTTTAATTGTCACTTCTTGTAACGTCACCCCCATATTTGGTTCATTTACACTTCTTTGGTCTGTGCTGCGTTCATACATTAGTCGAGCTGCACCAGAGTTCATTTGGAAGTGGACCGAGACCAGTTTGGTGTGTACCAAGGTCATATGGCAGCGTTCACACTTATTCAAATGAAGTGCACTTTAAAATGGACTCTCTTTCACACTGATAAGACTCAGATCATTTGTTTTTCACGCCACCACTCAGGACCAAATAAATAGAGGTACAATATTCATCAAATTCCTTTGCATCGGAACGTTACACAGAGAAGGAAGATGTTGTGAAGACACTTTCTGAAGAAAACTAGAATAGAACAGTATAGAATACAGCAGTTTTTGATCAGAATAGAAAATAATAGATTATCATTTTTCTTTATTAACAATAATTTGATTTGTGTCAAGGACTCAAGGACAAACAGCAGTGTTAGTAAAGAAATAGAAATGAGTAGAAATGGATTTGCAGCAATTACAGGATATGGCTGAGTGTTTGAGAGATATCCAGGGAAAATCTCAATCTCTATGTCTTCTTTAGCTATTCCCCGAGGTGTGACTACCATGAAATGCTTTTCTTTGACCTTATTTTTAAGCTTATCCCACACAAGCCACATGGGGTTCTGCTCTTCTACCATCATACAATGTCCGCTGTTCTTCTTAATTTCTTTATTTGCAAATTGCATGTTTTTCCTTTTAGTATTTGAATTTTACCTGTACTATTTCATGAAGCTGTACTGGACTCTATGAAGATCCTATAAAATGTATTTCTGTTTCTTTTCTTTTTGTTTTTTTGCCCTTCATTTCACAAAACAAGTTGAAGCATTATTTGTGAAACTGTTTAGATTTTGCCAATTGGTATGCCAAACTGAACTTTGGTTAATTCACTTGCATAATTGACCTGAATCACCGGTTTCAGCTTTGCTGACATAATTGCAGAGACTTCTCAAACAAGCATTTGCCATTTAATGTCATTAGAATTATTTCAAAAATAGAAGGCAGTATTCTGATTATTACTAAAGACGGGGATAAAAAAAGAACAGCTATGAAGTAAAAATACAAAAAATAAAAATATAATGTAAAGCATCAACTAGCAATGTTATGAGGAAACAAACTTATGTACAGGATGAACATATTGTTACATGTTATATTTAATGGCTCGCTTTAATTGTTTTGTACATCATTTCAATTACCGCATTTTTCGGACCATAAGGCGCACTTATCAATCGACAGTGCGCCTTAAAATGCGGTGCATCTAATGTATGAATTAATTCTGGTTGAGCCTTCTGACCTAGAACCGATTGTAGATGGTACACGGCGCTCATAAATCTGTCAAAATGTTTTAGCACGGTCTTGGTAAGTTACGAAGCTTACGGCAACCGTAGTGCGCAGCATAGCGGAGTAATACGGTATGTGCTTCAGCATTAGGGTACGTGCATTCATTCATTTATTTTCGAAGCGGATTTCAAACACAACACTATCAGTCTCGCAGTACAACATGGACATAGAGCAGCTGCAAGAGAATTCAACATTAACGAATCAATGGTACGGAAGTGGAGGAAGCAAGAAGACGTCCTGCGCCAGGTAAAGAAGACCAAACTGAGCTTTCGACGGAACTTAAGAGTTTTGTTTCATTTCATGCGCCTTATAACCCGGTGCGCTTTATAGCCCGGAAAATACGGTACACCATATTTTTAAGATCATATGACAACATTTTGAACCACAGTAGACTTGTACAGTCAGGTGCCTAATGTTATTATTTTTGCATTAACCCAGTGGCATATTAAGACACTGCTGTCGTGACAAGCAAAAATAACTAAATTGAAATTAGATCTACATTCATTATACAGTGAGATACATGCAGCCTAAGTATTACTATCAACGTAGTACTTAGGATTTAGCATTTAGTGTCTTTAGAATTATTTCAACTTGAGACAGCAATGAGAAAATAATGCTTTATTGCATAACAGGCAAGTCTGACAGTCATGAAAATAGGTTTTCTTTCTTTTTTTGGGAACTTACAATGTTCTTGAAGAGAAACAAAGCATGTAGTATGTACACAATTAAGTAAAGTTTGGAAATGTAATTTGGTTCTTAACAATATAGAGGAATGAGAAAGCATAAACAAAAGAAATGACTGCAGATAAAGAATGGAATGCAAAATACTGTCATTAGCAACACTGCCATAATACACACTTATTATGAATACAACAGCTCGCAGGATCTTATTTTCCATGAATATACTTATTTACAAGTAAATATATAAAAACATGCATAGTTTTCTGTTTGTGGTATTTAACAGTACCAGGCTGTATCAAATTTCAAAACATGAAGCTTGTCTCATGTAATACAACACAACACAGACATAGCTTATTTGCATACTTTCTATTAGCATATCATAAAATCCTTATTTAAAAAGATTTTGAAATATTCTTAGTCTGAAGGACTTTTAATCAGAAGATATTTAGAATAAAGAGACAAATCTTACATAAAAGTGAAATGCATGTAGAACACAGAGGGGGGTCATTCTAAAACTTCTGCAGGGTCATTAAGGCATTAATGTACTGGCCAAAAGGTGTGGAACTGCAAAGGGAACACAGTTATTTGAAACATGGCTCAACTGGATTACTTGGTTCCCTAGGCAGGATTTTACAGCAATAAAATACAGAAAAAGAGCTGAAATTATATTAAACGGAAAAACAACAACAAACCAGAAAATAATATAAGAAGTATAAGAGAGTAACCAGCGAAATGACGGAACATAACAGAAAAAAGTGAAAATGTAAAGGAAAAAAAATCCAAAAAGACTAGGGGAAAAAGAACAGACTGGTAAAGAAGATCAGAAAAGCAAATGAGAAACAATAGAATGAAAGGAGAAGAACTGAACGTGAAATAAAATAACAGGAAATAAACACAATCAGAATATAAAAACGTCTAAAAAGGACAGAAAAAAATAAAAATAAAACAAATCTTTTATTATTAAAAGTGCTTTGCAATAATATGTTCATATCTCATCCAGTATTGGCTGAATATCTCACCAAAAAGAAGTTGATATAGATTTTGGTTTCTGTTTCTGTATTCCCCAGATAAAAATGGTGTGGTCTACGCTAGTCATGTACCGATATAATTATTATAGCGCCTTTGTTATTATACAATCAGTTATTCAATCATGATATTTAATATGTACAATATTATCATGGACAAAGTATCAATATTGTTCCCCTGTGTGTTTTTAACACAAGTAAATGTTGGATGGGTTTGGAAAAAGGAAAAGAGAAAAGCAGTGAATAGAAAAGATCAGAAAGTTAAAGAAAGCAATAATCAGAAAAGACAAGAAATGCAATAAACAGACAAAGAATTAATGGGAAAAAGTAACAGAGTTTAAATGAGATCAGAAAAGTAGAAAGTAAATCCATATAAATAGAAACCAATAAAAACGGAAGCAAGCCCCTCCCCAACTCTGAAAATATCCAAACAAAAGATAATTTTGAAAGTCTGGGGACAGACAATAAAAAAAGAACAAAAGAGAAAAACCATGAAGAAAGGAGGAGGAAAAAAGAAAAAATGAGTTTGAAAACAAATTAAAAGGATTGCATTTAGTGCAATAATTTCTCATGTTGGATAAATTTGCTTCCCTGAGAAGACAATCAAATGTATTATTTATTTTTTGAATGAACAGACAATATGAAATATCATGATATGAATATCTGATATCGGTGCATAACTAATGTTCATGATGAACTGACTTTCACTTGCACTCGCTGAGAGAAAGTCTACCTGTGGAGGTTGTATGACTGTTTTGAACTTGTTCTATGAACTTACATTTTTCCCATATGATGTGGCATCATCGGCGCACGTTCAAAAAAGTGAGCAAATGGAGCACATCATTTGGGAATTTCACTGCATACTTGGCCTTGTACAACACCTGTATGTTTTCAGGAATATCTGAATAATTACAATATCAACTGACACACCATTACAAGCAATTTTTGGAGGAGAAAACATAAAATATAAATATTCAAAAAACCTATGCTAAATGAAAGATGAATGAGCATAGGTGGTATATGGAGTTAAAGAAAGGCATTAACTGTTGTAGCAAACTGAAAAGCAAGAAGGCGGTATTAAAGTTGCACTGTATTAAAACCTTTCTGATTATTACTAAACACAGAGATTAAAAAGAACAGATATAAAGCAACAAGAGTAATAAATTAAAGAGAACAATACAATGTAAAGCATCAAGTAGCAATGCTTTGAGGAACCAAACTTGTGTACAGGATGAACATATTGTTATATGTTATACTTAATGGCTTTCTTGAATTGTTTTGTACATCATTTCAATTATACCATATTTTCAAGATTATAAGACACGGTTTTTGCCCATAGTAGACTTGTACAGTCCTAAGGTGCCTAATGCTATTATTTTCGCATTTAACCAGTGGTGTAATATATAGAGTGATATACAGTGGTGCTTGAAAGTTTGTGAACTCTTTAGAATTTTCTACATTTCTGCATAAATATGACCTAAAACATCATCAGATTTTCACACAAGTCCTAAAAATAGATAAAGAGTTAACCCAGTTAAACTAATAAGACAAAAGTATTAGACTTCGTCATTTATTTGTTGAGGAAAATTATCCAATATTACATATTAGTTAGTGGCAAAAGTATGTGAACCTCTAGGATTTGCAGTTAATTTGAAGGTGAAATTCAATCAATGGGATGACAATCAGGTGTGAGTGGGCACCCTTCCAGAAGGCTATTGGAAGAATGTTTTGTGGAAGGATGAGACCAAAACAGAACTTTTTGGTTTAAAAGAAAAACATTATGTTTGAAGAAAGGAAAACACTGCCTTCCACCATAAGAACCTTATGTCATCTGTGAAACATGGTGAAAGTAGTATCATGGTTTGGGCCTGTTTTGCTGCATGAATTATGAATTATATCACTGAATTCAAAAAGAATGTCAGAACATCTGTCCATGAACTGAATCTGAAGAGAAGGTGGGTCATGCAGCAAGACAACGACCCTAAGCACACAAGTCATTCTACCAAAGAATGGTTAAAGAAGAATAAAGCTGATGTTTTGGAATGGCCAAGTCAAAGTCCTGACCTTAATCCAATCAAAATGTTGTAGATGGACCTGAAGCGAGCAGTTAATGTGAGGAAACCCACCAACATCCCAGAGCTGAAGATGTTCTGTACGGAGGAATGGGCTAAAATTCCTCCAAGCCGGTGTGCAGGACTGATCAACAGTTACAGGAAATGTTTAGTTGCAGTTATTGCTGCACAGGGGGTAAGTCATATTTATGCAGAATTATAGAAAATTCTAAAGGGTTCACAAACTTTCAAGCACCACTGTATATAATAACGCTACATGTGTACCGACTTTTTTTTGCATTGGTAACTTTTAAAATACTTTTAATAGGTCTTAAAATGTGAAGACGTACAAAAAAAGAAAAGCAAAAATCAGAAAAACAAGGCAACATGGCAAAAACAGAAAGCAACAACAAACAACAGAAAGATCACATAATGATCATAAAGACAGAGAAAAAAGAAAAGTAAATGACAAAATGAGAACAATCAGAAACGAATTTCAGGGAAAAGAAATTCAGAAATAGAAAGGAAAATGAGCCAAAAATAAGAAAAAAATAACAAATCAAGCAAAAATGAAAATTAAATATTGCAGTCAAAAAATAATTATTACAAATTGGAATAAATAAATTAATAAAGTAATAGAGAATGTAGAGTATGAAAAATATAAACGAGAAATTCCAAAAAGAAAAAACAAAGAAACAAAAGAACTGAAAATAACAGAAAAGAAAACATACTAAGAGCTAGCACTAAAGGTGGGCTGTACATGATAAAGGTATGAGAAGGTGCAGTGCAGTATGTGCTCACAATACATCTGTAGTTCAGTTTACTAAAGCTGTAGCTCATCACAGCAGGGATTGTCTAATAAGGGCTCAGTACAGATGTATTAAAAGTCGATGTTATGAAATAGTGGAATTAGTAAGTAACAGAGCTGACAAAATGGAGCAGATCCTCTGTGAAAACCCCTAACAGGAGCTGCCAAAATACGTATTATCACATTTCTATGAGAATAGGTAGTTCAGTTATTTTATATACATAGTTTCTATTTTCACACTGTAACCTTGCATGTTCCTGGTCAGGATCGTGGTGCTCCAGCGCCTATCCCCAGAAAATACAGGGCACAAAGGTGTGCCCTGGACAGGACACCAGTTTCTTGCAGGGCTGGGTAGGGGTAGCTGTTTGCAGAGATAAGGGATTAACCCCCGATTGGCCTCCCCTCCTTCAGACTCAGCCAATCTTGACTAAATTTCATGCCTGACCTGATTGGATGGCAACCATCCAGAGTCAAACCCAGGTCCCTGATGTGGAGAGCTTAATTAATCTAATATTACCAAATCCCAATCAACACACGGGTTCAGATACAAAAAGTTACCAATTCTGTGGGAGTGATCAAGGACCTGCCAGCCTCTCCCAGAAGCATGCTGTCTTATTTACATGCGCTGGCTCCTGCAGAAACCGAATGCTTTTGGTATTAAACTATTTTACAAATATATTACACAGTATGTTTTAGGGAAAAAAGGGACAGTTTGAGTTTTGCCAAATGCAAAGTCAGTATGCCAATATCATAGATAGTATGACTTTTGTGGGCCTTTTGTGAGAACAGGTGCAAGCAAATGTACATCTAAATCACTGACCAACATGGCCTGTCTCAACCATTACACAATGACTTAAAACTATTAAAAACTCTGAGCTGAATGCAATCCTGTCGTTATATATTAAAAAATAAAACTGAGATGGGTTTGTCGCTACTTGACCACATATCCCATTACACACTGCACATGCAACATGATCCTTATTTATTTGCTATTTTGACGCAAGAAAAAATTACGTAATCAGTCATGCCAGGTTTTTGACAGAATTTGAGGGCATATTGTACTCTGGTGTGACTTAAGGTCTGGAAAATATGGTATGATTTTAAATACATGTACAATCTGTGATATATACTTGCATTCACACAAAGCAGAGCTCCATAAGTACTACAAAAGCTCAGACAATATCTTTCCACCCTTCCAAACAGGCACTGAGCCTCCTGAACTACTTTGATAATTCTCTATATACAGATTTCTAGTATTTTCTACGTTTTTTTCTGTTCTATCTGATTCTTCTCAGCCTTTTTTCAGACATTATGAATTTCTTGTGATGGTGTCCTGAACTCGAAGGCAATGAGTGCAGCAGGATGGTGCGTCTGAACATACACACACACTCAGAAGCATACTCATACACACTCAGATTAGTCTGGTGTTTTTGAGGAACTGGATCAAAACTTGATACACAAACTTATACTGAGCGACAGTCTGGACCATGAACATCCTCTGTTGCCTCAGCTGTCCCAGCATCACTGGAACCTCCACTCTCTAAAAGAAGATACAAGCTGTTAATATGCAATAATCAATAATCAAACCAAAACACACAGCCAGTCAGCTACTGATTGTGCAAGTTCTCCTACTTAGAAAGATGAGAGAGGTCTGTAATTTTCATCATTTTCATCGTACACTTAACTATGAGAGACAAAATGAGAAAAAAATCATTGCTGAGTTGCATCCCAAGAACACCATACCTACCGTGAAGCATGCAGGTGGAAACATGTTGCCGAGTTGCCCAGTGACAGCCCCAAAACATGACTGCTCTAGAGGAGATCTGCATGGAGGAATGGGCCAAAATACCAGCTACAGTGTGTGCAAACCTGGTGAAGACTTTACAGGAAACGTTTGACCTCTGTCATTGCCAACAAAACGATTATGTTACAAAGTATTGAGTTGAACTTTTGTTATTGACCAAATACTTATTTTCCACCATAATTTACAATTAAAATTCTTAAAAATCCTACAATGTGATTTCCTGAATTTTTTTTTTCTCATTTGGTGCTCTCATAGTTTGAAGTGTACCTATGATGACAAATTCCAGACCTCTCTCATTTTCTAAGTAGTGAGAACTTGCACAATTCAAGTGGGCTTGACTAAATACTTTTTTCCCCACTTGTATTTAAGAAGCAGACTGACACACTCCCAAAACCATATGTGCTAAAAGACAAAGCAAGGCGCTTGAAGTTACTTGTTTCTCCACGGCCATACTGTCTACATATAAGATCAGCACTGACACATCACATGACCTCACACAACATCACATATAAATGCAAAGGACAAAAGCAAGGCGTTGGAAGGCCGCTTAATTCAGGTCAGCAGCTTTATATTCATGGTCATTGATCTGAAATAGACCTGAATTGAAATAGGACTGCAGGGTATGACCCCAATACAACTGGTGTTGATGAGCAGTGGTACTTACACTCATTGGTGCTCAGGGCAGCTGATCATGAGTTTCAGTAAGAATAACGACGCCTGTACGGACCAAACCCCGGCACTACAGTGAATCACCAGGGTGGCTTCGGCTATTTTTTGATGCATCCAACATTGCTTCGGGAAGACCTTAGTACATTCCATCCACTGCTGTCGACGTGACGACGTACTGACTGATCTCTTCCAGGTCTATGCTATACAGAGGGCAAAGATTGGAAAAACATCAGATGTTAGTGACACACTGAAATAAAAGTTTTTATTTTGACATTGATCTGCTGGAGCAAAGAACATAAACAGTGTTTTTTAATGACTTATTTCGAATTTATATTAGCATTAATTAATATTTACAATATGTTAGATTTTGACAGCGGCATTTAGATCTAATCTGCCATTTGCCATTTCAGCAATCCAAACGCCATTCCAGGCTCTCTCTTACTCTGGCATGTCTGTGATCCAGTCCTGTGCCGATGGTGATCCCATTCATAGTGATTACCTGTCCTGCATTTCCTCAATCTGATCCTCAGGTGTATGATCTCCTTGTCTAAAGCAGTCATGGACCATGGCACACAATTACAGAGTTTGTATGTGCTTGAACTCTTTCGTTCCTTAAGCGCCATTTGCTTGCCATCTGCCATCTGTACTCGTCTCCACTCTATGGCCCAGCTCTTTCAAATTTTTGGCTAAGAAGTTTCAGTGGATGGAATTTTGGTGTGTCAAAAGTCAAAACATCTGGTTGATGTGTCTCTGATTTGGAGTCACTAAGAGTGTCCCAATTATTTTAATATATGTTATTATTATAATTATTTCTAACAAATTAAAGAAACACAATTTGGAACAGTGTACATAGATACCATGATACTATAAATAAGTAAAGTAGAGAAGGCAGTAGTGTGATTGTGCTTCTAACTAATCAACCTAAAGCTTATCTAAATGTGCATGACCTATTTCTATTTCAGGGGTTCCTGTTTCTCTTCTCAGCTTGATAAGTTGACAGGTCATTTATCACTACAGAGAGAAAATACTATTGTTCTTGTCAATTCTAGTTAATACCGATTTACAGGGGTGGGGGAAGAACCAATTTTTGAATGCATCAGATGTGTAGATGTGGACGATACTGTATTGATTTGCAAATGTCAAAATGTATTTTTTGAATGTTAATTGATAACGCAATGTTGAGGAATGAATGCAAAAGGTGAATCTCAGAAGTATAGTCTGTGGTGTGCACATGAACACAATCAACCAATCTAAAAGCTTCCACCCAACTCAGAGAGGGCGAAGTAAATTACAAACTCTACCGCAACTTTTATTGCCAATGATTTGTGCCTGTATCCAGTCCTTAAGAATCAGCTTTTGTGTTATGATGCACATTCTGGAGCCGCGATACAGCGTCCCATCTCAATTATATTTCATGTTTTTAGTCACAGACTATGAAGTCTGGGGATCTTGTATGGCCGCTATTATACAATTCCTTTTAAGATTATTTCAAATCTTTTGAAAACACACACATAAAATAATAAATCAGTAGCCTAGATAAAAGGCAGCCCACAGTTAGTCAAAACCGACTGGAAAATACTACACGGGGGCTTCTTAAGTCACAGTAATGGTATCAAATGAAAACACACATTTCATCATTCATTTATTTTATATAGAGTATTTCATGTATATTTAGTGCTTGGATTATACATATTTATCATTTCCTTTTACACTTTTGCAGTACACTTAATTTGTTGGCGAGAGATAGAAACAACAAAGTAAATATCCCCAATACATCTAGAAAATAAAGTTAGCACCAAAAATATTAATGTAGGCACCATAAAATAAATGAAGTGCTTACAATTATTGGTTAGATACCTGTAGGTCTGCACCTTTACAGTGGTGCTTGAAAGTTTTGTGAACCCTTTAGAATTTTTCTATATTTTGCCTGTATGAATATAGAAAACATCATCAGATTTTCACCAAGTCCCTAAAAGTAGATAAGAGAACCCAGTTAAACAAATGAGATAAAAACATTATACTTGGTCATTTATTTATTGACGAAAATGATCCAATATTACATTTTAGTGAGTGGCAAAAAAGTATGTGAAACTTTTGCTTTCAGTATCTGGTTTGACCCCCCTGTGTGCCAGCAATAATAACTGCAACTAAAAAACAATTCCTGTAAATGATGATCAGTCCCGCACACCGACTTGCGAGGAATTTTAGCCCCACTGCAGACATTGCTTTCTCGTCTGCAGTTTGCTAAAGGTCATGTGGACAAGCCAGAAGGGCTATTGGAAGCATGTTTTGTGGATGGATGAGACCACCAAAATAGAACTTTTTGGTTTAATAGAAACGCATGTATGTTTGGAGAAAGGGGAAAACACTGCATTCCAGCATAAGAACCTTATCCCATCTGTGAAAAAAGGGTCATGGTGGTGGTTAGTATCATGGTGGGTTGGGTCTGTTTGCTGCATCTGGGCCAAGATGGCTTGCCATCATTGATGGAAAAAATGAATTCTGAATTATATCAGAGAATTCTAAAGGAAAGGAAAATGTCAGGGGACAATCTGTCCATGAACTGAATTTCGTAAGAGAAATGTTGGATCATGCAACAACAAGACAACGATTCCTAAGCCCACAAGCCGTTCTACCCAAAGAATGGTTAAAGAAGAATTGAGTTAATGTTTTGGAATGGCCAAGTCAAAGTCCTGACCTTAATCCAATCGAAATGTTGTGAAAGGACCCTGAAGTGAGCAGCTAATGTGAGGAGGAAACCCACCAACATCCCAGAGCTGAAGCTGTTCTGTACGGAGGAAGGAATGGGCTAAAAATTCCTCCAAGCTGGTGTGCAGGACTGATCAACAGTTACAGAAAACGTTTAGTTGCAGTTATTGCTGCACAGGGGGGTCACACCAGATAACTGAAAAGCAAAGGTGTACATACTTTAGCCACTCATAAATATGTAATATTGGATCATTTTCGTCAATAAATAAATGACCAAGTATAATATTTTTATCTCATTTGTTTAACTGGTTTCTCTTTATCTACTTTTAGGACTTGTGTGAAAATCTGATGACGCTTTAGGTCATATTTATGCAGAAATATAGGAAATTCTAAAGGGTTCACACACTTTCAAGCACCACTGTACCTGTTCCATCCCGATACACATGGAATTTCCCATCTGGTGCTGAAGAGAGCTTACCTATTAGTTATCAACAATGTTCATGTGAACATGAGCTGAGACTTCAGACTTATCATAATATTAAACGGCTGGTTTTATCGGAACATCAAGACAGGAAACAGATTGACTTAAGACAACTAATCCTGACCACCTTACACCACTTGGTCAAGATCACACGAGTGCAACACAGCTCTAGCAATACTCTTATGATTTGATTCTGAAATTGGAAATTTATCTGTGGCAGTGAAATCGCTCAAAAAGTCATTTGGTGTAAGGCAGGCATTACTGACACAGTGACCCCCATAATCTCTAATCTCTAAGCCATGGAATCACTGTAAGGAAAAAATAAATTCTGTATACAGATGCAACAATAATCGATAAATAATCGCATATTAAGGCTTGTTTTGAAAACTAACATGCAATCTGACCTGGGGTGTACAAACATATGAATATGACTGTAATATACTGAGGTCCAGATAAGTAGTTAACTGGATCTTATACACACAGGTACTTACAGAGAAACCCCTGTACATATTCGGGATAGCCGTGTTCAGGCCAGTCTGTGTACTGCAGGTGCCAGACAGTGCGTTCCTGGCCAGACATCAGGTGCTTGACCTTTAATCCAGTCGTGGCATAGTGGCCTGAGTCTGTTCGAAACTTGGTAGTGACCTTGAACTTGCCATGGGTGGCCGAGTTATGTTTGGAGCCTAGTTTAGGCCAGTAGCGGTGACTCTTAGAACGACCACCCTCCTGCAAAAGCACAAAGAGCCAAATCATTTAAAGAACACCATATACATCTAATAAACTAAAACTAATTCATGACTAATTATTTAATAACATGCTATCTTAATTCAGAAGACAAACAGATTCAATATTACATATTTATTAGAGCTGTCAAAGTTAATAATGAGTTATTGCCGATTATTTTTAATGTATTTTTGTGACTTATCTATGTAACGCACATAGACAAGTCTTGACTATAGATGGCTTTAGGCTGTGTCTGATAGGTCCCCTAACCACTATTCTCTACATACCCTATATGTAGTCCCTTCCACAATTATTGGGACCCCTGGTAAAGATGAGTGAAAAGGGTTAGATAAAAATATATAAAATAATAACAGAAAATAGAGGAATGGAAAGAATCATCAAGAAATTATTATTTATAACAAAACCATATGCCACAATTATTGGCCCCCCTAGATGTTCTGGGTTCTCTTTATCTACTTTTAGGACTTGTGTGAAAAATCTGATGATGTTTAGAATATAGAAAATTCTAAAGGGTTCACAAACTTTCAAGCACCACTGTAGATATTCGCCTGAAAATGGCCATATCTACAGTTTAGACAAATAATTAAAGATCCAATCAACTGGAATTCTGACAAACTTGCCTGGAATAGAACCCAAGTTTATTTTGCTCCCATGCATGGAGAGAGAGTAACAAAAAACATGGTTGGAAAGTTACAGGAAAAAGTGGCATGTTTCGTTCATAAAGTTTCCAAACTGACCTTCAGATGCCATCTCCATGCCAACAGATTATCTGAGGCCTTTCCTGTCATCTAACCACAAACATCAGCACCTTGAGACAATTACAACTCACTACTGGGACCTTGACAAAACCTGCAAGATGGGCTTGCCATTAAAAGATAGAGGACTACAATGAAAAGGTCCTGATGCCCAGGGTTAAGTATGGTGGAGAAGCTGTGGGTCTGTGTGGGGCAGTTTTTTCTTTAAATGCCATGGGAACCTCATTAGAGTACATGGCATCATCTACTCCATAAAATCCCAACACATTTTTAAATCAACATCTGTCCGTCAGACTAAATGTACGTCAAGTAAAAGTTAGATTGTTCTCATTTTTTCTGTGTGAGGTTAAGCTAATTCACTAAAACATTAATGTAAAGCTAATTCAATATAAACATTTCTTATAACCCTTTATACTCATCTCTACCATATAAGGAACAGAAGTGTAAATTATTTCAGACACTACCTCAGACAATCAATGTGCAAAAACAGATCCTGCCTCATAACCACACAAAAAGTTCAGTGTAACTATGTGGTTTGAGAACATGTCTGGTACACGAGATAGCAGCTTGCTTATGCTATGTCTCACAAAATACCTCTTAAAATACCTAATAACATCAATACATAACAATAAAAGGTATTTTTCTAGTATTCACTATTGGTTTTGTTTATTGATTTATTAAAAAGAAATAAGTGATGTGGAAGCTTATACTCTCCACTCATGACTAATTAGCTTTGAAAACAAAACCAATACACACAACAAAAAACTTTTTTGTTGTCGAATACGAGCAAGGAAAATGTATTTGACAACACTGGTAGAATTAGCATAATTAAAATATTATTCCTTTGACAGCAGTAATATATTTGAGACTCCCAGATAGTTCATAAAATAACAGATTTTGTTCACATTACCTCCTCTGCGGTAACCATGGCAATGACGTTGACCCCTTGCTCCCATACCATCTGCCAGAAATCGTGGCTAGTGTTGGGCAGAGGCCCTTGCGTAGCAATGTAGTGCCATTCCTCCCCTCTAATCATCATCTGCAATTTGAAACACAAAATATACTAAAAATGTACTTCTGTGGAAATGTAATTGATATAGATTAAATGAGACCTCAAACCTGACACTATGTAAAAGCCCTTTAAATTAACCAGCTCTTAAAGTCCTCAAATTTAAAAAATGAAAATAAACATTAATTACATTTGAGGTGTCATTGTTCACAGTTTAAATATTTAAAAAATATATTTCTTAAAAGAAATCCTGAATCCACTTAGGTGGTTTAAACTGTTATCTTCCACTAGAGGGCGGCACCAGCACAAGAAAAGCACTGCCATGGCCCAAGATTTTCAAAAGTTCATGGCTGTAACTAGGGCTTTGTCATTCACTGATTAGAGACCATCC
This sequence comes from Ancistrus triradiatus, assembly GCA_025084515.1. Taxonomy (NCBI): domain Eukaryota; kingdom Metazoa; phylum Chordata; class Actinopteri; order Siluriformes; family Loricariidae; genus Ancistrus; species Ancistrus triradiatus. The sequence goes on along the minus strand of JAJAGP010000442.1, from coordinate 135,224 downwards.
ACATCCATCATTCACAAATGAAGACATTGTAAGTCATGGCATATAGACCAAAGCTAGACCAAAATATAAAGAAAAAATATGTAATGTGTTCTTTAGAAGTTAATTTCAGTCAAGTAAATATACAAAAGTAATGATTAATGAATAGGGATGCACCGATATTGAATTTCTTGGACCGATACGATAACGATTTTTAGCACGTTATTGTGGCTGATACCGATGTTAAAATCCAATAACTTAACCTTTCTGCATTTCAAATACAGCAAATCATTTTTGCAATAAAATTTAATAATAATAAACAATAAAACAGTTAAATCATTACTTTAAACACAAGGTGCAGTTCACTCAAAGGAAAAATGGTTAAATTCCATTTTGTTTTTAACCTTCCTTTAAAAAGGTAGGAAACTATATTTTTTTTGGTCTTGAATTGGTACAGGCAGCAACAAGAACAATTAAGTGTATAAGAAAGCTTATGACTGAGAATCTCCAAGTATTAATAAGTAACAGCCAAAAGAAAAGTCAAAGAAGTATTCATATGTAAATATATTATAAAAATCTAAAATTCTAAAATCGGACCGATGCCAATATCTGAAAAAAGTCCATATATCAGCAAATAATATATTGGCCGCCGATATATCGTGCATCACTATTAATGAACAGCAATGATTATTTATTGATTATATAATCATTATATAATAATGATTACTGTATACTACTGCATATAAAAGCGCAAGGCAGGAACCAAATCTAGACAGGACACTAATCCATTCAAGAAGAACTCATGCACACACATGCACTCATACTGGGACAGTTTAAAGACAACAACTAGCTAACATGTCTTTGGAATGTGGGAGGAAACCAGAGTACCAGGACAGATGGATAGAACATGCAAACTCAATGCCAAGGGCCAAGGATCTCTGGAGCTGTGAGCCCACAGTGCTAACCACTGCACCACTGTACCACCTTCTAAAGTCATGCAACCAAAATATCTTGTAACACTATGAGACGTTTCACATTTTTAGTCATAAAAACAATCATATCAATCTTGATCGAGACTGAAACACTGAGGGCGACCTGGTGTTTATGATTAATTCTGATCTGGATTGGAAGATTTGCTTTCCATTTTTCAGCCTCATCAGTTTTTCAGTGATACACACACCCAGCCCTCCACCTGAGGTTTGCTGAGACTTGGAAACCTCAGACGAGAACAAAAACCCATACTTCTGGAAACCAGCCACTTGACTTACTGTGTCAGGAAACAACACGCAACTCAAATTTAATTTTGCCAACCACAGGATACGAACCATGGTAGATCAATAGTGAGAACCAGCTCGCCTGGTTCATATCCTGCCTTTGACAAGGTGAGATTTGAGCTGTGGATGATTTCCTTCAACCCTCAAGTCCAAAGTACCTCATGGTTAGATTGTTTTCAAATTCAGATTTAATGTGATTGTTGATGTTCAAGAAACTGATTTACTACCTCAAATTAAAAAAAAGTTGGGACAATATGTACAGTGGGGCAAAAAAGTATTCAGCCACTGATTGTGCAAGTTCTCCTACTTAGAAAGATGAGAGAGGTCTGTCATTTTCATCATAGGTACACTTCAACTATGAAAGACAAAATGAGAAGAAAAAAAAAATCCAGGAAATCACATTGTAGGATTTTTAAAGAATTTAATTGTAAATCATGGTGTAAATCATAACTATTTGGTCACCCACAAATAAGCAAGATTTCTGGCACTCACAGACCTGTAACATCTTCTTTAAGAAGCTCTTCTGTCTGCCACTCGTTACCTGTATTAATGGCACCTGTTTGACCTCGTTATCTGTATAAAAGACACCTGTCCACAGCCTCAAACAGTCAGACTCCAAACTCAACCATGGCCGAGATGAAGAACACCAGGAAAAAAATTGTAGACCCGCAGCAGGCTGAGAAGTGTGAATCTATAATAGGCAAGCAGGTTGGTGTGAATAAATCAACTGTGAGAGCAATTGTAAGAAAATGGAAGACATACAAGACCGCTGATAATCTCCCTCGATCTTGGCCCCCACACAAGATCTCATCCCATGGGGTCAAAATTATCATGAGAACGGTGAGCAAAAGTCCCAGAACTACACGGAGGGACCTGATGAATGACCTGCAGAGAGCTGGGACCAAGGTAACAAAGGCTACCATCAGTAACACACTACGCCAAGAGGGACTCAGATCCTGCAGTGCCAGGCGTGTCCCCCTGCTTAAGCCAGTACATGTCCAGGCCTGTCTGAAGTTTGCCAGAGAATAGGTCTTTTTGGTGAAAAACTCAACTCGTTCGTGTTTGGAAGAAGAAGAATGCTGAGTTGTTGCATCCCAAGAACACCATACCTACTGTGAAGCATGGGGGTGGTGGAGGAAACATCATGCTTGGGGGCTGTTTCTCTGCAAAGGGGACAGGATGACTGATCTGTGGTAAGGGAAGAATGAACGGGGCCATGTATCGTGAGATTTTAAGCCAAAGAGGAGCATTGAAGATGGAACGTGGCTGGGTCTTCCGGCATGACAATGATCCCAAACACACCGCTCGGGCAATGAAGGAGTGGCTCCGTAAAAAGCATTTTTTTTCAAGGTCCTGGAGTGGCTTAGCCAGTCTCCAGACCTCACCCCCATAGAACATTTGTGGAGGGAGCTGAAAGTCTGTGTTGCCCAGCGACAGCCCCAAAACATCACTGCTCTAGAGGAGATCTGCATGGAGGAATGGGATAAAATACCAGCTACAGTGTGTGCTAATCTGGTGAAGACTTGCAGGAAACGTCTGATGTCTGTCATTGCCAACAAAGGTTATGTTACAAAGTACTGAGTTGCACTTTTGTTATTGACCAAATACTTATTTTCCACCATGATTTACAATCAAATTCTTTAAAAAGCCTACAATGTGTTTTTCTGGATTTTTTTTTCTCATTTTGTCTCTTATAGTGGAAGTGTACCTATGATGAAAATTACAGACCTCTCTCATCTTTCTAAGTAGGAGAACTTGCACAATCAGTGGCTGACTAAATATTTTTTTGCCCCACTGTACTTTTCTGCATTAATGCCGCCATCATAGAAATGTAAATTACCTTTGCCAAGGGCACTGACACAACCCCATACCATGACAGAGCCTGGCTTTTGGACTTGCTGATGAATGTCTGGATGGTCCTTTACGTCATTGGTCCAGAAAAGTACTCCAAAAAAGATCTGGAGTACTGATTCATCTGACTATTATACACTTTTCCACTGTGTGATGGTCCTAGATGTATCCAAGCCCAGAGAGGTCAACGCTGTTTCTGGACATGGTTAACATGAGGCTTCTTTTTGCACTGTAAAGTTTTAAGTGGAACTTGTGAATGTAACTCTGTATTGTAGTGTTTGACAAATATTTGCCAAAGTAATCCCTTCCCATTTGGTTATATCAGATAGTGTTGAATGATGGTTCTTCAGTTCAGCTTATGCTTTCAACCTTGGCCATTTTATGCACTGAAATTCCTCCAGATTTCTTGAATCATTTAATGATATTCTGCACTGTAGTGGGAGGAATCTTCAAATCCCTTTCAATCTCTTTGAGGTACACTCGTTTTAAACATTTCGATAATTTTCTCCTCGCATTTGTTGACAAACTGGATATCCACTGGCCATTTTTGCTCATCAAAAACTCAGCCTTTTCTGGATACTGCTTTTGTACCAAATCATGATTATAATCACCAGTTGACATCACCTGTTTGAAATCACATCATTATTTTTTTTAATTCATTACTAGCTCTAAATTGACCCAGTCCCAAAGTTTTTGGAATGTGTTGCAGGCCTGAAATGCAGGAATGGATGTTTATTAACAAATGAAATGAGGTTGACCAGACAAAACATGAAACATCTCAGGTTCATACTGTCTGCAATGAAATAAAAGTCAAAGTAAATGTAAGAAAGATTGGGTTCTTTTATATGCGTTTTCCATACTGTCCCAACATTTTCTGATTTGGGGTTGTAAAAGCAAACTGACTTGCAAGATTAAATATATGATGTTCTGAAAAAAAATGTATAGATTAGAACAACAGTGAAGCACAGAATAATCTGAACTAAGCTGCTAAACAATGGCAGAGCTGCAGCTAAGGAAAGAATATGTTCTCATGAGAGATTTGGAGCTGCACCGTGTAATGCCAAAGGTCTGAGAGGCTTTAGACATTCCATAGAGATTCGCCTGTTTTGTGTTTGTTTCATTTCATTTGTTTTCAAGTCTGTTCTCATCTTCATGCTTTATTAGAATCACTTCCAAACCTGTACACAATTTCATAGATTATCATCTGGAACCCACCTTGATGTGTGAGGCATTGATGTAGCCCGTGTTGTTCTCTTTGTTGGGTACCAGCTCCACACGATTCTCCTCATAAGGAATGACATCCCGAAAACGGTTCCTCTCTGTGTTATCTGGCAACGTGGCTGTAGTGAGGTTACACTCCGATCTCTTTTTGGGGATCTGCTCATATTCAGTTAAGAGTCTCTCCTCCTCCAACCTCAGCTCCAAATGTTTACACTGACAGGAAACACATTTAGAGCAAAAGAGAAACATTCAGAGACTCTCAAACAGGATTTCCATGATTTAACCTTTCTCTGTTACCACTTTTCCACCAACACAGTGTGGGTGCAGCTGCTAGTGGGAAAAGCAGAACAGTTGCAGACTATGCATTATTATGACTGGATAATGGGTACCAGAGAGGCACTTTTGAGCCCTGAGACTGCTCAGTTTTAGGCTTAAGATTGGACTCTGACTCACAGGTGTGGAACAAATGCAAATGCACATAGACAGTGGCTTGAAAGTTTGCAAAAACTAAATAGTCTTCTATATTTCTGCTGCAATATAACAAATCTGTGACTGGCAAAAATACGTGACTCTTTGGTTTCAGTATCTGGTGTGAGCCCTGTTGCAGCAAAAGAATAAAGAAAACGGTTGTTCTACAACATTTATATTGGATTAAGGTGAGGACACTGATTTGGCCATTCCAAATCATTAATGTTATTCTTCTATAACCATTCTTAGGTAGACTGACGTGCTTAGGGTCATTGTCTTGCCATAAGACTAGGATTTTCATCAGAATTTGTTTACACACAGATGTCCTTCAGTCTATAAAATTTGCAATGACGGAATGATGATCAATGATGGAAAGCCGTCTATGCCCAGATGCAGCAAAACAGGCCGAAACCATGATACTACCATGTTTCACAGATGGGATAAAGTTTGTATGCTAGAATGCAGTGTTTTCCTTTCTCCAGACAAAATGCTTCTCATGTAAAACAAAAGTTCTTCTTTGGCCTCATCTGTCCACAAACCTTTTTCCAATGGAATTCTGGCTTGTCCATGTGATCTTTAGCAAACTGCACCTGGGCAGCAGCGTTCTTATTGGAAATCAGTGGCATTGTTCTCCTGATAGTGGCCTCATGAATATGAATACTGGCTAACGTGAGAGAGGCCTTTAGTTGCTTAGAAGATACCCCGGGGTGTTTTGTGACCTTACAGATGGATTTGTAACCATGTCCTGCCTGATGAACATCAACAACTCTTACTAAAGTCCTCACAAATCTCTTTTTGTTGCTCCATTATACACTTCAACCTTCACAGGTTGTGAAGATGGGACTTAGAAGCTAGAAGACAGATGCTTGTACTTTAAATACAATTGGGCACCCACACACATCCAGACACACCTGTCATCCCATTGATTGAAATTTCCTCAATTTGTACACAATCTGTCTGACTGTGGGATGGAGTAGTCTAAACTACAGAAGTGTTTTTGCTCTTTCCTGTCTGACAAACATCAACAGCTCTTTTATGAGGTCATCAGAAATCTCATTTGTTTGTCCCGTGCACTTCCACAACAGTTCCACAAACATATTGTAAAGATTAGACTTTGATAGACCCCTGTTCTTTAAACAAAAAAGGGCACTGAATCACAACTGGTTGTCATCCCATTGATTGTAAACATTTGACTTTAATTTCACCTTCAAATTAACTGCTAAGCCAGCAGGTTTATCTTTTGCCAGTCATTGATATGTTGACATTTTTTAAGTTACCACGTATAATAGTTTTGCCTTTTTTTAACTGAGCTCTCTTTTATTTATAATTAAGACTTTTGTGAAAATCTGATGTTGCTTTAGGTCATATTTATGCAGAAATATAGAACATTCTAAAGCATTTGCAGATTTTTCGAGCACCACTGTAATTTAATGAATGTAATATTATGAACCACTTACTAATCACTATGAATACAATATTACCCACCAACCTGTTGACCTGTTTTATGTAGGACAATTTTCGACAATTTGATATTTTCGTCTATCTTATCTATGTTTATGTGCTCGGGTAGCACAGCAGTAATTCGCAAGCCCACCACTTGGTGGATCAGGCAACACAACGGCATGACAGGAGGGGATCACTCTGATGCTGTAATAACAACCTCTGACAGCCAGACTGGCATCCTGTCTAAGGCAAGGCATGATTATGTCTAAATCCTGTGCCCTCTGGGATACTTGAAAAAATGGGTTAAAATGGCCATGGAAACCATAGTTTTAAATATATATATATATATATATATATATATATATACATACATACACACACACACATGTATGTATGTATGTATGTATGTATGTATGTATATACACACACACACATGTGTATATATATATATATATATATATATAAAACTATGGTTTCTATGGTCTGACTATGGTTTCTATCATCTGACTGGAATATGGCTTCAGGTTATCCAAGAAATCATAAAAGTACACAACATTAATGATAACTGGTCTAATTGATTTTAAGCAATTTGTTCACATTTGTAATAATTTAAGTTAAATGCAAATCTTATGATGACTAGGATACAGATTGCTTAGTAGGTGTAATGCAACATTTGGTGCTAAATGTTTTCTATAATACTTTAGCCACAGCTTTAAGGGCCTGGTGAAATTTGGACGAGAACACAACAGGAGGTTTAAAGTACTACTAAAGTACTAATAATGTAAGGTTGTGAAATATGTCTCTGTGGTCAGTTACTTTAATCTTATACTGAAAAGACACTGAAAATTATAATAATTAACTAGTTATTGTAAGAAGAATGTAGCAGAGTTATTGGTACTCCAACATTTAGTACTTTTTGCAACCTAATAACATTAAATAACATATATCATAAGATTCATGTAGTCCTCATTGTTTTGCTTCTTTGGACAGTTGTCAGACTACTTTGATAGTTGTTAATCACCAATCAATCTAACTGAAGTCATCTGTACTGCTGTGTTTTAACTGTGCTTTAGTCTCTTCAAAATAAAGCTACTTTTTCACCTTCTTTTAAATGTAAAATATCGGTCACATAATGAATAAGTACAGTTACAATACGATTGCTACAAAATCCCCCATTCTAAGCACTCAATTCTAGGCACATCACTTAATGATTGGCATCAGTGTCTCCTAACAACTGACTGTGCTATTTTACATGTGAGTAAAATCATTTCATGTAGACACAGTCACCATTATCAATACTTCAGAGCAATGAAATAATGACAGCACATTGATACCATGTCGTCTGTATTGGCCTTGGTGGAGACATCCTCACGTGGGCTTTCTGGCACAGGCATGCGAGACACATAGAATCCATTTAAGGTGGCCATCATCAGAGGCCTCTTCATCGAGTCTACCAACATCTTCTGCCTCTCCAGGGTCTTAATCAGAGAAGATAATCCAGCTGTCATTCGTACAATTCAGAAACCATACTGTTAATAGTTATGTGACACACAGACACTGTCCTGGCTACAAGAGACAGAAAGAGTAGGTAGGTTTTAGTTATGACCAATTATAAGAAAACCATTTGAAAAAAAACATCTCTCTGTCTTATTTCTCCAAGTCCATATGTGTAGGATTATAGTTTAGTTCCTCCGCTAAATGTAAGGTCCACAGCTAGGTAGGTGCTAATAACTGCTTACACAATATACTGTGAATCAACCGTAACTGAAGCAGTGAATTCCCACTTTTTGAATGGTCTCAGATTCAGAATGATCACTTAAACCAAGCTAACCACATGTGAAATAATTTAATGTAAAAATATGCATTAAATAATGTTAAAAAAAAGTGTATACAGTGTACTTTGACAAAAAGCAGACCATTCACTGTAGCGTCTATAAACATTAAGAAGTATAGGTTATTATACAAACCCACAACACAAAACAAACATTAATTGCAAAATATTACAGACACTGCAGTGTGTGACATTTAAAATATAATACTAATAAATATTATGTACAATTCCTGATAATGGACCTTGTATTTATTAAAATTTTCTGTTGCACTCCCTATATGCAAGATTTAGGATTTCGGAAATGATAATTTCAAATAATTATAATTAGGTAACATCAAAATAAGTGTGATAAGCCAAAGTGTTCAAAAATATCATAGCAGGCTAGAAGAATTGCAGCTTATTCTATCTTCCCATCTCTACAAACGTCAACCATCTGCTCTTTGGTTTTGGAAATAATAGTGTCCAAAACTGCTCAGTGTGGAGTGAGCACCATCCAAACATAGACAAAGCCTAATTTCTGTACGATGGTTCACGGTCACGTTATATCAACACACCACTGTTGTGTTGTCAGCAAATTTTAACATTTTAGTAGAATCACAACATGAAAAAATGTTTCATGTAAAAAACGTTGATGTACAATGAATACAGAAGGGATGACAAATACGCAAACCTGAGGGGCACCAGTGTTTATTTACAGGGTTTTAGAAAATCCCTTATTAATTTGACCATTTGTGTTCCATGCCAAAGAAAGTCTAGAATCCAAAGTCATAATGAGTGATTAACTCCTAGTTCCCATGACTTATCAAACATTAACGGTAATATTGTATTAAAAGTAGAGATTATGTCCACTTAGAGAACCTATACTTAAGTGGCAGACGCGTCTAAGTGCTGCAGGTTGTAATGAAGAAATGACATCCTCTACAAACCTGTGTGTCCTGTATGCAAACTGGTCAGGGTCTAGACTGAACAACGGTGGATAGAGGATTACATGCTAGGTGCTCAAAGATTTTCATTATTACCTACAGTCGTGCTGGAAAGTTTGTGAACCCTTTAGAATTTTCTATATTTCTGCATAAATATGACCTAAAACATCATCAGATTTTCACACAAGTAGATAAAGAGAACCCAGTTGAACAAATGAGACAAAAATATTATACTTGGTCATTTATTTATTTAGGAAAATTATCTAATTTTACATATTAGTGAGTGGCAAAAGTATGTGAACCTCTAAGATTAACAGTTAATTTGAAGGTGAAATTAGAGTCAGGTGTTTTCAATCAATGGGATGACAATCAGGTTTGAGTGGGCATTTAAAGAACAGGGATCTATCAAAGTCTGCTCTTCACAACACGTTTGTGGAAGTGAATCATGGCGCAAACAAAGGAGATTTCTGAGGAGCTCAGAAAAAGAGTTGTTGATGCTCATCAGGCTGGAAAAGGTTACAAAACCATCTCTAAAGAGTTTGGACTCACGAGTTTGGAATCCACAGTCAGACAGATTGTGTGCAAATAGAGGAAATTCAAGACCATTGTTACCCTCCCCAGGAGTGGTCGACCAACAAAGATCACTCTAAGAGCAAGGCATGTAAAAGTTGGCGAGGTCACAAAGGACCCCAGGGTAACTTCTAAGCAACTCAAGGCCTCTGTCATATTGGCTAATGTTAATTTTCAAGAGTCTATTATCAGAAGAACACTGTACAACAATGGTGGGCATGGCAGAGTTGCAGGGAGAAAGCCACTGCTCTCCAAAAAGAACATTGCTCCCCGTCTGCAGTTTGCTAAAGATCACGTGGACAAGTCAGAAGGCTATTGGAAGAATGTTTTATGGACGGATGAGACCAAAATAGAACTTTTTGGTTTAAAACAAAAGCTTTACGTTTGGAGAAAGGAAAACACTGCATTCCAGCATAAGATCCTTATTCCATCTGTGAAACATGGTGGTGGTAGTATCATGGTTTGGGCCTGTTTTGCTGCATCTGGGCCAGAACAGCTTGCCATCATTGATGGAACAAAGAATTCTGAATTTCATCAGAGAATTCTAAAGGAAAATGTCAGGACATCTGTCCATGAACCGAATTTCAAGAGAAGGTGGGTCACGCAGCAAGACAACGACCCTAAGCACACAAGTCGTTCTACCAAAGAATGGTTAAAGAAGAATTGAGTTAATGTTTTGGAATGGCCAAGTCAAAGTCCTGACCTTAATCCAATCGAAATGTTGTGGAAGGACCTGAAGTGAGCAGTTAATGGGCAGAAACCCACCAACATCCCAGAGTTGAAGCTGTTTTGTACGGAGGAATGAGATACAATTCCTCCAAGCTGGTGTGCAGGACTGATCAACAGTTACAGGAAACGTTTAGTTGCAGTTATTGCTGCACAGGGGGGTCACACCAGATACTGAAAGCAAAAGTTTGCATACTTTTGCCACTCACTAATATGTAATATTGGATCATTTTCCTCAATAAATAAATGACCAAGTATAATACTTTTTGTCTCATTTGTTTAACTGGTTTCTCTTTATCTACTTTTAGCATTTGTGTGAAAATCTGATGATATTTTATGTCATATTTATGCAGAAATACAGAAAATTCTAAAGGGTTCACAAACATTCAAGCACCACTGTATCTCTCTTCTGAGACATGGCTCATCATTGCTCTATATAATCACAGATATAGCTAGAACACACATTTTCTGAAATCTTAATGTAGTAAGATACCACATAATATTAATCATGCTTATGACATAACGGAGTACATTATTGTATTAAATGTATGTTAAATGTACATTAAAGCCACCTTCGCACCAAACAGTTCTAATGACTAATTCGGGAGGAACTACAACACGTGGAGCTCCCCTGAGAACTGCATCCATTCCAGGGCCTTTTTTGGTTTGCATTAATACTGCCAGTAGGAACACTGTGTGACACTCAAGTGATGTAAGCCATGTGAATTTCATGTTGTACCTCCTTTGTAGTATATATTATCAGAAAAGCCTGGACTTCACTTTCGGTATATTTGTCTGTGGGTTTATTCATTTATTTTCATTTTTAGTACGATGATCTGTTGTTTATATGGCTACCAGTGTACAAGTATATTTAAAACTTTCTTTTTTCCCCAAGAAGTCCCCTGATAATATTTATATAATTCAGTCAAATTTAAGAATACATATCACTCTCTGCTGTAGCTCTCTTTCATGCTTTGTCTTACCCTTTGTGCAATCTCTCTTTCCACAATGCTGTCCTCGATGGAAAACATCTCAGACACTGGTCTCTCCTTAACAGGCTCTTTCCTCACTCTCTCTTTCACACTGCTTAAATCTGGCTCAGAGATGGATGGCCCCAGAGTCGTACCACTCAGGCCCACCTGCTCCGTACGACTGGGACTCTGCCTGCCACGGCCTCCCGCTGCCTGTGGATCGACCTGCACCTGGGCATGGGTCACCTCCAGGGAGCCATGGCTCTGATTCTGCAACAAATCACAATAGCATAAATGTAGTGAATTTTGGCATGTGACACTTGACGTTTGTTGCTGCTGGAAATTCACTGACTAATTTATGGTCTAAATGTACTTAATGAATATACCTGATTGTTGTGTCGGAGTGTGATGTTGCTGCTCCCGGTGCGTGGTCCTGGGTATTCTGGTGGAGGTTTGTTGGGAATATTAGCCAGTGCAGCCTGCAGCTGGGCGCTGATGTCCTCGTTCAGGCCTGGTATGTGAACGTCCAGCTCAGGTGCGTACTCCTCCTCTTCTTCCTCCTCGCTTTCGCTGCTGTGAATCAGCATGGTGACATTGGAGAGCGTTTTCTGATGCTGATACGTCGGCTCGGTTGCGGAAGATTTCTGCACTTGCATCTGCACCTCGGCTAGTTGATGTGGTGGTGGAGGCGGGGCCTGTGACTGCTGGGGAGGAATAAGGGGTGGGGCTTGCTCACGTAAGGTGTTCCTGCGAGACAGTGGTGGCACGTTAGCTGCCCTGAGGACCATTGCTACCTCCATACTGTGGCGTTTGGCAAGTGTGCTTCGGTGCTTCATTGCTGTTAGTGGCGCACTCACTTCCTGCAGAGACTGATGAACTACGGCTGAGCTGTCTGGCTGAAAGGTTTTCACCGACAGCTGCACTTTACGTGTAACCAGCTCTGGGCTGGATCCTCCAATGCAACGCTGCCGATGGCTTGCTAGGTCCGGTGTGCTAGTAGCTGGCCTGAAGGATGATGGGTAAGGAGGTGGTGGCTTAGTTGGGTGGTTCCTGAGCACGTGTGTGGCCCTGTTCGGCACTTGCTGTTTGTTGTTGGCCAGCTCTGGTGTGCTGACTGTATGGGAGATTCCATTTGCGGTGCCATACTGCTGCTGAGACACCGAGGAATGTACCATCTGACCTGGGTGAGGTGGAGAGGGGCCAGTGTGAAGTCCATATACAGGCTGAAAGCCTCCTCCTCCGCCATAATGTGTGTGGTATGGCCCCCGATCACGCATCTCTGGCTGGCTGTAGACTAGCTCCTCGGCTTGTCGGTAAGCATAGGTGTTGCTTATATTGAGGCTACGCAGAGATTGGCTGTGACAGGTTCCTGATGGCGTGGCTGGCAGGATGCAGCGTTTCTGTCGCATCACAGCTTCGTATTCCGGTGTGGGTCGATAGGAGGGCGGGATGACAGCCGAGTGCCGTTGGTTCGGGATGTAGTCGGGACGCATGAGCTCACTCCCTGGAATGCTAAGGCTGGAGGAGTGTACAAATGTCTGTGATCGGTTCAAAGAGCTCACACTCGGGCTGCTGCACATGCTGCCATTAGTAACCAGACCGTTACGGTACCCAAACTCCAACAGACTTGTCTCTGACTTATAATATGGGTCCTCGTGGAAGATGCTGTCTGTTAGAGACACAGAAAGCCAAATTAAAAGGTGGCTGCTCATTTAAAGGAATACAAAGATTAACTTTTGTATGTCTACTTGGTTTACCACACCTCGGACCATTACTGCAAGGTTTGTTATAATAAGGATTAGCAGAATCCTATGAAAGTAATTATATCTTATCTCAAATTCCATGTGAGCAACTTAGTCTACAAGTGTAATCTCTTCTCTTCTGTGGCAACCGTATGGGTAAATAAGAAATTCTGAAAAACAAACTCCCCCAACGTAACAGATTAAATCAAGCTTCAGAACCACATATTTCATTATTCTATATGCATATATTACAGAAAACCTGCAATCAGTACAAAATCACCACAGTAATCAAATCCACACTAAGATTTAGTGACAGACACTTTTTAGAACTTCCTGACAACTTCAAACTGAGTGACACAGTAATTAGCTCAAACACTCTTCCTATCCTGTGGCCATGTCATGAGCTTGCAAGTGTGTACATACAGTACGTAACTTGCTATCAGCAACAGAGTTCAAAAACAAAATAATTACAGAGTTGAATTCAAGGATTAGGAACCGCAAGCAAGTGCAAAGAGATATGTCATACGAGACACACCCATTTGGCAAATATAGCATGGATCTTCAGAACCATTACAGATTTCTAATTAATTTTAATGGATTCCCTTTACCCCAAAAGACGTTAATCAGCCAAGACCTGTTTGATGCACAATATTTGCTCCAGAACCTGTGAGGCAAAATGATCTATAGAAGCAAAAGAAGGTAACTCCAGTTCACAAAGGATCTCAAACAGTTATTATTGTCTGCTGAAATAATAAACTGAAATGATGTGAAAGCCAGAACTTGCAGTAAAAGTGCAGACTCTTTCAGACACATTCTAGCATTTGTCACATTTATCTACTGGCAGTTGTTCACAGGTTGGCATGATGCAAGCTGTGTACAGTTTCAATACAAGTCTGTGCTTAGACTTGGTTTACTGAGTCTTGGTTGATTACAATTTCTTTCAAATAAAATCATGTATTATTGTAGTATCATAATATCTTGTTGTGAAGTTGTTTACAGAAAATGGAAATGTGTGATGTGTATGTACCTTGTGAGCCCTGTGTTTCCTGATAGTGATCAGCATAAGGAGGATGAGCAATGCAGGACTGAGGCCTGTGCTGTGAAAGAGAAGACATAAAATCACTGAACAGTGAACCAGTCTATAGTAGATAGGCTGGGATGACATCCTGTGCCACTGCGGTGGTGAGCTAGCATCCACTGCACCACCTGAGTGCCCACAATAGTAATAATAATAATAATAATAATAATAAATATAACGATAACGATGATAATCTTTATTGTTATTATTATTGGTCAACTGGGCAACTACAGAGGTTCAAGCAAGACTTGGTGGCTACAAACCTGCATTTAGTGTACAGTATGTATAAGCCTAAAACACAGACATGAGACATGTGAAGTGGAGAAATTCCACTGTGAAACTACATGTACATGTTTTCTACATGAAGACACTGGAAAGTCACCAATTGCTTATACTGCAAAGAACCAACTCACTGTATGAGCTTCCAAACCATAACTTCAAATTGGCTTATATCATAGTAAGATTTTAAGGCAGATTCTATTAGAAGATACACACCTCCACCTTTGGGGCACAGCTCAACTGGAGCCACCTCTTAAGAAAAAAGGAAGCAGCAAGACTTTTCTCTGTACTGGCAAGCAGCTGGTGGAATTATTGTTATGCTTTTCCTACATAAACAGGGTTTTAGTTGGATGGAGTTCCTGAGCTCTAAACTAGCATAAGGTAATGTCCACTATGAGGAATACAAAGCCTTTCTGTAAGTTGCTCTGAATAAGGGAATCTGCTAAATGCTGTAAAATTAACTACATATTACATGGAGCTGCACAGCTTAATCCAATTTCCACTGGTCATTTTCAAAAGCAACTTAGACTAAACTATTTAATAAAGTTCTTGATTTTTCACATTTTATTCCTGATTGTACTGCTAAGTTAAGTCAGTATGAGGATGTAAGAGAGTGGATTGTTTGCAGGGATGTTGAGATGGTGGACAATGAGGGGTTGAGTGATTTGTGTCCATGTGGGGATATTCCTGTACTGTTCTGAATATCAATGCCACTGTAATTCAGTTCCGGTAAGAACCACAAGATTGTCTCATGACAGCAAAGTGTTATAGTGGACATACCGGCCTGTTCCAGGTGGGTCTCCTCCTTACGGGAACAGGAGAGTGGGTTGGCCTGTGGAAAACCCAAAGCTAGTGTTACATCTAGTTACAGGACTGTTTACAGATGTATAATCACATGGAATAGAAATATATGTAGGCTCAACATTTACCAAATGAAGAGCAAACCCCTATCTTGGCAAAAGCTGTGGAAAAAGATGTGATGTCCTGCTGCTGAACCTGAAGCTCCGTGATTGTCTAGGACAGAGGTCACTAAAGGGTTCTTATCTGGACCTGGACCTATAACCGATAAACTATTAAGAATTCGTTAATTTTGACGGAGGGTTTCTATTTTAAGAAGCACAACTTTTCTAGCCTTTATGCTGCCAATTTAGTGGCCAATGAAACTCACAGGCCAATCGTGCGTGTTGTGAATATCACACGTGACGCTACTCAGCCACACGGATCTGGGCAATTATGATAAGTGCTGCAACTTCAGTGAGTCACACACACACACACACACACACACAGTAGAGAGACGAGGCAAGAGCAGTTGGACAAGAAAGAAAGATAAAGTTGCAGAGTCAAAGAAAACTTACTTGGCGTGAGCCACTATAGAACCTAACACAATTCTTTTGAACAAACATACCCACTAAAATCTAAAATCACAGAAAGTAAGTGATCTAATAGCCCAGGATCCTCACATATTCATTCACTGCCCAACAACGTGATAACAAATGTTCCCTTAAAATTACTTAAACTTTGGATTTTCCAATTCAGCTGTTGACTACATAAAATGCTGATTCAACTACTAGGCTTCAATATACAGTTCACAGCACTAAATCATGATGCAATTTAGACATAATGATGTTCCAGATCTTTTCTTGAGGAAATGTTATTTCACTGGACCTTATTGAATTTATTTAAATTGCTTAATTAAATGCCCCTGGTCTAAGAGATCTGCTGCCTCTGCCATTCCAGCAGCTGGTATTTAAATGTTCATAATAATGACCAAATGATAGAGAACCAGTGTGTGATCAGTATGTTGGCAAATCAGAATGAGTAGGTTGTGTTGAGAGCGTGTGAGCAGGGAGAGTTGTGTGAAATAAAGCCTGCTAATGCCAGGAGTCAGTAGCATGACGTTTTTTATTATCCGGATGAAACTGATCCATTGCAGATAGCACTTCTGAGGGTATTTGAACATTTGGTTCAGCTTCTGTGTAGCCACATGGAACATGGAGTTCTTTCCAGTGTTGTATTATTTCCCCAGCTAAACAAAGGAACCGGCTTCAGTTTAAATGCTGAATACAAAGTGTTCACATAGTGAAGCAGTCAAATATCATAGCCCATAAACACAGAAACCCGAAATTGGTACCTTCAGCCTGGCTGGATGCTGCATAGAAAAAATTATTTTATATAAGCAGGGGAATTGGAAATTGTGCTTTCCGTGTCTGGTTGCTGCAACAACCTGTTGATCAGTCATGTACATCTGCAGAGGAATTTTTGTCTTTCCCCAACATTTTTATTGAAGTAAGGTTAGGATTTTGACCTGACCTGTTCTTTAACCAGTGTTTAGTAGAATGACTTGTGTGCTTACTTGTCTTACTGACTGATCCACATTATTTTGAGATTCAGCTCATAGACACATCCTGACATTTTCCTGTTCCATCAATGACACCAATCTGTCCTGGCCCAGATGTCGTCAAACAGGATCAAACTATGATACTACTATCAACATGTTTCACAGATAAAATTATTTTTTTATCTTGTTAATAAGGTTTTGTGCTGGAATATAGTGTCGTCCTTTCTCCAGTCATAACTTCTCATTTAAAGCAAAAACATCTATTGTGGTCCACAAAATGTTTTCCAGTAGCATTCTGACTGGTCCATGTGATCTTTAGCAAACTGCCAATGGACAGCAGTTTTGCTAAGTTGCCCTGTTACCCTGGGTTCTATTGTGACCTCATAGACTATTACATGCTTTGCTCTTAGAGTGATCTTTGTTGGTTGACCACCCTTTAACAATGGTATTGAATTTCCTACATTCTGGAACTTCCCAGTCTGTCTCTCTGACTGTGGATTGTGGGAATTCAAGCTCTTCAGATATGTTTTAATGCAGAAATACAGAAATTAATCAAGGGTTCACAAACCTTCACGAACTACTGTATATGCCATATTATATTTATTACAAAAATCAATAATCAATTCCAATGAATCTCAGTAGGTATCAGTGCACCTTGCCCAGTAATATTCAGACTTCGAGCACATGAGGCAATTCTGTAATTGTACTAGATTTCTACTCACTTGTCGTCTTACTTTACTTGTCATTTTGTTTCTGGGCATTCACACATAATCCCTACTCTGTAAATTACTGATAAATTTACAGTTAACAGCGCATGTGTGAACGGGTTAAAAATGTAGTGGGAAAAGAAGTGGACTTACTCTACGCAGATCTTGTTCTGTTTGTAAAACTTGTGTCTGGCAGTGAAGAGGCGTGCTATGTACTTGGCCATTTCAATATCCTCCTAAACAAACAAACAAACAAACAAACAAACAAAAACACAAACTTTGAGAAAAAAAAAAAAAAACTGAAAACCAAAACATAGCCCACATAATTAATCATTTATATCTGTACTTCTCATCATTAGAATTAATGATCTGTAATACAACCCCAATTCCAATTAAGTTGGGATGTTGTGTAAAACGTAAATAAAAACAAAATACGATGATTTGCAAATCCTTTTCAACCCATATTCAATTGAACACACTACTAAGACAAGATATTTAATGTTTAAATGGATAACTTTACTGTTTTTTTTTGCAAATATTCACTTATTTTTAATTTGATGCCTGCAAAACGTTCCAAAACAGTTGGGACAGGGGCATGTTTACCACTGTGTTACATCACCTTTCCTTTTACCAACACTCAATAAGCGTTTGGGAACTGAGGACACTAATTGTTGAAGCTTTGTAGGTGGAATTATTTCCCATTCTTGCTTGATGTACAACTTTCAGTTGCTCAACTGTCCGGGGTCTCCGTTGTCGTATTTTGAGCTTCATAATTGTCCACACATTTTCAATGGGAGACGGGTCTGTGCAGGCAGGCCAGTCTAGTTCCCGCACACTTTTACTGCGAAGCCACGCTGTTGTAACACATGCAGAATGTGGCTAGGCAATGCTGAACTAAGCAGGGACGTCCCTGAAAAGACATTGCTTGGATGGCAGAATATGTTGCTCCAAAACCTGTATGTACCTTTCAGCATTAATGGTGCCACAGATGTGCAAGTTACCCATGCCATGGGCACTAACACACCCCCATACCATCAGAGATGCTGGCTTTCGAACTTAGCACTGGTAACAATCTGGACAGTCCTTTTCCTCTTTGGCCCGGAGGACACGATGTCCATGATTTCCAAAAACAATTTGAAATGTGGACTCGTCAGACTACAGGACACTTTTCCACTTTGCGTCAGTCCATCTCAGATGAGCTCGGGCCCAGAGAAGCTGGCGGTGTTTCTGGGTGTTGTTGATATATGGGTTTCCCTTTGCATGGGAATTTTAACTTGCACTTGTAGATGGGGCAATGAACTGTGTTCACTGACAATGGTTTTCTGAAGTGTTCCTGAGCCCATGTGGTAATATCCGTTACAGAATGATGTCGGTTTTTAATGCAGTGCCACCTGAGGGATGGAAGGTCACGGGCATTCAATGTTGGTTTTCGGCCTTGCCGCTTACTTGCAGAGATTTTTCCGGATTCTCTAAATCTTTTGATGATATTATGGACTGTAGATGATGAAATCCCTAAATTCCTTGCAACTGCACGTTGAGAAATGTTGTTCTTAAACTGTTGGACTATTTGTGGTGAAGCTCGCCCTCATTCCTTTTTGTTGCAGGCATCAAATGAAAAATGAGTAAATATTTGCAAGAAAACAAAGTTTATCCGTTTGAACATTAAATATCTTGTCTTTGTAGTGTATTCAATTGAATATGGGTTGAAAAGGGTTTGCAAATCATCGTATTCTGTTTTTATTTATGTTTTACACAGCATCCCAACTTCATTGGAATTAGGGTTGTACAAAAATACACTTTAATAAAATGCTAAATTGAATTTGGAATAAATAAACTATAACAACAAATAGCTTTTACGTAAAACATGTCAAATCAGTCCACAAGTGAAACACAAAAAGTATTGTACATGTCATATCATGTGAGCTTGTAACTATTTATGTTTAGCTGATAGTTCAGCCCTTACAATTACAATGCTAGCTAGCTTATTTAACACAGAGCTAATGCTCAGACTAGCTGTTTATAATTAGGTAATGTAAAAACTACTAGCCAAATTGTTATATTTAACATTGTATTTTATAGATCATTAGCTGAATGTTTATATTTCGCTATTATCCTTCTATGGCACCACAGTGTTGATGTCTAGCTTAAGTAATAGTGAGCCAATGTACAGTATTTATCAATAACTACCTCTCAGCATGTAACAGTTACAAAGCTATATATTTAACATGTGAGGCTTAAAACAAATTTTACATGACAACTCCGCATATAACAAATTTATCATTTAATTTGAAATATATACATTAAAATTTGCATGTTAACATGTTTCCTGCAGATTAAATTTAGAAAGGTTTTTTAATTCTTGAACAAGGCTTGTACAAAAAGAAAATAATAAAAACTTAAACTAAACGTACATTAGAATCTTGTTTTTTGCATTCTGATATATAGACTGGTTTTATATAGACTGAGTGTGGTTCAGGTCACGTTATTGTGTTTCCTGTGGCAGGGCCTTGAAATGCTTGAATCTTGCACTGACCATGTGAAACATGATGGTGTCGTCTTTGCTGGTTATCTCCACGGTGATAGCCGACTTGTTGTGCCCTATGGTGCCGATGTCCTTCCACCTACAAGATTCATGTGGGTGAAAATTAAGACTTGGACAGGATGTGCTTTCCTAATTCACTACAAAATGTTCTATCTACTAAAGAACATTTTCCAAACGGATAAGGTCACATTATGACCATGGAACACTGCAGCATTTCCAAATGATGAATCACTAGCAATTCATTAAAAAGGCTTGGAGGCTTAATGTCTTAGGAAAAATCTGGCAAAAGTTTGACATTTTTACATAATGATAACCTAGTCAAGAATCATGCTTTTACCGTATCACAGTATTAAATCATCAGTTAAAAAAACCCCAAATATGTTGAGAATTAAGTATCAATGTATTACACTCATTATACTCATAACATATTACACAAGTGTTATCCTTGAAAAATACTATTAAACAGTACTGTACATTGTTTGTATAATTTTTGTACAATGTGAGTTCATCTTGTTGTACAAAGTGAGTTCACAACTATTGTTGTATAATCCTGTGTAAGCAAACAAAAGTTAAAAATACTCCCCTACATGGTAATGTTTGCATTAGCACAGTTAAGGTGCCAAAATATGAACATATTGCCATTTTCATTGCTTAATCAGGACCGACAATGAAGAAGATTGAGATGCTAGGGATAATGTGGGAAAGAATAGATATCGACAGCATTATTAAGCTTCCCAAAATACTGCCACATCACACATTTGACCTAGTTTTGGATAGAAAGTATTACCAGTTAGAGCTCCAACACACAAAAATAAAGTATAATTAATAAAACAAACATTATTATCACACAAACACCACCTTGTTCAATAATGGCAAAGCAAATGTTGATTAACCACATCCGATACTGTCATGTTTGGGAAAAGCAGGAGACGAACGCAAGCAGCCATGACAAAGCAAGCATTATTATTACACTGCCTGGCCAAAAAAAAAGGTCACCACCTGGATTTAACTAAGCAAATAGGTAAGAGTCCCATCGGATAATTACTGCATTGGTGATCATGTTTCAGCTGGCAACAAGTTATTTAACCCTACCTGATGCAGTGAGTAGCTTCTCATTTGTTAAACAACCATGTCAACACATCCTGTGGTCACGGAAAAGATGTTAATAAATAATTGGCAAGCATCAAGTAGAGAAAACATCTAAGAAGATTGCTGAAACTACTAAAATCAAGTTAAGAACGTCCAACGCATTATTAAAAAGTGGCAGGACAGTGGGGAAACATCATCTTCAAGGAAGGAATGTGGTCAGAAAAAAACCTTGAATGATTGTGACTGGTGATCACTTAAACATTTTGTGAAATCAAATCGTAGAAAAACAACAGTAGAGCTCAGGGATATGTTTAATAATGAAAGTAAGCGCATTTCCACACATACACAATGCGAAGGGAACTCAAGGGATTGGGACTTACCAGCTGTGTAGCCTTAAGAAAACCACTTGTCAGTGAGGCTAACCGGCAAAAACAGCTTCAATTTGCAAGGGAGCATAAAAATTGGACTCTGGAACAATAGAAGATGGTCATGTGGTCTGATGAGTCCAGATTTACCCTGTTCCAGAGTGATGGGAGAATCAGGGTAAGAAGAGAGGCGGCTGAAGTGATGCACCCGTCATGCCTAGTGCCTACTGTACAAGACTGTGGGGCAGTGCTATGATGTGGTGTTGCTGCAGTTGGTCAGGTCTAGGTTCAGCAACGTTATGTGCCAAAAGAATCAGGTCAGTTGACTACCTGAATATACTGAATGACCAGGTTATTCCATCAATGGATTTTTTTCTTTCCTGGTGGCACGAGCATATTTCAAGATGACAATGCCAGAATTCATCAGGCTTAAATTGTGAAAGACTGGTTTAGGGAGCATGAGACATTATTTTCACACATGAATCGACAGTCCAAACCTGAAGACTTTGTGCAGTGGTCCAGACTTTGCACTTTGTAATCAAAGCTAAAGGCAGTTCAACAAAATATTAGAGTGTGTGACCTTTTTTGGCCTGTGTATATACCAAAACACTGGCACAAAAAGAACCAGCTACTTCAATACAACCAAAACAGCGATCAACCTAATGCAGCTCTGAATAGCAGACAAATCACTGAGCAAAACCAGACACAGCTGAACACGATGAGGAAGTCCAGGAGAGCGACAAACTGTGTGACAAAGGCATGATGTGGTGGGAGTGATGCAGGCTGGGAAAAACAGTGAGGTAGTGCCGTAGTTGTGACATTACCCAACCCTCAAAGACTACATGGGATCAGTGCAGTGCTAAGTCCACTGGCAGCAAGAAGCTGGGAGGCACTGATGGCGAGGAGTTGGGAGGCACCAGGTCAGGGGATTCATGCATGGCATCAGGGAGGTCAGGGTCCACCTGGGTGGCATCAGATAGGTCAGGGCCACTGGGCTGGTGTCAGAAATCAGGTGCCTCAGAACATCAGAGTATTAGGAAGCACGTAGAAAACGTGCTAAAATTAAGATGGCAGGCTCCAGCACGCTTGAGTCGTCAGGTGCGTATCTAACGACCCTGACGAGATGCACCTGCTCTCCTGTCTATATAAGATGGTTTGAGAGTCTCGTGTCGCACATTTTGTTTTGATTTGGTATTGTTTATCAGTGTTGCCCTTTTGTTTCACATAACGTTCCTTCCGCTTGAGTGACGTCAGCTCCATTGCCGCGACAACCGAGCATCCGCTTCGTTCCTTGAAGCATTTACTTAACGCAGCTGGATGTTTAACGCAGAGACAGGAACAGGAGATTGGCACCATGTCTGGAGCTGGAAAAGAGACAGGAACCTTGACTGGAACAGTAACAAAGACAAAAGACTGGACTGAAACTGAGACAGGAATCCGAAATGGAATGAGGCTGGAGACATGGCTTGAGAACGGGCTGGAAGCATATCGGGCTGGAAGGACAGGAGCCAAGACTGGAAAAACGGGGATGACAAGAGCTGAGACAGGGAGTTGGGCTGGAACAGCAACAGAGATGGGAACTAATGGATTAACGCTGTGGCTGGGCAGACGTGATGGTGACAAGGAGAGCTCTTGACTGCCTTGAGCATCCCAAGAAGGCTCAAAGACAGCAGACAAGACCTCCAGGAAGTGGCAGAAATTACATGTTTCCTACTCTTGGTGGTCCCAAATTATAACAGCCCAGGCAAGAGGGGCATTGGTAAGCAGGAAAATGACACACATGATGTGACTGAAATCACTGCTTGCTGGGAGAAAGCAGGACATTGCGGGAGGAAGGCCTGGCACTGTTTTGTATTTCTCAGGTAGAGCTGGAGGAAAAAAATCCCAGACCGGAGGTTGGAGGGAACCTTGAAGGACCGAGGTAAAGCAGCAAGATCGCCTACCTGGTTACTACTGCCAACCGAGCAGCTGATCATGTGCAGCCAAAGCATCTGGCAAGAAACAAGTTTTTGCCATTTCCCTGGTGGTGAAGTGTTCTGTAATGTTTTGGCAGAAAATGGAAGAAGAACACAAGAAGCCATGATAAACGAAGGTTTAATAATATATATCAAAACACAGGTACAAAAAGAACCAGCTAACTGAACACAGCCAAAACAGTGATCAACCTAAGATGCAGCTCTGAATAGTAGACAAAAGACTGAGCGACAGTACAAATACAGAAGCAAGAATAAGTCCTCCTGGGCAGTCTCGCCAAGTAAACACCAAAAACAGGGCAGAGATAAATCAAGGAAGGATACCACGACCAGGAAAAGAATGCATGAGTCTAGTATACATAATAGTGCAGAAACAATTAGGGCAGGGATGCAGGCAAGCAGGGTTCAAGACATGCAGAAGCAAAACGTACATGAAACCTAACACTTAAACCGTGAAAAGTGTGGCTTTTAAATAACTAGACTAATGAGTTGTAAACTAGAGACAGAACAGAATATGGAAGTCTGGGAGAGTGACAAAGCACATGATGAAGGGATGACACGGCGGAAGTGATGCAGACTGAGAAATGTAGTGAGGTAGTGCCGTAGTTGTGACAAATACCAAGTCATGATATGATTAAACCATGGCTATTGATGCATAACTGGCTGTCATGCACTCCCAGTGACCTGACTCAGTAAAACAAAAATGCTTCCCTTTAAAATTGATAAGGCATAGGCACAAACAATGTGCATTTTCTTGTCCGTCCAAAATAATCTTTAGTCCTCTTGCAATGAAACTAGGACATGAATACGGATTTAAACATAAAAATAAATGTCTTGAAATAAACACAAATATGTGAGCACTCCGGCAGTATGTAGAGGACAACGCTGCTTTTAGATAGGGATTTTTTGCCTGTTTGTTTATGTAATGATGACGTGCATGCCATGGCAAATACCTGGGTAAATCAGAAAGGTTGCGCTGGTGAAAGCGATTAGCACCAGTAAGTTTTTATCTCTATTTATTAAACTACTGTGACGGGCTTAGTTTTTACTGAACTCCTCACGCAAATATTAAATATGTGCAAGTTTAAGTAAATTTAAGCTAATATTAAATAAGTTCAAATTCACCATAATTAGCAGTGACTAATTTTTTAAGTTTTAGCAAACAAAAGTTGTAGTTTTGTAAGTTTGCTTGTGGGGTTGTCCTCACAAGGAAAAGATGCTTCAGTGCTTGTGGGGATACTTGATCCTCACAATGATTACATAAACTTGGCACCACACACACACACACACACACACACTGTATTTAATACCATATACTATAAAACTACTTACTATGCTAACACACATAAAACATATCCCGATAAGAGCCTCCGGTTACAACCCCTCCGATTGTACAGCTTGATAGCAAACCAATACAAGTTAAACATACCTTGTTAATGAATGAAGCTTTATTTTAAATCAGTCTTAGTCCCCTGTTAATTGAATTAAGTGTGTTTGGAAACTGAGTGTTTGAGCGAAATGATGCAACACTGCATTACAATACTGCAAAATCATTTTATAGAAACTGCCCTAAAAATTTAAAAAAGTTGTCAATGTATGACATTTCTTTCTGAGAATTTACTAAGAATATTAATACAAGTCAGTCTCACCGGTGCAGCATGATGGATCTCCCATTCCTGTGTTTCGCAAATATGCCGATAAACGACACACCGATGAAGATATCATTGGTGTAGTTGTCCTGGGGCAAAAACAATACATAGAAGTCATAGAAACATATTCATTTATTTCAATCATACACATTTAAACAAATCCATCCTGGAGATGGAACCATATCCATACATGTGAGTTTGTGTGCAAGTACATTCTTACTTTAGCAGCAAAGCTCTCCTGGCCAAATCCATCCAGTTTCTCCACCTCTCTAATGTAGAGCAGTTCTGCTTCTGCAGCCTGCATCTGACTGGAATAAACATGGATACACTACATAACTACCTAGAGTAGTGTGAAAAAGTGTTTGCCCCTTCCTGATTTCCTATTCTTTTGCATGTGGGTCACAGTTAAGTGTTTTGGAACATCAAACCAATTTAAATATTAGTCAAAGACAACACAAGTAAACACAAAATGCAGCTGTTAAATTAAGGTTTTTATTATTATGGGAATAAAAAATCCAAACCTACATGGCCCTGTGTGAAAAAGTGATTGCCCCCCTGTTAAAACATAGCTTAACTATGGTTTATCACACCTGAGTTCACTGTCACTAGCCACACCCAGGCCTGATTATTGCCACACCTGTTCTCAATCAGGACATCACTTAAATAGGACCTGCCTGACAAAGTGAAGTACATCAACCCTTAAAAGCTACACATCATGCCGAGATCCAAAGAAATTCAGGAACAGTTGAGAAAGAAAGTAATTGAGATCTATCAGTCTGGAAAGGATTATAAAGCCATTTCTAAAGCTTTGGGACTCCATCGAACCACAGTGAGAGCCATTATCCACAAATGGCTAACATATGGAACAGTGGTGAACCTTCCCAGGAGTGGCCAGCTGACCAAAATTACCCCAAGAGCGCAGCAACGACTCATCCAAGAGGTCAGAAAAGACCCCACAACAACATCCAAAGAACTGCAAGCGTCACTTGCCTCAGTTAAGGTCAGTGTTCATGCCTCCACCACAAGAAAGAGACTGGGCAAAAATGGCCAGCATGGCAGAGTTCCAAGACGAAAACCACTGCTGAGCAAAAAGCTCATCTTTATTTTCCCAGAACACATCTTGATGACCCCATAGACTTTTTGGAAAACATTCTGTTTACTGACAAGACAAAAGTTGAACTCTTTGGAAGGTGTGTCCCCCATTACATCTGGTGTAAAAGTAACACAGCGTTTCAGAAAAAAAAACATTATACCAACAGTAACATATGGTGGTGGTAGTGTGATGGTCTGGGGCTGTTTTGCTGCTTCAGGACCTGGAAGACTTGCTGTGATAAATGGAACTATGAATTCTACTGTCTACCAAAAATTCCTGAAGGAGAATGTCCGGCCATCTGTAGCAGGACAATGATCCAAAACACACCAGCAAGTCCACCTCTGAATAGGTGAAGAAAAACAAAATGAAGACTTTGGAGTGGCCTAGTCAAAGTCCTCACCTGAATCCTATTGAAATGCTGTGGCATGACTTTAAAAAGGCCGTTCATGCTCGAAAACCCTCCAATGTGGCTGACTTACAACAATTCTGCAAAGGTGAGTGGCCAAAATTCCTCCACAATGCTGTAAAAGACTCATTGCAAGTTATCACAAACGCTTGGTTGCAGTTGTTGCTGCTAAGGGTGGCCCAATCAGTTATTCGGTTTAGGGGGCAATCACTTTTTCACACAGGGCCATGTAGGTTTGGATTTTTTTTCTCCCTTAATAATAAACACCTTCATTTAAAAACTGCATTTTGTGTTTACTTGTGTTGTCTTTGACTAATATTTAAATTGGTTTGATGTTCCGAAACGCTGTGTGACAAATATGAAAAAAAATAGGAAATCAGGAAGGGGGCAAACACTTTTGAACACCACTGTAAATAAATTGTGACTTGAAACACTGATTTCATATATGATGTCCAGCAGATTCTTTACACTACATTCAAAACTGATGGACCAAATATTCATTAATTCATTGTTCATATGTACTCCATTCAATCCATTATTCTGACATAGCTCACAGCTTCAGAGATCCCCCATTTATTCCTGACCGTGCACTCTGCACTCTTTTCCTCACTACATTTCCCTGCGCTGCTCACGCCATGTGACTCTATGCCACGCACTGCCAAATTCCTCATTTAAGACCGGAGACTGCAGGAGTGTAACGTACTGTGTATCGCAGTAATTCAAAAATCAGAGTATGATTTCTGCTGAATGTATATTTATGTGTATTATCAGATTCCCATCGTAAGGTTGCAATATCGTCAGGCCATCTTAAAATGGGGAGTACCTGTATATTAAATACAGTCTATATTCTTATCTGTTGTACACAATTCATTACTCTGATATAGTCTGTGACTATGATATAAAACTATCCATTATTGTAATCTGCTCTACAGTACATAATCTTAGAACTTAGTTGCCTACTAGTGACTCTTGTGTTCTTCAGCCACGTTCTGGGTCCATTCCTCGTCAACATGAGGCCAGGTCTAGAAAAGAGGAATAATGTGTAAATGATTTGAACATAGTGCAAGTAGTGTATCAGACTCCATATACACACAGACACACAACACAATGTAGCAGCCTCTCTTACTGGTTGTGGAATGTGCTTTTTTCAAACATGTTTTATGTAACACACTGATATGCTGCAGAGTGAAAGGAATGTATAACCTGAGGCACACACACACACACACACACAAAAAAAAAAAAAAAAATCTTACCACAGGAAACAGAACATATTCGCTGAGGAAATCCTGGGACAGGTACTGAGTAAAATCTCCAAAGTCAGCTGCAGAGAGAGTGAGAGAGGTAGAAAGAAAACGAGAGAGAGGAAGGATGACAGAAGTGAAACTGAGAAGAGTACTGTTTAACCAAACGGGTTGACCATAACAATACTAAAATTTCTATAAAATTGTATTTAACTTAGTCCTGGGCGGTATGACCAAAAATTTGTATCACGGTGTTTTTAAGGAGTTTCCCGGTTTCATGGTATATTTATTAAAGATTCACTGAATGCTCCGTTAAAAAGATATTAGGGGCTGCTGGCTTGTGCCTGGCTCTGCACTCTCGTTAGCTTTAGCTTTAGCCTCTATGATATTGTTTGCTTTGTCAAACTCTAAATATTCAGCGGGGTGATGCTGTTTTAAACGTCTTATTAAATCCATTATTCCGATTGTTTTTGATTTGATCCTTCACGGCTTATTTTCGACATGTATGTAATCAAAGCAGCACACTCTAAAAGATTCCATGCCAGAGACACACTTCCTTCTCATCATGTCAGCAAACAAACCCTTAAACATGTCTCTTAAACAAACCATCGAGTGCCTGAAACTTTGAATTATGAATTGACCTGAACTGAATTATGAATTAAAGTTAGTTAAAGCACTGTGATGTTCATGTGTGGTTAGTCGGCACATAATCCGTTATATGAGACCAGCTGAATCTGTTTATTTATATATATATATATATATATATATATATAGATATATATATATATATATATATATATATATATATAGATATATATAATGTGAAGGTTATAATAACTATAAGGTTTACTTCGCCCCACAAGATTACACTAATCAGAATGCATGAACCAGTTGCTGAATGCAAACTAATTTTATTGTGCAATCCATAATGGTTTAAAGACAGAGCTTAAAAGAGAGAGGGGCCTATTTTTGGCTGATGTATTTTCCCTCCAGTAAGACATCCCCCAAATTCTGTGAGTTAATCATTATTCTGAATCAGTCTCCAGAGTTACTGCGTTCATAATGTGGTTCTTCTTTTGCATCTCTGATCTCACTTTATAATCCATTTCTGTGTTCTGTTCTTTAATCTGACGGAGGCTTTCCCAAGTGTTAACAGACTGTTTCTAGGCTGTGATGTATGTTATGCTACCAGGCTAGTGAGCTTAACCCAGCATGCTGTTTGGTGATGTAGTTCTACTCAGAACCCAGCAGCACTCGTTGCGGTGAAATATATTATATCATTTGCTGCCTATTTGTTGGAGCTGAGTTTCTGCTATGCACCGGTATGGAGGTATATGAAAAATGAACCGGAAATGAACCAGTATACCACCCAGCACTAATTAAAGCCAAAATTACTGGTATTTATGTCGTGATCTCTATTTTGTTTTCCGTAATTCATTCATCAATTAAAATAATTGACCATGATACTGATTAACTTAAGTAGACTATTCGTCTTAATACTTAGGTATCAGTTTACTGACTTTAGTGCATTAAAACACAATCTCCCCATTCATATGTATTACAAGGTCTGCTTGCTTGCATAACTGGTGGGGGTCATACAGTGCAGGAAGTGTCCAGTATTGACTCCCCACACCTCCAAAGATTCCCGATTTGATCCTGACCCCAGACTCCACCTATGCAGAGCCTGCATGCTCTCCCCATGTGCATGGGAGCTCTCTCTGGGCACTCTGGTTCCCCACTAAACTCCAAAGACCTCTATGTGTTAATTAATGTGGGTAATTTGTCTCTCTAAATTTCCCCAATGTGATTATGTTCATGGAGCACACCTCTAACTATGCTCCTGTTATGGATATAGCCATTAGCGATGGGTATTGAGAATCAGTACTAAACTGATACTGGTTTCTAACGGTTCAGTGTCATATGATATCTGCATGTCAAAATATGTTACATGAAGAAAGATTCTGAATTCTGTTCACTTAAAAAGAACTAAATGCCAAAAACATTCCTAAACTTAACCTTAACCATTTCTAATCTGGAGCATCATTCTGCACTCTGCAGTCATGGCTGAAAGGGTAAAAACGCTGAAACGTGTGGACTCACTTTACTAAACTAAATAAAAATGCAGCTTAATGCAATAAATCTAAAACAGTAGTTGTGTGTAAAGGGGGTAACACCAGAAACGTCATGAAATACTTAAATTTTTTTTAAATCTATAAATCTGAAGCAGTGCAACATGTTTGACTGCTCTTGCAAAGTGGGTGCTGCACCTAGGTCTGATGATGTGTAGCCTCCCAAAGTTAATACTGATAGAATTTGCCAAACTGAAATGGCACCTATGTCTCAACTATACACTCGTTATCATTATAAAAAGAAAATCTGTAATTATTAACTCAGTCATGATTCCTTCCCACTTTGATGCACTTTGTTTTCGAGGGTTCAGTTCCTGACTTCGTTTCCCGTTGCACACTTTGGACTTTCTGACTGGTAATATTGTCTCTGGACTTTGATGGTTTTTAGCTCTGCCCATTTTGGTGCTTCTGGTTTGGATACTTTATAAAAACCTACTTGAACTCATTTCTATTTTCAATTTGAGGCGATCCCCCCATACTGGTGTTTTTTTGTACCATTACCATACTGGTGCACTTTGGACTTCCTAGTCCTTCATCAGTGACCACTGATAGACTGAATTTTAAAAATTCAAGCAGCACTGCTGTGTCTGATCCCACTTGTACAAACAAAACACCAAGATGTCATCACCACCACCATGTTAAGGTCATTGCAGTGTTGAGAATGACCCACCACACAAAAATAATACCTGCTACGTCTGTACCTTCAGAACTACAAAGTGCACCTTATATGGAAGGTGCTGATAAAAAGTGGTGTATAACCAAGGAGGTGGGTTTTACTTTAGGGTTAATGGTGCACCCCAGGTAAGCTCCAGGAAATAACAATATCTAGTCCTTTCATTTCTGGAAAAAATTGATAATAAAAAAAACTTGTTGAAATCTTTTCTCATAATTTCATGTCATGTCTTTTTTTCATCAAATATCAATAAGAGACTCTCTAAGTATCGGTATTAATAAGCAGTGGTCAGTGTCGATATCAGTATTGATAAAATCAAATTACCGTAATTTTCGGACCTAAAATCTTTAATTTTCTCCAAAAATCGGACAGGCGCCTTTTAAATGCGGTGCGTCTAATGTATGAATTAATTCTGGGTTGAGCCTTCTAACCTACACAACCGATTGTAGATGGTACACGGCGCTCATAAAAATCTGTCAAAATGTTTTAGCACGGTCTTGGTAAGGTTACGAAGCTCAAGGGCAACCGTAGTGCGCAAGCATAGCCGGAGTTAATACGGTATGTGCTTCACCATTACGGCTGGTGTGCATTCATTCATTTATTTTCGAAGCGGATTTCAAACTCAACGCTATCAGTCACGCAGTACAACATGGAAATAGAGCAGCTGCGAGAGAATTCAACATTAACGAATCAATGATACGGAAGTGGAGGAAGCAAGAAGATGCCCTGCGCCAGGTAAAGAAGACCAAACTCAGTTTCTGACGGAACTTAAGAGTTTTGTTTCATTTCATGCGTCTTATAACCCGGTGCGCTTTATGTATGCAAATATACCCGTTAGCAGCCGATCATTGATATTGCGTCTTATAATCCGGTGCGCTTTATGGTCCGGAAAATACGGTATATCCCTAACATTAATAAATAAATAAATTTAAAAAAATAAAATCTTTGTATTCATAAATGATGCAAAATGACACTCATATGACATGTATTTTTATTTTGCGCTTATACTTAGCATTCTGAAATAATACATTTTAATTCAAAGTGAAATGGATGTGAAAAATAAGGGCTTATATTACACTGCCCGGCAAAAAAGAGGCGCACACGTTGGAGCTCCTTTAGCTCCTTTAGCGTTGATTATGGCACACTTTCTACATGGCATTGTCTTGACAACCTTACGTAACATCAGAACAATTTATTTCTGTCCAGAGATCTTGTGCTGACGAGAGAAAAAAAAAAACACTCCAATAAGTCATCTCAAGCACATCCCAAAGACTTTCAATGGGGTTACAGTCAGGACTCTGTGGTGACCAATGCAAGTGTGAAAATGATTCCTCATGCTCCCAGTACCACTCTTTCACAGTTTGAGCCCAATGAATCTTGGCAATCTTATCAATATGCCTGTGCCATCAGGAAAGAAAACTATAACCCGGCCATTCAGTACATTCTTCTACTCAGTTGAATTCAGTTTATTGCCACATAAAGTATCTTTTATCATAGACCTGACCAACCCCAGACTGGAAAAACCTCAGATCATAGTATCGACTCCAGAGGCTTATACAGTGAGCACAATGCTTCTTTTACGCTATTCTCT
Organism: Ancistrus triradiatus; assembly: GCA_025084515.1. NCBI lineage: Eukaryota > Metazoa > Chordata > Actinopteri > Siluriformes > Loricariidae > Ancistrus > Ancistrus triradiatus. Next base: position 103,075 of record JAJAGP010000442.1, on the reverse strand, counting down.
AATGCACCCATCGTTCTGGAATAGGGTAAAACTGGACTCATCAGACCACATGACCTTTTGTCATTGCTCCAGAATCTTCATTCTCCCTATCAAATCAGACTAATTCTGATTAGCCTCACTAACAAGTGGTTTTCTTACGGCCACACAGCTTTGATTAGATCCAGTCCTTTGAGTTCTTGTCACATTGTCAGTAGAACACTCTTACTTGCACTATTAAACAGCTATGAGTTCTTCTGATTATTTTTTTACTATTCAACTTCGGCAAGCATTGAAGTGGTCTCATCCAAGAATTTTTCCACCACATCTCGGCTGTGAAGTTGATGGTTCACCACTATTCTTCCGGGTATTAAATATTATTTAGACAGTTCAATTTCAGCAGTCTCCTTAGTGTTTTCTTGGCTTGATGAAGGCCAAAAAATCTGATATTTCTGAAGATCTTTTATATGACCATTGGATATGTCTTTTTCTTCTTCTTAAAAAATGAGAGAGCTATTCCGCATCAGTTAGGGGTTTTGTGCTGCCAGCTGAAACCAAATTAATTACTGCAGTAATAATTTTCCCAGTCAAAGCAAGTACTGCTTGTCCTGAACCCAAATAAGCATTTTTGCCCAGGCAGTCCTTAGACTGTGATAACCAATTATAATTGTAAAGACATACCAAAATTAATATACTCATTTAATACAATCTGTTCCAAACATGACAAAGCAATATGTTGGCCAAAGTCAATGTTTTATGTTTGATATGAACTTATTGGTATAAATGAATGTTATTTCTATGTAAATGTTACCTGTGATGTTTGTTTTGATAATAGCTTCTACTAACAAAGACTCAACGCTATAATGCTGCACATGATATTCCATTTGTGTGAGTTCTTAACACAATGAAGTTTGTTTCTTCTGCCCATGCTCCTACACAAACCCTTGTATGTGTCAATTATAAAAAAGCAACCTAGGAAAATAAGCCCTGTTCTTATGTTTTTACATTTACATTAGTCATTTAAAATGACTTTTAATTGACACAATCTTAAAAGGTACACTTAAGTAGTGTGGCTGGAACCCTGAACCAATCTAGTCTATAGTTCAGTAACTAACAACCTGAACACCACAGTCTATATCCACCGTGCAGTTACCGATGATTAACTAACTGCAAATTTCTCTCTCTTACTTATGTTTACATTCTCTTTAAGCTGTGGGTCAGAGGCTCTGATAGCAGTTTTCAAGTGAATAACTGTTCCTGGTTCTGCCATATTAGGCATGACAGGTTCAAGCTAACACACACACACACACACACAAACACACACACACACACACTTACTTACCTGAACAGCAAGGCCAGCTAGTCGAACGCCCTGCTCCATGGTGCAGTGAGTGAAGGCGTCCATCAAGGAACCTCTTTTTTCACCTGGTAAGTAGTACTGACTACCTGTCAAACACAAAAAGAAGCAAAGGTTTAATATATATATATATATATAATATATATATATAGAATATATATATATTTACACACACAGTGCCTTGCAAAAGTATTCGGCCCCTTGAACTTTTCAAACTTTTTGCCACATTCAGGCTTTTAAACATAAAGATATGAAATTGTAAATTTTTTGTGAAGAATCAACAACAAAATGGGACACAATCGTGAAGTGGAACGAACTTTATTGGATATTTTAAACTTTTTTTAGAAAAAAAAAAACTGAAAGTGGGGCGTTGCAAAATCTTATTCGGCCCCCCCTTGCGTTAGATTTACTTTTGTAACGCCATCTTTTTGCTGCGATTACAGCTGCAAGTCACTTGGGGTTAGGTCTCTATCAGTTTTGCACATCGAGAGGATGAAATTTTTGCCCATTCTCCTTGCAAAACAGCTCGAGCTCAGTGAGTTTAATGGAGAGCGTTTGTGAAACAGCAGTTTTCAGCTCTTTCTCACAGATTCTCGATCTGGATTTCAGGTCTGGGACTTTGACTTCGCCACCTAACACCTGGATAAGTTTATTTGTGAACCACTGCATTGGTAGATTTGCTTTTAGTTTTGGATCATTGTCTTGTTGGAAGATAAATCTCCGTCCCAGTCTCAGGTCTTTTGCAGACTCCAACAGGTTTTCTTCCAGAATATAGTCCCTGTATTTGGCTCCATCCATCTTCCCATCAATTTTAACCATCTTCCCTGTCCTTGCTGAAGAAAAGCAGGCCCAAAACCATGATGCTGCCACCACCATGTTTGACAGTGGGGGGATGGTGTGTTCAGGGTGATGAGCTTGTGTTGCTTTTACGCCACAACATAATGTTTTGCATGTGAGCCAAAAAGTGTCATCTGACCAGAGCACTTCTTCCACATGTTTGGCGTGTGACTCACTCCCAGGTGGCTGTGGCAAAAACTTTTTATGGATAATCTTTGAGAAATGGCTTTCTCTTCTTCCCACTCTTCCATAAAGGCCAGATTTGTGCAGTGTATGACTTGATTGTTGTCCTATGGACCGAGTCTCCCACCTCAGCTGGAGAGCTCTGCAGTTCATCCAGAGTGTTCATGGGCCCCTTGGCTGCATCTCTGATCAGTCTTCTCCTTGTTTGAGCTGACAGTTTAGAGGGACCCACCAGGTCTTGGTAGATTTGCAGGGGTCTGATACTACTCCTTCCATTTCAATATGATCTCTTTGCCACAGTGCTTCTTGAGATGTTTTTAAAGCTAAAAAAAAAAAAGCTTGGGAAATCTTTTTGTATCCAAATCCCCCGGCTTTAAACTTCTCCACAACAGTATCTCGGACATGCCTGGTTGTGTTCCTTGGTCTTCATGATGCTCTCTTGCACTTAAACACAGAACAGCATGTGCATTTATACGGAGACTTGATTACACACAGGTGGATTCTATTTATCATCATCAGTCATTAGGTCAACAATTGGATCATTCAGAGATCCTCACTGAACTTCTGGAGTGAGTTTTTTGCTGCACTGAAGATAAAGGGGCCGAATAATTTTTGCATGCCCCAATTTTCAGTTTTTTTATTTCTAAAAAAAGTTTTAAATATCCAATACATTTCGTTCCACATATTAACGATTGTCTCCCACTTGTTGTTGATTCTTCACAAAAAATTACAAATTTCAATTACATATTTATATTGATCTATGTTTTCATCAGGGTCCTGGGGACTTCAGCAACTATCACCACAAGACAAGAGTGTCTTCACGTCAATCATGTTAAAATTAAATGTTTTCTTGAGCACACCTTCAAATCTAAATTAAAAAACACGCAACGAATTAAATTAATTCATAAACAATTTATGCACATTACCAATTACAATTTCTGTACTGAAAAAGCAAGCTGCAACTACAAGCATCCAGAATGTAGGCATTTCTCCCACATTTTTAACCCTGCTACTGCAAGCATTTACCCTGAATGGGGCACCAGATCATCACAGGTCACAGCAGGGATCACAGTTGCAGAGGCATGTGATGATGAATTGCCGCTGCACCATTTGAGCACTGAGCTTTCATTTGATTTCCTTACTTCAATTTTATTAATGAAAGTCATAACGTTAGAAGTTAGGTATGGTAAGGGTAAGGGTTATGGGGGTATTGGTGGTGGGTAGAGCAGAAAAGTATACAGGGTCTTTAGTGGAGGCACTGTACTTATACCAGGAGAATAAGCAGGTCATATAGGATATAAGAATAGTATCAAAAGTAGTGCATAGAAAGAAATGGGATCAACACATCCCTGGTGTCTGTAAGGTGCTGAAACATGAGAGGAAGGCAGGATTACAAGAAGTCGGCAAAGAAGGCATAGTACAGTGTGAGGGGGTAGAGAAGGTAGACAGCATAGATGGTATACAGAGTTGTTATAGCGATGGGCAGGGCAAAGGTATAGGGCATGAAAGGTAGGGAATTTTATGACCATATTCAACCCCTCCCCTCTCTCCCTCTCCCTCTCCCTCACACACACACACACACACACACACACACGCACACACACGCTTACTTTCTTCTATCCCGCAATGAATCCCACCCTGTAAGGACCCTGTTTCACTGATATAGTGTGCATGAGCCACTGAAGTAAACAAATACCAACTTGCATGCGCACACACACACACACACACACACACAATTTGGCAATGATCATTTCAGACCGCAAGCCAAAACATAAATACTGTCTCTATCTTCACAAGTTCACACAGTCACTCTCGGTCTATTTCATACACCCACACAATGCACCCCTCACACCACCTCCAACCTCCCACACACCATATCACTTATCACTTAGACAGAATATGGTTATGTTTGGTCTACTGGGTCTCTCTCTCTCTCTCTCTCTCTCTAAGTCTGTTTTGAGCTGTTATTTCTTCGGAGGTTGTAATCTGTCTCTGCCCTGTGTTCCTAACCCGTCATTAGGCAGTGAGGAGGCCATTCCTGTGCCACGACAACCCTTTAATTAGCTAACCCAGGCCACCGCCCCACTGCTGGGGGAGGAGTCAGTGTGGTTTTGAGGGCGGGGTCTCTGGGGACGTTAACCTAGCTGCAGTGCTCACAAATGTTTACACTGTCAGCGTGATGGAGTGGTGAGTATATGCTGACCAACATGACTAACTAAACTACGTACAAGTCTAATCAGAGACAACTGGCCTTAAATAACCACACAAGACAACACACATATACAAACTCAAAATAACGAAAAGAAAACAGCATGAGAAAAATCTTGCCTGAGGCATGTGTGTATATGTTGATATGTCCCAGAAAGCTCAAGGCTACCCTCAACAAAATAAAGTCCAGGTGTGCCAGACACCAGCTAATGTTTGAGGAATGCAGTAGTAGGAAAAAGTACAAAATGAGTGTGTGTTAATAGACAAAGAGGATTTAGCAAGGCCAATGAATGGGTAGAGACTTAAAAAGGTCATTTCTTAGGATTTTAAGCACAGGATTTTACAGATTTGGATCTGAGACAACAGAGTAAATTAATGTCTGCACCATATTACTCAACGTCGAGGTGAATGATCAAAGCCCATCAGTCTCCAACTGCTTGATATATAGTCATGTTTGACTATGTTTAATCAAACACTGATTTTATTTTTAAAGGAAGATAGGTGCCTCAAAACGTACTGTCCATTTTAAAACAGTGCTAATGTTTAACCACAGAGCCATGGTGAAAAAGAGCTTAACACTAGAGTGTGAAAAATTGTCAGAATACTCAATAGAAGGCAGTCATATTTGAACAATACATTTCGTGCAGTACATTGCTTCAGATATCATTTTATTCCAAAGATAACTGGTTTGATACCAAGCATACTAAAGCAGCTGTATAATGTACAACATAATCTACAGTAGTGTTGCCGTGATACCATAATTATGCCTTAGGTATGATACCTGCCCAAAATATCTCGATGCCGATACAGAAACGATACCACGGCAAAAACATCAGGAAAAGTAATGGAATAATAGATGATAGAACTTGACACTTAAAATCATTTGATTTTTATTTAACCAAAACATAAAAAATAAAAAAAGAAAGAATTGTTGAAAATAACAGGTACATTTTTAACATTAATAATTTGATAATTGAAATAAAATAATTTAATTAAAAAAGACACACTGTTATTAAGGCTTTTACACAGTGAGCAGTAATCTGATGTCCCTCTGTATCCTTGAGTCTGTGGGATTTCTTTGACAGTTTAGTTAACTTTGTATTTGCAGCCGGATCTCGCTGGTTAAATAAATTTTACTGAGTGCATTTTCTAGCAGTAGAAATAATTATTGACAAAAAATGTACATGCCATTATTACCATTATCATTACTGCTGAGTCTGCTGAGTTGAAAAAATATGAACTGATCATATTTATAATTGGCACTGATGATCTGCTTGTGATTGTAAACGCATGATTTTAGCAGTTTGGAAGTTAAGATAAACTTAACGTTACCAATGTGATCATACAGTGGGGTAAAAAAGTATTTAGTCAGCCACTGATTGTGTAAGTCCTCCTACTTAGAAAGATGAGAGAGGTTTGTAATTTTCATCATAGGTACACTTCAACTATGACAGACAAAATGAGAAAATAAATCCAGGAAATCATTGTAGGATTTTTAAAGTATTTAATTGTAAATCATGGTGGAAAATAAGTATTTGGTCACCCACAAACAAGAAAGATTTCTGGCTCTCACAGACCTGTAACTTCTTTAAGAAGTTCTCCTCTCGTTACCTGTATTAATGGAATCTGTCCACAGCCTCAAACAGTCAGACTCCAAACTCAACCATGGCCAAGACCAAAGAGCTGCCGAAGGACACCATGAAGAAAATTGAAGACTTGCACCAGGCTGGGAAGAGTGAATCTACAATAGGCAAGCAGGTTGGTGTGAATAAATCAATTGTGAGAGCAATTGTAAGAAAAAGGACAAACAAGACCATTGATAATCTCCATCGATCTGGGGCCCCATGCAAGATCTCATCCCGGGGGGTCAAAGTGATCATGAGAACCTAGAACTACACGGAGGGACCTTGTGAATGACCTGCAGAGAGCTGGGACCAAAGTAACAAGGCTACCATCAGTAACACACTATGCCGAGAGGGACTCAGATCCTGCAGTGCTAGGCGTGTCCCTCTACTTAACATGTCCCTTACAGTACATGTCCAGGCCCGTCTGAAGTTTGGCAGAGAGCATATGGATGATCCAGGAGAGGATTGGGAGAATATCATTTGGTCAGATGAAACAAAATAGAACTTTTTGGCAAAAACTCAACTCGTCATGCTTGGAGGAAGAAGGATGCTGAGTGACATCCCAAGAACACCATACCTACTGTGAAGCGCGGGGGTGGAAACAACATGCTTTGGGGTTGTTTTTCTGCAAAGGGGACAGGATGATTGATCCGTGTTAAGGGAAGAATGAACGGGGCCATGTATCGTCAGATTTTAAGCCAAAACCTCCTTCCATCAGTGACAGCACTGAAGATGGAACATGGCTGGGGCTTCCAGCATGACAATGATCCCAAACACACCGCTCAGGCAACGAAGGAGTGGCTCTGTAGAAAGCATTTCAAGGTCCTGGAGTGGCCTAGCCAGTCTCCAGACCTCAGCCCCATAGCAAATATTAGGAGGGAGTTGAAAGTCCGTGTTGCCCAGCCACAGCCCCAAAACATCACTGCTCTATAGGAGATCTGCATGGAGGAATGGGCCACAATACCAGCTACAGTGTGTGCAAACCTGGTGAAGACTTGCAGGAAACTTTTGACCTCTGTCATTGCCAACAAAGGTTATGTTACAAAATATTGACTTGAACTTTTGTTATTGACCAAATACTTATCTCCACCATGATTTACAATTAAATTCTTTAAAAATACTACAATGTAAATTTTCCCTCGTTTTGTCTCTCATAGTTGGTGTACCTATGATGAAATTTACATGGCCCCGTTCATTCTTCCCTTAACACAGATCAGTGGTCCTGTCCCCTTTGCAGAAAAACAGCCCCAAAGCATGATGTTTCCACCCCCATGCTTCACAGTAGGTATGGTGTTCTTGGGATGCGACTCAGCATCCTTCTTCCTCCAGTTGAGTTTTTGCCAAAAAGTTCTATTTTGGTTTCATCTGACCACATGATATTCTCCCAGTCCTCTTCTGGATCATCCATATGCTCTCTGGCAAACTTCAGACGGGCCTGGACATGTACTGGCTTAAGCAGGGGGACACGCCTGGCACTGCAGTATCTGAGTCCCTCTCGGCGTAGTGTGTTACTGATGGTAGCCTTTGTTACTTTGGTCCCAGCTCTCTGCAGGTCATTCATCAGGTCCCTCCGTGTATTTAGGGTTTTTTTGCTCACCGTTCTCATGATCATTTTGACCCCACTTGATGAGTTCTTGCGTGGAGTCCCAGATCAAGGGAGATTATCAATGGTCTTGTATGTCTTACAATTGCTCCCACAGTTGATTTATTCACACCAACCTGCTTGCCTATTGTAGATTTACTCTTCCCAGCCTGCTGCAGGTCTACAATTTTCTTCCTGGTGTCCTTTGACAGCTCTTTGGTCTTGGCCATGGTTGAGTTTGGAGTCTGACTGTTTGAGGCTGTGGACAGGTGTCTTTTATACAGATAACGAGGTCAAACAGGTGCCATTAATACAGGTAACGAGCTTAGGACAGAAGAGGTTCTTAAATAAGTTGTTACAGGTCTGTGAGAGCTAGTCGCTATTTCAGCTTGAGTGAGATTTCCTTATCCAGACTGCCCTCCCTTTGTGTGATGCCTGACTTGGCCGAAAGGCATTGCAAATTGCTGCTGCACCGACCAAGTGCATAACTTACAGTGGTGCTGGAAAGTTTGTGAACCCTTTAAAATTTTCTATATTTCAGCATAAATATCATCTAAACATCAGATTTTCACACAAGTCCTAAAATTAGATAAAGAGAACCCAGTTAAACAAATGAGTCAAACATATTATACTTGGTCAGGAAAATGATCCAATATTACATATTAGTGAGTGACAAAAGCATGTGAACCTTTGCTTTTAGTATCTGGTGTGACCCCCCTGTGCAGCAATAACTGCAACTAAATGCTTACGTGGAGTCCAAACTCTTTAAAGATGGTTGTGTAACTGTTTCAGGCTGATGAGCATCAACATCTCTTTTTCTGAGGTCTACAGAAATCTCCTTTCTTCGTGCCATGATACACTTCCACAAACGTGTTGTGAAAAGCAGCTTTGATAGATCCCTGTTCTTTAAATAAAACAGGGTGCCCACTCACACCTGATTGTCATCCCATTGATTGAAAACAGTTGACTCTAATTTCACCTTCAAATTAACTGCTAATACTAGAGGTTCACATACTTTTGTCACTCACTAATATATAATATTAGATAATTTTCCTCAATAAGTAAATGACCAAGTATAATATTTTTGTCTCATTTGTTTAACTGGGTTCTCTTTATCTAATTTAGGACTTGTGTGAAAATCTGATGATGCTTTAGGTCATATCTATGCAGAAATATAGAAAAATTCTAATGGGTTCACAAACTTTCAAGCACCACTGTATATATAACTAGCTAAATAATACCTAGCCGTCATCAAACCTTACCTTAGTGACATAAAATAAAATAAAATAAAAATATCTTACCTGATCTAACTGTTAGGGTTCGCCATCTTAGAAGTAATGGCGAACTGTCAAAACTAAATAAGAAGGTTTGGGACCCAAATGCAGTTAGCTCCAGATGGTATTAATGAACTGAAAAGAATAAAATAAATAAAACAATGTTAAATAAATACAAATAAATAAATAACAAAGAAAGGTGAGTCTCTGTGTGTGTATGCGAAAGGCAGCAAATGTGCGAGCTGCACACACACACACGCAGAGACGTCACAGCTGCGCTTTAACTACAGGAGGGAGCAGAGGAAGGCGAGGGTTAAATCCCTCGCTTGACGTCAGCAGTGCTGGAGTCCCTTGCTGCATGTTAACACATCAGGGAAAGCAGATTGGGGCGTGGTCCCAATGCTACTCAGCGCTCTGAGTGTTGAGCAGACTGTGACATGTCACGTAGGGACAGATAGGCGCGTAGCGTTGGGAAACGCGAGGGCGGAAGTGGATAGTGAAAGGGACGAGATGGAAATAAAATAAGTGTTTCAAAAGCTCTCCCTACACTATCTATATTCCTTGAGAAGAACCTTACCTCACGCTTCGCAGCGCTATGGAATCTTACGCTCCTTATTGAGCGCAGATTGTCCACTGAATCTCTAACAAAGAAATAAAACAAACGAGGAAATAAAACGAAAGCGGAAGCGCAGCGCTCTTTAACAGAGCGGGGGGAGATGGGTGAGGTCTCGAAACACACGCTTTTGAGGCCAGCAGGATCATTATTAGATAAAATGCCGTAGCGACGATCAACGGCGATCCGACAGCTACTGCCAGTCGCGAGGCTCTTAAATAGCCAAAGGCAGCAGCTGAGGATCATTTGCTGTGATTGCGCTGTCTACTGACTGACAGCTCAACCACAGCGGCTGCCAGGAATCCTACCAGGAAAAGAGATCGGTTGCTACCCTCTAGAGTCCATACCTGGTATGACTCCTGACAGTACCCCCCCCCCCCCAAAAAGCAACGTCCCGGCGCCCCTAAGTGTCCATCCAGGCGCCTCGGGCCTGACGGACACGCTCAGGGTTGAGCATCTGATGAAGGGGAAGGCCCTGGTAGGCAGGGCCAACCCCCAACAGGGGACTAAACAGGAGGGCAGGGCAGGTCATGGCCAGACCAACGCCTAAATAGGGCTAAAATGACCAGCCTAATGGCCTCAAGGCCAAAACTGGCCACTGGCGACTGAGGAGCAGCGCTCAGTAGCTCAGAGGCGGGGGCCAGTGGTGCAGGAGTGGGGCTGGACGTCAATGACCCCAGGGCAGGGCTCGCCGGCAAGGAGGCGGAGCTCGGCGCTGGCGGCTCAGGGCCGGAGCTCGGCGACTCACGGGCGGAGCTCGATGCAGGCGGCTCAGGGGCGAGACTCAGCCCAGCGAGGCCCGTTAAAAAGGTAGGGGCTAGGTGTCTGGCCAGGTGGACAAAAGAACACCTCCGCAACAACAACAGCGCTAGGTGGCGCCGGAATCGGTCTAGACCGAGGCGAGGGGATCGGGACCACCGATCGTGGCACGGGAGTCGGTCTCGGCAACTGTGGCATGGGGATTGGGGCCAAGGATCGCGGTGCTAGAATCGGTCTAGACCAAGGCGCAGGGGTTGGCGACAACGACCGGTGTGCATAATCCCCAGATGTGGAGCTTTCTAGCTCAGATGCAGGGCTAGGAGGCGCAATGGGCTCCTGTATGGGGCCAGGTGGCGCTAACAGTCCTACCGTGGAGTCACACCCGGGCCACTTAATGTCGATGTGCATACTTCACATTCTATTCGAACTTTGACTCCATGACTTTAGTTTGCTCTTAGATTTATCATCTACGCCGCCCAAGGAGGTTGGGTCCCTTTTTGAGTCTTGGTCCTCCCAAGGTTTCTTCCTAGAACTAGGGAGTTTTTCCTTGCCACTGTCGCCATAGGCTTGCTCAATTTGGATTGGACGTAGTTATTAGGAGATAATCTAAACTTGTAAAGTTGCTTTGAGACAATGCTCCATTGTAAAAAGCGCTATATAAATAAATCTGACTTGACTTGACTTGAGTCTGTCTGCTCAAACACGGGACCAAAATGCGCAATGGGCCCAGGTACAGTTTATAGCGGTGCTATAAACCTCTCTGTGGAGCCAGCGTGCTCATACACGGGGCTTGTGGGCACCATACACACCTGTACAGGGCCAGGCGGTGCTAAATGCCTCTCCGTGGAGCTTACATGCTCAAACACGGGGCTTGGGTGCGCGGTGGACCCAGGTACAGGGCTGGGGGGCGCCATACGCTCAGGCACGGGGTCCAACTGCCCTGGTGCGGAGCTTGAAAGCGCGACGAGCCCAGGTTCACCACTGGAGGGCGCTGAGTGCTCATTTCTAAAGTTTAGAAACACAGCGCGCTAGGAAACGGGGCTAGGTGGCGCTAAAGGTCCTGGCAAGGGACCGGGTGGACTCGAGCTGTAGTTAAGCTCCCGCTTCTTCCTCTCACGCTGCTCGAGGCAGGCCTCCGCCAAACCGGCCAGCCCGACCAGGTGACCAAAGGAAGAGGCAGGTGGTAGGAAGCGCAACTCGATGTCCACCTCCTCATCAAGCCCTTTCCTAAATGGGTCGATCAGGACCGGTCCCTCCAAGCCACAATCAGTGGCTAGGGCCAGAAATTCAGCCACATATAAATAAAATAAAATAAGCGTTTCAAAAGCTCTCCCTACACTATCTATGTTCCCTGAGAAAAACCTTACCTCACGCTTCGCAGCGCTATGGAATCTTACGCTCCTTAGCGAGCGCAGATTGTCCACTGAATCCCTAACAAAGAAATAAAACAAACAAGGAAATAAAACGAAAGCTTTAACAGAGTGGGGGGAGACGGGTGAGGTCTCGAAACACACGCTTGTGTGGCCAGCAGGATCGTTATTAGATAAAACGCCGTAGCGGCGATCGAGGGCAAAAGCGGCGTGTGCAGTCAGATGATCCGACAGCTACTGCCAGTCGCGAGGCTCTTAAATAGCCAAAGGCAGCAGCTGAGGATCATTTGCTGTGATTGCGCTGTCTACTGACTGACAGCTCAACCACAGCGGCTGCCAGGAATCCTACCAGGAAAAGAGAGCGGTTGCTACCCTCTAGAGTCCATACCTGGTATGACTCCTGACACTAACCTTACCTTAACGACATAAAATTAAAGAAAGCACTTCTTATGTACCCAGAATGCTAATAGTACCATGTTCGTATTTTTATATAAAATACAGTCTTTCAAAATATTGTAGCACCTTTAACTCCCCATGTGGGTGTTCCCAGCTCTAGTATGCAAGTTAGCATAAAAGAGATGGTGTATTTTAGATTAAGAGAAAAAAAGAGTTGGATTTTAGAACAGCAATCGAAGTACTCATATTATGTATACAAGTTGATTTCAATTGGATTTGGCAGTCTGTGGATGTGTGCAGCTGTTTACTTAGACCAGGTGGGATCTGGCAAGCCTGAAATTAAATGTAGCACCTGCTAAATGGCTATAAAACACTTTGAGAAGACATGTGAGGTGTACTGTGAAATGCAGTATATACTCAACAAAATGAAGAATCTGATTATTTATTAAAATTTGAAGTTTACGTCATATCTTTCTGTGAGATTACTGGCTGGTTGCAAAGTAGAAATCTGATTATTGCCTGACTCATGTAAACCCAGAGGTTTCCCATTATCTGATTACTCAATTGCGTGTATACTCCTTGAAAATCTGATTTTCTGCAGTTAACAGATTACTGAGTGCATGTAAACGCACTCAATGTTGCTGCAGCTAATTAATGCTACATCTAAACCTAGTCCTAATGTTAGCCTCCGTAAAGTAAATCTTTTGCCTCTTTTGGATTTCAAAAGAAAGCTATAGTTTGGTCATTTGGTCCTCACAATGATATATAAACCTGACCACCCCCCACAGGCACACACACACATCTGAGTCAGACCAGGTGTTGAATGTTGACCTTTAGTTCTGTCAAGGCTAACAGCCACTCTGACATGGCTGAGTGCTTAACCAGTAGTGCTAGACCATCACCTCTAATGTGACTCCCACAGGTGAACACTGTGTGTGTGTGTGTGTGTGTGTGTGTGTGTGTGTGTGTGTGTGAGTGAAAGAGAGAGAGAGAGAGAGAGAGAGAGAGAGAGAGAGTCATAATGTGCAATGGTGTGAGAAAGGAAACTGATAATACGTGAGAAACCTTTTCCTATAGGCAGCAGAGGTAGAGGGCAGGAAAACAAAAATCAGCAGACAGAATATATCAACACTGCCTGTCTCCCATATACTCACGTACACATACAGTATCCATGCTGGAAGACTTTGGGATACCTCACCTATTTTTTACCTTTCCTGGGTAATGTCTGAAAGATCTCAAAAAGGGAAAATACAGAAAAGAAGGAAAACTGTGTGATAAACATAAGCAAGCTTAGAATGAGTGAGATTAGCTATCTCCACAAATGTCTGAGATTTACCACCAGTCAGCATGGGGCTTGTAAGCTACTAATACATAATCAAAATTACTGCCCTGTTTAAGTACCTGTGCTCAATTCCCATCTCATAACAACAATGTTAAAATTGCACCTATAGCATTTACCAGGCACCCTTAACTAGAGTGACTTACATTTGAATTGAGCAGTTGAAGGTTAAGGACCTTGCTCAGGGGTTTAGTAGACCAGAGACATTACTGTGCAGCAAAATTACTTCCAACTGATACAATATTACAAGGTACAATCCATGTAATTAATGGTTAATGGTCTTGGGTCCAACAGTGGCCGCTTGGTGGAGCTGGGTCTCCCTCTGCCCAAGTATCTTAATCACTGTACCACTACTACCCTGAAATAGAATCAAAATGTTTTCTGAAGGTTGTGCCTTGGTGCATAGTGATATAGTCCACTAATCCTGTATTTGTTTTGTAACCTAATTGTGTTGTAATATACTGCTCAATTACTAGCGCACAAGAGAGATAATGGCACACCAAATGAGAGCAAACAATACTGAGGAAAATAGACAGTCAGCCATTACAAGATAACAAAAAAGATTACAAAAAAAGTAAGTAATTTTTGAAGGCATTTGTTTAACCCTAACAGACATTCTATTGGGCATATCGTACACAGTGTAAGGTTCTACAATACCGAATAATAATGCTGCCCTTCATGTGACATGCGGAAAAAAAAACATTGTAGACAGATGAGACCAAAATAGAGCAGTTTTGTATTAAATGAAAAGCGGCATGTCTGGAGAAAGCGGCATGTTGGGCCTGTTGTAGTGCATCTGGGCCAGGAATTTTTTCCATTATTGATGGAACAATAACTCAAAAATTATATCAGCAAATTCTAAAGGAAAATGTCAGATCTATGTGGTTCTACCAAACAATGGCTAAAAAAGAGTAAAGTTTTATAATGACCAAGTCAAGTCCTGACCTTAATCTAACAGAAATGTTGTAGAAGCAGTTCATGTGAGGAAACCCATCAATGTCATATAGTTGAAGTTGTTCTGTGTATATATATATATCTATATATATATATATATATATAATTATATATATATATAAATAAAACTTACACTAGACCCCTTCTGGTTTATTTTATATATATATATATAATTATATATATATATATATATATATTATGTATATATATGTGTAATATCACATATATATTATATATTAATATATATATATATATATATATCTATATAATATAATTTATATATATATATATATATATATATATATATATATAGGCTACCACAATGTGGACTGTGGTAGCTGAGTGGTTAGGACAATGTACCAAAAGGTCCAGGGTTCAAATCCCACCTCTGCCAAGCTGATACTGTTAGGTCCTTGAGCAAGGCCCTTAGCCGACAATTGCTTGGATTATAACACTGTACCAATTGTAAGTTGTATCAATTGTATCACTGATTCGTTAATGTTCAATTCTCTCGCAGCTGCTCTATGTCCATGTTGTACTGCGTGACTGATAGCGTTGAGTTTGAAATCCGCTTCGAAAATGTATGAATGAATGCACGTACCCTAATGTTGAAGCACAGATCGTATTACTCCGCGATGCTCTTAACTAGGATGGCCTTGAGCTTCGTAACTTACCAAGCCGTGCTAAAACATTTTGACAGATTTATGAGCGCCGTGTACCATCTACAATCGGTTCTATGTCAAAAAGCACAACCAGAATTAATTCATACATTAGGCGCACCGCATTTTAAGGCGCACTGTCGATTTTAGAGAAGTATGGTTAAACAGTTTTATATGTCAAGATGTTATCTAAGATGTATGTCTGAAAATTGACCTGGGTTTAACCTTTACTAGGTTAAAGATGCAGGTCAGTGATCAACAAGTGGTTACTCAAAAACTATATATCATATGTTCCTCATGAACACATAATACTTAAGATATGTTCAATGAAAAACAAAGAAAATAAATGTTAAATGAAAGGAGCAAGTTACTCCTCATTGATTGGTTGGTGCATGGCAGACATTTAAGAAGTTTGTACATCTTATGAAAACACAAAGTGTTTTTTTGAGCAAAACCTGTGGAAGTTAATGACACCTGTTTTATTAATAGAACAACTGACCATAATATTTTTCATGATGTGATAAAGAGAGAAAAAAAGAAAGACAGACAGAAAGTAAAATGGTGGAGATGTTTTTGTCCTGGTGACCCGTCCTTGCTCCTTCACTTAAAAACAGAGCTATTCCCAAAAAGATTGTGTGTGTGTGTGTGTGTTTGTGTGGAATGTGGGTCCTCCTACACCAGCCAGCCATGCCAACATTCCTGTGTGACTGCTGAGAGCCGCCAAACTCCCAAACACACTGGGAGCAGTGTTCCCTCTATATACACACACACACACACACACACACACACGCACACACACACACACACACACTGACACTTGCTCTTGCCTCCATGGTGCCCCCCACCACCCACACACAGAGATCTCATTGTTCCTTACCAGCCCTCTGTCCCTTGCCCTACGACCTACACACTACCAGACCTCCAGTGATGTCTGGTATACCAATCAGTACTGCCCTCACTCAAAACGCATGCGCGCACACACACACACACACACGCACACGCACGCACACACATATTTTATAGAATTCTAATAATAAAACTGAGACTGTGGTAGCCTAGCGGTTAAGGTACTGGACTCTGGCGCAGAAGGTCCAGGGTTCAAATCCTACATCTGCCAAGCTGCCACTGTTGGGTCCTTGAGCAAGGCCCTTAACCCACAATTGCTTGGATTGTAAGATTGTATCAATTGTAAGTTGCTTTGGATAAGGGCATCTGCTAAATGCTGTAAATGTAAATCTACTACTATTTGCTTTTTTAAATTGTTAGACATTTTTTTTTAATCAAAATAACAGTTTATGATTTGAGATGTTTTTATTACTCCATAATTATCTTTCTGGTTTTAAAATGTTGCATTTGTCAAAAGTTGTCAAAAGTTTCATTCAGTTTAAAGAAAAAAAAAAGAAAAAATCTAAAGAATAAAATATTAATTAAAAGTTGATTTTTTCCCAACAACAGCTCAATCCTGAGTGTTGTATTTCACTTATACAACAGCCATTAGTCAATACTCACAGATTTGTCTTGGTGCATTAATATTATACTTAAATGTATTTTATTTCTTTCTCTTTTCTCCTAATTTGGAATGTCCAACACACCAGTGCTTTTTGGCATCCCCTGTCACATGCATAACTGCTCTTGAGTAAGGTGTGCCATAGACCAGTGGAGTGCCTCCAATAAGATCACAGCCATTGACGTTTTACTGGCAAGAGATGGATGTCTGTGGTAAGATTAAATCCACACAGAGGAACAAACTAATCCTGTCGTGTCTATCTTTGCATACATCTCAAACAGTCAATGGGGCAGCTTTTGCAGCAGCAGGTAGATGATCCCCATCTGACTTTCCCTCTATCAGACAACACGAATAGTTCCAGTGTTGCAACAGCCCGGAGGCAAAGCTGAGACTCAAACATGGGTCACCACGGTAATAAGCTAGTGTATTTGATCGCTTTGCCACCAGGGCACATTGTTAAAGATCATTTTAACTATTTATAGTTCTTCTGTGACACATTTTCTCACTTGTTTCAGTTTTTATAGACAGATCCCCTTACCAACACTCTGCCTGTCCCATACCAGGAAACAAACTGCTTCAGAAGCTGTAACTTGCCACTTTCCACTAATGCAACTATGAGATGGTTTTCCGAGATGATGAAGATAAAATTGATAATCATACAGTGGGGCAAAAGTATTTAGTCAGCCACTGATTGTGCAAGTTCTCCTACTTAGAAAGATGAGAGAGGTCTGCAAGTTTCATCATAGGTACACTTCAACTATGAGAGACAAAATGAGAAAAAAATCCAGGAAATCACATTGTAGGGTTTTTTAAGAATTTAATTGCAAGTCATGGTGGAAAATAATTATTTGGTCACCCACAAAGAAGCAAGATTTCTGGCACTCACAGACCTGTAACTTCTTCTTTAAGAAGCTTTTTCAAGACTAATAAAATTTTTTAAAAATCCTACAATATGATTTCCTGGATTTTTTTTCTCATTTTGTCTCTCATAGTTGAAGTGTACCTATGATGAAAATTACAGACCTCTCTCATCTTTCTAAGTAGGAGAACTTGCACAATCAGTGGCTGACTAAATACTTTTTGCCCCACTGCACAATGGTAATGGTCACACTGCTAGTTACAACTAGCAACATGACTGGAACATCTGTCACTGAGAGACTTACAGGGTAACACTTACACTTAGAGAGCAATGATATTAGACACGTACGCAGATACATGTGCGCGCACGCGCACACACACACACACACACACACACACACACACAAACACACACACACACACACACACACACACACACATCTTCACATGCACAGTAAATTCAGCGTAGCTGTGTGAACTGACAGTAAAAGGCAAAACAGTCAGTGCTAGAAAGGAAGAGGTCAGCTTCGGGCTAAGAGTGTCTGGACAGGGAGAGTTTCCTCTTAATTTCAAATGTACAACATATTAAACAAACAAAAATATACACATATTTATATGCGGTCCTGCAAATAGTTCTCTGCTTTGAGTCCTACTTTACTGACATGATTAACAAAGTATTTACACAAATTTAAATCTTTAATCTTAACAAGTCCTAATAACAGACAAACACATGTTGTTTGAATGAATAACAAACAATTGTAGTTCTCATTTTGTTAATTAACAGTTCTCAGTTTGTTGTATTTAAGTATTGGAAGAATATTTTGTACACTTGCACAATGGTAAAGAGAAATGTTAGGCCACTTTAGAATTCTTACAGCCCTCTGAAGTTCAAATCATGCCTCTTAATTAGTGCTGAGTAATGGTTACAATTTCCCTTCCAATAAAATCCATAGGGATACCAAAACATTTTTACTACCTTCTAATTGTGACAATACACATGACTTGATGATAACTAAAGACTAATTTACTAAAGAACTAATTTAATTTAACAACAGAAGTAGTCACAATCTACTCTCAGCTTATACTGCCAACAATTAAAGCAATTAAAGGATTGGTGTTGCAAAAGACATATAAAAATTGATTATATGCTTAACACAGTAACAGGTATTCTGTCTTTAAAAGTCTTATTAAGGAATACGAGCAGATCCGCCAACACTAAAATTTAACTTTGTAGTTAATAGGTAAATAGTTTATTTATGAAAGGTTTATTTAGGTTATTTATGTACTTTTTTTTTTTTTCATTTCATGTTTTTCAAATAGTCCTATTAATCCTTTAGCTGTCATTTTTAAAGGCTGTAACCTTTAAAGAACACTCACTCTTATGAAGAGATCTGGGGCCGTATTCAAAAAGATTCTAAGAATCCTCTTAGAGAGCTCCTAACGTAGCTAAAGAATTTATTCAGAATCAAAGTAAATCTGAGTAAAAGAAGACTAAAACGTTTATCTCAATGAGGAAGCAGGGTTGACCCAGTTGCTAGGTATAACGCATTCTATTGAAGACTGTGACTGGTTATCCCTCACTCTGTCTCTCACACACACACACACACACACACAAGTGCACTCTTAATTAGGGAAATATTATATAGCCTATTATAAGGCTATTTCTGCGTATTTTACACTAATCACACACGTTTATTTGCTTTATTTTATTGGAAGTGTATTTATAATGCTGACAATTTTTGTAGCGTATTTGATCTATATATCTTTTCAGATATGATTGCTGCCATGTCTAATCTGTTTAACTGGTGTGGTTGGTTCATACAGTGGGGCAAAAAAGTATTTAGTCAGCCACTAATTGTGCAAGTTCTCCTACTTAGAAAGATGAGAGAGGTCTGTAATTTTCGTCATTGGTACACTTCAGCTAAGAGAGACAAAATGAGAAAAAAAATCCAGGGTCACATCACATTGTAGGATTTTTAAATAATTTAATTGTAAATCATGGTGGAAAATACGTATTTGGTCACCCACAAACAAGCAAGATTTTCTCACAGACATGTAACTTCTTATTTAAGAAGCTCTTCTGTCCTCCACTCGTTACCTGTATTAATGCCACCTGTTTGACCTCGTTATCTGTATAAAAGACAACTGTCCACAGCCTCAAACAGTCAGACTCCAAACTCAAGACCAAAGAGCTGTTGAAGGACACCAGGGAGGAAATTGTAGACCTGCACCAGGCTGGGAAGAGTGAATCTACAATAGACAAGCAGGTTGGTGTGAATAAATCAACTGTGGGAGCAATTGTAAGACATACAAGACCATTGATAATCTCCCTCGATCTGGGGCTCCACGCAAGATCTCATCCCGTGGGGTCAAATGATCATGAGAACGGTGAGAAAAAATACTAAAAAAAAGAACTACAAGGAGGGACCTGATGAATGACCTGCAGAGAGCTGGAACCAAAGTAACAAAAGGCTACATCAGTAACACAGTAACGCCGAGAGGGACTCAGATCCTGCAGTGCCAGGACGTGTCCCCCTACTTAAGCCAGTACATGTCCAGGCCCATCTGAAGTTTGCCAGAGAGCATATGGATGATCCAGAAGAAGATTGGGAGTATATCATGTGGTCAGATGAACCCAAAATAGAACTTTTTGGTAAAAACTCAACTCGTTGTGTGTTTTGGGGCAAGAAGAAGAATGCTGAGTTGCATCCCAAGAACACCATACCTAATGTGAAGCATGGGGCTGGAAACGGGACCAGAACGACTGATTCCATTTTAAAGGGAGGATGAACAAGGCCCATGTATTGTGATATTTTAAGCCAAAACCTCCTTCCATCAGTAAGAGCATTGAAGATGGAACGTGCTGGGTTTTCCAGCATGACAATGATCCCAAACACACCGCTCGGGGACAACGAAGGAGTGGCTCCGTAAAAAGCATTTCAAAATCCTGGAGTGTCCCAGCCAAGTCTCCAGACCCTCAAAAACCCCATAGAAAATTTGTGGAGGGAGTTTTGAAAGTCCATGTTGCCCCGCCTGCCCCCAAAACATCACTGCTCTAGAGGAGATCTGCATGGAGGAATGGGCCAAAATACCAGCTACAGTGTGTGCCAACATGGTGAAAACATATAGGAAACGTTTGACCTCTGTCAATGCACAACAAAAGGTTATGTTACAAAGTATTGAGTTGACCCTCTTCATATTGACCAAATACTTATTTTCCCACCATAATTTACAATTAAATTCATTAAAAATCCTACAATGTGATTTCCTGGATTTTTTTTTCTCATTTTGTCTCTCATAGTGGAAGTGTACCTATGATGAAAATTACAGACCTCTCTCATCTTTCTAAGTAGGAGAACTTGCACAATCAGTGGCTGACTAAACACTTCTTTGCCCCACTGTATGTGAAATTAATTTTAGGCGTTACAACATTGTCGTGCTGAGCAGATGTGAGAAAATCTCTAACAAGTTCAACCACAAACATTATTCCTGCACAAACTAATCAGTAGCATTTCATTAACTCTTCTTCTGCTCCGTCATCACCTGTTACTTGGCTAAATAACATACATAATTACATTAGTGCATATAGCTTTTTCACAGTAATTATACGTAATCAGTTTATACAATGGAGAAAGTGAAAGTTAAATTATTTGTGTGTCCATAATATAGGTAGAATGTGTTTATGTAATATTAACAATTAGATGAAGATCAGACCATAAATACTCAGCAAATGTTGCAGAAATCTCTGTAATTCCAAACTTCTTTTGTCTGAAGACAGCAGTAACAAGGAACAACCTGGTATCTACTGGCAAATCCTATTAAAAAGAAAAATGTACTATACATTCTATTCAGTTCTTATAATACATCCATGGCATGCATACAAATACAAGTATGTTGTTGCAGCCCATTATTGCATCAACGTGTACTGTATAGTTATCTCTAAATGGATGACCAAAAAAGCAAAGACAAGGAGATACAGATTGAGACAGTGGGATTACCAAATGTGACCACAGATGCACAGATGGTCGTCCAGCTGAGGATGAAAGAACAAACCACACACACATATGCAAGCACAGATGCTCAGACAGAAGGAGATCCGTTAAATGGTAACACACACTCTTTCAGACACACACA
Source organism: Ancistrus triradiatus (assembly GCA_025084515.1). Lineage (NCBI taxonomy): Eukaryota > Metazoa > Chordata > Actinopteri > Siluriformes > Loricariidae > Ancistrus > Ancistrus triradiatus. Next base: position 81,444 of record JAJAGP010000442.1, on the reverse strand, counting down.
CACACACACCTGGTGACCTCCTGCTCGAGGAGGGAGACGTTGGGCACATAGAACATCACCCCGAAGAACAGCATAGGCTCATTGCCAAACTTATCCAACTGCTTCTTCAGCGGCTTTTCCAGCTCCACCCATCTCTGTACCTGAGCTTTAGAGTGGAACCACAAGCCAAAATAATGTGTCTGCAGAAACACACAGAAAGAAAAAGACATGAACCAGTAATAAACACTGTGTGCAATTTGTAGAAAATACATGAACTAATTAGGACTCATAATAACAATATTTTCTCCTACTGACATCAGTGGTTTGGGAATATGGTAGGAAAGCATGCCCACATATATAGAGGCAGTGACTGAAGTCAAGAACTGAAACCAGGATCCTGGACCTGTTTTGTACCAACACTACTGCTGCTCCACCCCAGCACTGCATCATTTTACATCATCATTAAGCACTCTCTTGCATCACACTGTATATTGTAAAATAAATTCCTTTACATGTCTAAATCAGAACAAATTAATCACAGTGAAGCAACTAATGTGGCGTCTAGGTTCATATGTCTACGCATAATTGCACACAATGGGGAAAGTATTAACAGAATAAAACAAACAAACAAACAAACAAAAAAACTTAACAGAATATAAATAAAATCAAAATAACTGGGTAAATGGCTAAGATTACATCATTTAAAGGTTTTGAATGTCTGTTTAGATTAATTTTCGATTCATTAATAGATCCTATATTTATGTTTTTCATAAAACCATAGCAAAGCTTAATTGGTGATTGGCAAGAGCTGTGTAAAGATTAGTACATTTAAAAGAAACAGTTGTCCTGGACATTGCACTTCACTGATGTCTGCTGCCATAATAACATAATACATGCATACATAGTAATGTGTGCTGCACAACAACATAATATATGAGTTCTCATCCAAGCCATGGACACCCAACAAATAACTAAGATCTTCCTAAAGTTAAAAACCTATGAATGTTTCAGAGGCTTTCCAGAAGCACATCTGATAAAGCCTAATTCAGCCTTAAGCCTTATATTATCAGATCTGTGTATGGATTGGATTCGGCCCAACAAACAATTTCATGTAATAATAATAAGTAACTCTAGGACAATGTTACAGAATGATTGCTTTAGTATTACATAACGAATGCATGCCACATTCAAGACACTGGCAAGACATCATAATCAAAAATATCTAAATATCTAAAAATATCTCGAGTGAACATATTGCTACATTTTGCAACGTTCCTTACAACTTAATAAACCCAATCTCAAGCTTGATGCTTTTAAAGTGGTTTCCATTCCTCTAAACACTGGCTTGATCAAGATGATTACAGCTCATTATAAAACATTTAAGAATTAGTGAGCACTGGCTCCGACAAGCTACATAATTTAATTTATTTATTCATCAAACCTCAGATCCTGTCTGCTTTGAAACACACCTGTGCACACACACATCAAATGAGTTGTTTTGCTTACAGTGTTGTGCAATCGCTCATACCAGCCCATCAGACAAGTTTGCTCCTGTTTAATGGGCGTATTGGAAGATATGAGACGTCATGACATATTTTACACCTTAGCTCTTATAGACATTATTAATAGGGATTCAAGCCACCCCGTTCCCCAGAACAGCTTTGATCTGTCTTTCTTGATAGACTTCCAAACTTGTCCTAAATGTTTTCGGCAGGATGTCGTATAATTTTTAGTTAGAAAGCTATCCAGTAGTTGATAGACGAAAGAGATCCAGAACTGTTTAATTCTGGTGAGGCCATGGGACTCTTGACCTTATCCCGGTGTTCACTAAACCACCAAACAGGATGAGGAAAGAGTGTTTGCACCACAGGGCTTGCACCTATTCCTGTTAAATTTCCTCATGTCTGTTGGCTCATATACAGTGATGCAAAGCAATCACTGTACATAATTATTCCCATGATAGCTGTCCATATCCTAAGGCTCACCCATTGTACTGTTGGCAGCAGATATTGTGGGTGGAATGTTCCTTCAAACATAAATTCATATAGACTTAATAAAAATTGTACACTTTGATTTATCAGACATATTTACTTTTCCATTGCTCAGAGTCCAGCGTTTGTGCCCATTAATTCTGGTTTGTGAAGCTCACCAAGAACAGTTTGTTGAAACTGGTTCATAGAGGTGATCATTCAGTTCTGTGATTATATGTAACTACACTTTTATTCACATTCATTTATCTATTTATTTCTTCATTCATTAATTTAATTCATTTGTTTGCTCTTGATGAAAAAAAGCAATTTTGCAGAACTAACCACTTCTAATAAGTAGAACTAGAATTATAACACTATAGAGTTTAAAGTGTTTAAAAACTAAATATAACTGCTATTATTCGATTATTTCCTCAATATTTTTCAAAATATTATACAACAATATAATCTGTGTGTGTGTGTATGTGCGCGTGTGCAAGTGTAAGTGTGTGGGATACCCGGGGGCGAAAACTGTGCCCTTAATCAACACACCTCAGATTAACAACACTGCCTTACCTTTGATCTAACTGATGTCATCAAAGAGCACACACATTTAGGCTCTTTATACAATTTATACAATTATACTAGGCATACAAACACACCTCTGTTCATGTTTCTTAAGTCCAGAAATTATTCAGTTCCAAAGAAAAAAGTGAAAAACATCTTTTCTTTCAAATGTCATATTTTTTTTAGAATTAGGTACAACTATGTATTTACAAAATAAACTTGATTCAATTCACAGACAACTCACAATAAACAGTCGGACATACTAAATGCAGCAATTCAACAAAATCTTTAGAAAATCTGCTAATTAATGCTAATGTTAATAAAACTAATTAGGGCCTGAGCGCCATAGAAGCAAAGCCCTATTGTTTCCCAAATGAAGATGATGATAATTATTATTATTATTGTTTTTTTTCTTAATCTTCTTCTTCAAGACTTTTTTTCTCTTTTGTTCAAGAGCTTTTTCAAAGATGGTTCCCATGGGCGAAAATGAACGCCACCATATGTCATTGATTGTCACTGAATCAGGCGATCAGGCATATAGTTGAGCCTACATGCATCCAATCTGGTAGGAATATGAGTCTTGCCAAGACTAAAAAAATAATGCACAGTATGTATATTGACATCCCCAAAAAGAAATGAGCTATTTTGGATTTTTTGCATTTCGACATAACTTTTAAACACACTCCCAGGCATTCATGTCAGATTAAATTACAAAGGGATCTTTTCATATCTTGCACTGTGTTGAAATTGTTGAGTTTGTTGCTTCAAAAATCCATAGCTTGATATGGCTCAAACTTCAGAAGTTATTCAATACGAAGGTTATGATGAGTTCACATGTCCAAAGTGACACAAAAGGTGGCCCTTTCACCAACAGTTCCAATTTAAACCTCACATATCCTGGTAGGGGTGTGTGTTACTGACAAAAAATTATATCTTGATAAATCCTGGGATTTTGCCAATAACGATAATTACATGACACTTCTAAAGTATTCCAAAGTTGGTTGAGTCCATCTCTCTCAACCACCTGAACTGGCACCATCTCTTTTACAATGTAATTGGTAACAGCATTTGTTATGTCTTGCCATCTGTAACTTTTCTTGTCATAAGGCACTTCTTTGCAGAATGATTCCGCTAAGGTTTGCTGAGTGTGTTTTTGTGCTGGTACCTTGGCCTGTTTAGGCCTATCATGGACAGCTGACTCCCGAAGTTCTTCATATTCTACTATGGTTGGGTATCGTTTTCAATTTATTGATTCTGATTCCAATTCTGCTTATCCATTCCAGTTCTTATTGATTCCATTTTTTATTCCAAATTGGTGAAAAAGCTGAAAAATGTTTAGGTATTGTGGATACGGCTAATGCAGCATTTGGGCTAAGAGACTGCACTTGGTCGAACATGGCACACTGCTGAAATTCAATCTCCAACTTTTCCACACACTGAAATTTGTCTTTTTGTTTTCTCTCTTTTTGTTTTGTCTCTTTGTTTCTCTCTGTTTGGAGCTCTACCTGAGGTCCATAATCCACTAATGGTATAGCAGAGCGTACCAAAACATACCATGTGATGACATGATGCGCTGACCTTGGCAGATAGGCACCACCTTAAAGATGTATTTTTGCACTAATCATGGTTGTGTATTAGAAGCATAAAATGCATTAGTAGAAACATATAAGTGGAATCAAAATTCTATTTTTAATGGGTACCAGGTTTTTGGAAATTTGTGAACTTTTAAGGTGTGCTTTTGACTGTTTTTTTGCAAAGCGAATGACATTCTCGGTAGTGTCTGCTGGCCCATCATTAAAACAACAATTAAGATTATTGTAGGTAATACATACAGTGGGCCAAAAACGTTTTTAGTCAGCCACTGATTGTGCAAGTTCTCCTACTTAGAAAGATGAGAGAGATCTGCAATTTTCATCATAGGTACACGTCAACTATGAGAGACAAAATGAGAAAAAAAAAAAATTCAGGAAATCACATTGTAGGATTTTTAAAAAATTCAATTCTAATTCATGGTGGAAAATAAGTATTTAGTCACCCACAAGCAAGCAAGATTTCTGGCTCTCACAGACCTGTAACTTCTTCTTTAAGAAGCTCTTCTGTCCTCCACTCGTTACCTGTATTAATGGCACCTGTTTGACATCGTTATCTGAATAAAAGACACCTGTCCACAACCTCAAACAGTCAGACTCCAAACTCAACCATGGCCAAGACCAAAGAGCTGTTGAAGGACACCAGGAAGAAAATTGTAGACCTGCACCAGGCTGGGAAGAGTGAATCTACAATAGGCAAGCAGGTTGGTGTGAATAAATTAACTGTGGGAGCAATTGTAAGACATACAAGACCATTGATAATCTCCCTCGATCTGGGGCTTCACGCAAGCTCTCATCCCGTGGGGTTAAAATAATCATCAGAACGGGGAGCAAAAATCCCAGAACTACACAGAGGGACCTGATGAATGATCTGCAGAGAGCTGGGACCAAAGCAACAAAGCTACCATCAGTAACACACTACACCGAGAGGGACTCAGATCGTGCAGTGCCAGGCGTGTCCCCCTGCTTAAGCCAGTACATGTCCAGGCCCATCTGAAGTTTGCCAGAGAGCATATGGATGATCCAGAAGAAGATTTGGAGAATATCATGTGGTCAGATGAAACCAAAATAGAACTTTTTGGTTTTTGAGTTGCGCACTGCTTGGGCAATGAAGGAGTGGCTCTGTAAAAAGCATTTCAAGTGGCCTAGCCAGTCTCCAGACATCAACCCCATCGAAAATTTGTGGAGGGAGTTGAAAGTCCGTGTTGCCCCAAAACATCACTGCTCTCGAGGGGATCTGCATGAAGGAATGGGCCAAAATACCAGCTACAGTGTGTGCAAACCTGGTGAAAACATATAGGAAACGTTTGACCTCTGTCAATGCCAACAAAGGTTATGTTACAAAGTATTGAGTTGACCTCTTCATATTGACCAAATACTTATTTTCCATTTTTCGCATTCTGTCTCTCATAGTTGAAGTGTAGCTATGATGAAAATTACAGACCTCTCTCATCTTTCTAAGTAGGAGAACTTGCACAATCAGTGGCTGACTAAATACTTTTTTACCCCACTGTATCACAAACTCCCATATCCTGTTCAAGGTGACATGGAAGTCACCTATCTCACTGGGCACAAATGAAAGTGCTTCCTGAATGTGAACTGCCGGTCCCTGTAACCATGCCACTCAAGCTTAATGTTGCATGCCTAGCCCAGGGTTTGAACCCAGATCCGATTCTAAAGGTCGCTCTTTCCTCCTCATTCATTTTCATACCTGCTTCATCATTCAATCATTTGAATCATTTCAATCCAGCTCTAACCCATATATTTGGAATGCGGGAGGAAACTGGAGCACCTGGATGAAACCCATGTAGACATTGGAAGAACATACAAACTCCACATGTGGGTTGATTGGGTTGGATCGGGGCCGGCAAACAACCCAGGAATCTCTATGAGGCAACAGAGCAAACCAGTGGTGCACCATGCCAACCTGTTTTTCATGAAACAGTAAATTCAAATAGCAAAACTGAAATGAAAACTAGTCAGCTGTATACAGGCCATTCTGCCAACTTAGTTAAGACTGTGGTCCCACAGTAACAACACAAATATGTATTCAGACATATTTACAAGGATTACGTTGTAATCTATTTAAATCCAAGGCAAAGCCAGTAATAAGCTAAATGCACACAAAATCATTATTTATACGGTGTGTTGTACTGGGAGATGGCTGTCCCAAATTCTAACCTCTAAATGTCAGCTTGTGAAAATAATACTTTCAGTGTTTCAGTGTTCAGACTTTTTCAGTGTTGTCATTTGAACATTGTTGGAGCATGTTTTAATTTCTCTAGTCATCATATTAACTTTTTAATTTAACTTTATTCAATAAATTTAAATTTTATCACTAAATGCCATTTAGTGATAAAATTTAGGCACTACCATTTAGGCACTACCAAAAAATGAAGTCCAAAGGTTTACTCTTATTTTATCCACACCCCTGCATTTTAGCTCATGTACCTCATGTGATGAGTATCGAGTCTGAAAATCATTGGGTAACCTTAATTTTAAACACATTTTTTTAAATTAAGATTTTGTGTTTTAATGAAAACTATTATGACTGTGTTTGTGAATATACCTAAGCTTTGTTTGCTAGGCATGTACTGGCTAGATTTTTTTGAGACATGTTCAAAGCTAGCTAAAATTGTCATTATGAACAAGTCAGTACTGAAAAATGTGGTAAAGTTTTGGGAGAGATTAGAAAAGAGATTAGAAAACAATATAAAAATCAAAGCATGTTTGGTATTTTTAGCCAAATAAATCAAATAAACTAAATTTAACAAAGACCTTTGAGGTGGTGCTGAGGTCTAAGACTATCCAAACAGTGTGGTGTTGCAGTTGGCTCTGGGAGACTGGATGGGGGAGTCGGCCCCTATTGCCCTAATGCTGCAACAGCAACCCCTACTCATTTCTGCCATGGATCTGCACCTCATTCAAGGTGCATGCACACCTACAGGCTTTGGATTCCAGAGATAAGCTCCAGAGTCCCCTGAAACCCTGACCAAGATAAGTGGGTTAAAATGTGACAATAAAAATAACAAAACTATTCAGTAAAGCATGGAAAACAAATATAAGCAATATTAAATAAATATAAGCAAACTTTCTTAACATATAAACAACATATATTTTGGTAAAACATACAATATATAACTGTTAGTAAAATGTTAATACAAATAATATTTAAACACACTTTAAGTAAAGTGGTGCTTGAAAGTTTGTGAACCCTTTAGATTTTCTATATTTCTGCATAAATATGACGTAAAACATCATCAAATTTTTACACAAGTCCTAAAAGTAGATAAAGAGAACCCAGTTCAACAAAGGAGACAAAAATATTATACTTGGTCAATTATTTATTGAGGAAAATGATCCAATATTACATATTAATGAGTGGCAAAAGTATTGTGAACCTCTAGGATTAGCAGTTAATTTGAAGGTGAAATTAGTCAGGTGTTTTCAATCAATGGGATGAGGTGTGAGTGGGCACCCTGTTTTATTTAAAGAACAGGGATCTATCAAAGGCTGCTCTTCACAACACATTTGTGGAAGTGTATCATGGCGCAAACAAAGGTGATTTCTGAGGACCTCAGAAAAAAAGCTATTGATGCTCATCAAGCTGGAAAAGGTTACAAAACCATCTCTAAAGAGTTTGGACTCCACCAATCTACAGTCAGACAGACTGTGTACAAATGGAGGAAATTCAAGGCCATTGTTACCCTCCCCAGCAGTGGTCAACCAACAAAGATCACTACAACAGCAAGGCGTGAAATAGTTGATGAGGTCAACTAAGACCCTCTAATCTATCTAATATTAATGTTCATGAGTTCACCATCAGAAGAACACTGAACAACAATGGTGTGCATGAATGGGTTGCAAGGAGAAAGCCGCTGCTCTCCAAAAAGAACATTGCTGCTCATCTGCAGTTTGCTAAAGATCTTGTGGACAAGTCAGAAGGCTATTGGAAAAATGTTTTGTGAGTGGTTGAGACAAAAATAGTTTCTTGTTTTTAACTTTTTGGTTTAAAAAAAATCATTATGTTTGGAGAAAGGAAAACACTGCATTCCAGCATAAGAACCTTATCCCATCTGTGAAACATGGTGGTGGTAGTATCAATGATTTGGGCCTGTTTTGCTGCATCTGAGCCTGGGCAGCTTGCCATCATTGATGGAACAATGAATTCTGAATTATATCAGAGAATTCTAAAGGAAAATGTCAGGACATCTGTCCATGAACTGAATCTCAAGAGAATCTGGGTCATGCAGCAAGACAACGACCCTAAGCAGACAAGTTGTTCTGCTCCAAGGTTAAGGAAGAATAAAGTTAATGTTTTGGAATGGCCAAGTCAAAGTCCTGACCTTAATCCAATCGAAATGTTGTGGAAGGACCTGAAGTGAGCAGTTACCGTGAGGAAACCCACCAACATTTGAGTTGAAGCTCTTTTGTATGGAGGAATGGGCTAAAATTCCTCCAAGCCTGTGTGCAGGACTGATCAACAGTTACAGGAAACATTTAGCTGCAGTTATTACTGTACAGGGGGGTCACACCAGATACTGAAAGCAAAGGTTCACATACTTTTGCCACTCACTAATATGTAATATTGGATCATTTTTCTCAATAAATAAATGACCAAGTATAATATTTTTGTCTCATTTGTTTAACTGGGTTCTCTTTATCTACTTTTAGGACTTGTGTGAAAATCGGGTGATGTTTTGGGTCATATTTATGCTGAAATATAGAAAATTCTAAAGGGTTCACAAACTTTCAAGCACCACTGTATTTGCTTTTTGCTTGATTTGAACTAAAACCAGAAATACATTTGGTATAAAAATATAAAAAATACCAAAGCAAAGCATTTTGCCCCAGCTTTTCCTGGTCAGGATGTGGGGGATGGTCTGGAGCCGAAATTCACTGGCTACAGACAGAGATGCACCCTAGACAGGGTGCCTGTCCACCTCAGGGTCCCATGAACTCACCATCCTATCTTCACTTTGTAAGCACCACCCAGAATTCAGACCCTGGCTCTTAGAGATAGAGTCAGAGTTACAGGAACTTTGACAAGCTTGACTGAACCAGTTCCACAGAATGATCTACACGTTCTCTTTTTTGTCACACATAAGCAGGCAATAGAAAAGTCAAGGCAAAGCCTCCAAACAACAAAATGTTTAAATAGCCTGCTATACGTATCAACCAATTAATCTCAATCAATCCAATTTTATCGACAATCTAGGGTTACGTGTGGTCAATAATGTGTAACTTGAAGGGTAGTGTGTGAAAAAATACAGTGTTTCTATAAAGCAAAACTTACACAACAGATATTTGCCAGAAATTGTGATTTTGTGTAAAGCAGGTGATAAAATCAATAATTCCTAAACAAGGGAAACACAAGACTGCACAGGGCTGTATATTGAATTTCTAATGGTATTACTCATGCGATTTGTCTCTGTGAATAAAACATTCCACCCTTTAATATCAAAATGGTTTGTTGACACACTTAGAAGTCATAAACCAGTCCAGCTTCTAGAAGCAGCTGCCAGAGAGAGCTTCTAATAAGATCCTAATACAACAACCTTGATAATTGCAATGAGCTTTGCAAGAGCAGGCTGTTGGTTCATGAGATGCCTACAATGCTGGCATTACTCAATTACTTTTGTGGAAGAAAGGTGTGGTAACAAGGTGAGATTTTACTGCCAAAAGTAGAAGGTAGGTGTAACTCTTTCAGGTCTGGAGGATTTTATGTGGTCTCATGGAAATGACAAACCGCAGACCAAATGATAGTAACTACACTATTCAACTGATAATATTTTGACTAATTTTACGAAGCACTAATTGATTTAGCTTAGCTAATTCAGTGCTGGGCGATAATAGCCTCAAATAAACATCACAATGAATTGAATATTTACCACAATTATGATTAATGAACTTTTTTTGTTGTTGTTTTGGGTGTTCTAGTTTTTTAGTTTTTTTTGTTTTTTGTTTTTCTCGCTCCCAAAGCTCACTGATGAGGTTTTTACTGTAAATAAGTACAACCATTAAAGATAGAACATTTTTTTCTAATAAAATAGTGCATATTTCCATTTCCATGTCCATGGTTTTCATCAGAGGAGAAGGAACAATGAACTACTTATGGTTATTTATTTAATATTTCAACCAATCGTAGCAAAGATCACTTGAAAGTTCACTAAAAGTAGAAAATAAATAACTTACATTTATTGCAAATGTAAGAGATTTTAAATAATGCCATGTGAAAAGTAGAAAATGACATATTTTAAATATTGCCATGTGCAGTTTTAACGAGGTGTTTAAACCAACTGAGCTCCAGCACAGCTAAGGGAGATATACACCTCGCATTACCAAAATGACGTCCATTATTTCTTTCCAAATTGAATCCTTTTCATATTGTGTAGTGATTCTAAAAGCTTGTGTTATTGACAGCTGCTCTGTGGAGGCATTTATTTGTCAGTCTCTCTCTGTTTTTTGAGCCATGCACTGTTCATATTTGGTAACGTGATTGTGCTTAAAGTGTTGAAGCGATTGGCGCCACTACTGTTATTCACTTTTCTGTAGTGTTTACGACTTCTTTTTGTTCAGTCTCATCTTCTCTAAAGCCAAAATGAGTACATATGGTATCATTTAGGGGTGGACAATATGACAATAATTTATCGTATCGTGATAAATTCTGTTCGTGATAGACAAAAAATGCATTTCTGAGCATATCGAGGATATTGTCAGTGCTTAAAGAACACTGAAAAACTTGCATGTTTCATTATAAAGAGTGCAATTAGTCCTGTTTATTTGGATGTGCAGCGTGTTGTACATAAAAATTACTTTACTAAGTATGGGATAATATTTGAATAGTACTTTCTAAGCATCTGTCGATACTGATGCATTTTGTCTAAGATTAATGTATCGTGATAAATATTGTGTATTGTGAAAATATATTTAAATATTGTAATATAATATTTTTACCATGTCAGCCAGCCATAGTACAATTTGATTTGTTTTAAACACATCTTTGATTAAAATATAGCAATACTAGATTCTTATATGAGTGTGTCTGTGCAAGCTTGTTTATGCACTAAAATCTTGAGCTGTGCGGCCCATAATTCCATGGGAGAGAGCAAGGGTGTCTCGCTGCAGATTTACAGCGTTAAGAACGTCTCGAGAAATTTCACAACATGATAATAATATGCTTGCAGACTGTATACGAGCTCAGTCAGCACATGCATATGATACTGCTGAAACATATAGCTTAAGGATGAATACATTACTGCAGAGAAAGAAGCAGTACTCCAAACTTGAGAAGATTAGGAAATCTGATCTGCTCCACTCAAGCAGCCCAGAGCGATGTGTTGTGATCAAAGGCGCTGACACTAAGCACACTGTTTTAACGAGTTTTTACACACAAGCCAAGACTCCTGCAACACCCTGCATGAAATGAGATCACGAAAAAAAAGCAGTCTACAAACTCAAATTGTAGTTATGCAAACCCTCACTGTACCTGTTGCCCAAAGGATGTTGGTTAGTAAAGCTGCAGTCATGCTTGCTCTTGTTTGCAATATTCACACAAACTTTTCTATTGAATTTGCTACAGTCAATTTTTTTTTCAGTCAAACTTTCAAAAGTTAGCTTAACAAAACTTCAGACATCTTGCCAAATTCGTGTTTATTTATAGTAATTGATTTAGTTTCCAGGCCGACATGCTGGCTCAGTGAGTAGCACTGTCGCCTGACAGCTAGAAGGTCATGGGTTCAATACCCAGATGGGATGGTCTGGGTGCTTTTTGTGTTGAGTCTGCATGTCCTCCTCATATCCCTGTTTACTCCGGGTACTCCGGTTTCCTCCCACAGTCCAAAGACATGGCTGTTAGGTTAATTGGTGTCTCTAAAGTACCCTTAGTGTGTGTGCCCTACGATGGATTTGTGCCCTTTCTAGGGGTGTTCCTGCCTTGTGCCCTGTGCCACCAACTAGGCACAGGCTCTTCCGCGACCCTGAACTAGGATAAAGCGTAGAGAGTGAGTGAGTGAATGAGTGTTTTATTTTCCTAAATCAGTTTAAAAGAACTCAATTGCATTCATAAACATACTATTTATAAAATTATTAAAATTAAAATATTTATAAAAATATTTTAACTGAAGTTCCACACATGATTAATCTGAAGTAAACAATGTTAATAAGACCAGCACCTGTTGTGTTTTGTATGCTGTTTAGGTGAGTATGTTGGTCACCACATCAACGTCTATGAACCAAACACTTGCATCAGAACTTCACTACTTCATTATGTACACCTTGCTAGTAGTACCAGACTGAACCACCTTTAGAACTGCCTTAATTCTTCATGGCATAGATTCAACAATGTGCTGTAAACATTACTCAGAGATCTTGGTCCATATTGACATGATAGCATCATCCTGGATTTTCTTTCTCATTTTGTCTCACATAGTTGAAGTGTACCTATGATGAAAATTACAGACCTCTCTCATCTTTCTAAGTCAGAGAACTTGCAGAATCGATGACTGACTAAATACTTTTTTGCCCCACTGTACTCCAAAGAAGACGGTAAGTCATACATCACTACAGGCACTGAATGCACTAAAATCAAACTATTATATTACCGGGCTTAAATGGTACACGACACAATTAAAAGCAAACACTGTGAGCTTTTATTAACTACTAAAAAGACATACACACATAAAATAGATCACAGATGTACAAGAACCCAAAATTAAACAGACCAGCGAGCCGCAGGTTAAACCTTTGGAACAGGAAACAAACATGTTAGCAATTGAGTGCATTTAAAGATCCATACACACATGAACTGAATTCTGAATTAATGTTAGTCAAAGCACTGAACTGTTCATGTGTGTGTTTCTGTTTGTGCCGTTGTCACCGTCACAAGGGCACAAATGTAAGCTACATGTGACCAGAACAGAATCGGTTATATGAGACTGATCGGCCAATCACCAGTCACAGCCAATCACACTGAAAACTGACTGATTCCTGTCACCGGCCGATTGATCAGTGCATGCCGCCCTATGCTTGCTCAATTTGTGATTGGCCTTAGATATTAGAAGAAATTGTAAAGCTGCTTTGAGACAATGTTCCATTGTAAAAAGTGCCATATAAATAAATCTGACTTTACTGTGAAGGCCATCTGAGTACAGAGACCTCATTATGTTCAAGAAACCAGTTTGAGATGATTTGAGCCTTGTAACATGGCTGCAGAAGATGAGTAGTCATAAAGGGACAGACATGGTCAGTAGAAATACTCAGATAGGCTGCGGCGTTTCAACAACGTTCAGTTGGTATTAAGGGACCTAAAATGTGCCAAGAAAATATCGCCCACACCATTACACCACCACCACCATTGTTACAAGGCATGGTGGATCAGTGCTTTCATGCCAAATTCTGACCTTACCATCTGAATGTTGTAGCAGAAATCAAGACTCATCAGACCAGGTAAGTGTATTCCAATCTTCTATTGTCCAATTTCAGTAAACCTGTGCAAACTGGCCTCAGTTGCTCTTCTTAACTGATAGGAATGGCACTCGGTGGGTCTGCTTCAAGGTTCAATTGGTGCATTCAGAAATGCTCCTCTGCAAACGTTGGTTGTAACGAGTGATTATTTGAGTTACTTCTACTTTTCTATCAGCTTGAATCAGTCTGGCCATTCTCCTCTGATCTCTGGCATCAACAAGACATCTTTGCCCAGAGAACTGTTGCTCACTGGCTATGTTCTCTTTTTTGGATCACTCTCTGTAAAATTGCTGCAATGTAACTGGCTGACTAGATATTTGTATTAAGGGGAAGTTGAATAGGTGTAATCTCAAACAAACTGTAGAACCCCACCAAGTACATACAAGAAGTATCATATATTGCATCTTTATACTGTATATGGCCATACCTGTGTTATTTATATATTTACATACATAAAAGTATACAATGGAAACGTTTGCCAAACAGGTATATTTACTGTGGTTCATTGGTCACACACACACACTCTACTCATGAAAGGATACACAGAACTTACCCTATAAATAAGTTGGATTGGATTATTAAATGTAATGTTACATGAAATAATCCAACTACGTGCATCTGTTTTAACCACTGTAACGGTATTACAGTATATTCATGTACACACATAAGCTAACCTTTACATAGGAAAAAAAGACAAGCCAAAATGTTGCCTACCAAGGACAAAATAATGAACATGTCAATTTCTACATAAATGGAAAATAAGCTATAATGTAAATACATATTGAAATTCCAATGTTAAAAGAAAATACTATTGTGTTCAATAGCAAATTGCCCCAGGTATGACAGCTCAGTATATATTAATTAAATAGATATTTAGATATTTAACATACTGAAAATACACAATTAAATTAGAACACTTAGATTCATTGACAGCTTGTTAATTTTTAAATTACATCTAATTTCATAATTCCTGTGCCAGTTGTAATGGGTGGAGAGAACGTTTTGTCATGGATAATTAAGTACTCAGCACATCATACCAGAAATATTCTAGTGCAACCCTATTTAACGAGCACAGCAGAATGGTTGGGCAGTTGGTTGCTAAGTAGATATAAAGAGCCCAGCCAATCACTGCAGCCTGTATGAAATTCTACATGTACAAACCATATAAGGTAACATATACTATATTTCATCCATATATGTGCCATTTCCTTGGCATATATTAGCATACATGCATAACACATATAGATATACATATCATGTATGTTGATAAATGGACAATATCGGTGGCATACTTGAAAACAATACATTTGAAAAGTAAATACATGAATTAATTTATTGTCATGTTCATATTACACTGTGTGGAGCAAATGCCTCACAAGAACAGAAAGATTTAGATTTTTTTTTACCTTGTAGGGACATTTTGCTGGTCCCCATGGGGGAAAACTGCTTTTTTACAGAGAGTGCAACTTTCTTTTGAAAGTCCCCACAAGCATAGTGAGACAAGCCTGTATATGTGTTTGTTTTGTTTTGTTTTTTAACATGGAAGGAAGCTATAAAAACATTCCCTGAATAAAGGAACATACAAAAACAAATAGCTTAGCAAGGGAAAAGCTACACTGTATCTTATACTTGTCATCAAGATTTATTTCAAGAAACTGTTTGAAAAGTTAGATAACACTATGTAACACAAGTTTTGTTCCCAGCTTTTTAATGTTATATTCCAATTTCTTATGTCTAAAACAAATTAAAAACTGCTTACATTCATCATAAACTTCGCTTTTGTGACCACGGCAACGAAAATTATGAATTTTTATTATAAGCAAAACAGGTCACCAACAGGCATGCCGAAGTATGCTTTGTAGGCCTCACACATCTTAGCAGATGCTTCCACAGAGTACTTTTTTTGCTCTTGTCTTTATAAAATGGCCACATACATAGCAAAAATGCGTCTGCTGGATGTATGCAACCTCTTTGATGCCATCTAAATGGACTAAGTTGCTGTGACTGTAAGAAAAAAGGATGTCTCTCCAAACTCGATAAAAATTGTCAATCTTTATTCCATGCAGTTTATCAAAGTACAGGGAGTGTACTGAGGATTCAGCAGAGCAAGACCTGATCACCGGTAGGGGTAGCAGAAGAGTAACACACAATATATACATTTGAAAGTAAGTGGTCCTTCCTAAGCTCCTCCTGTAATGGGATGTGTGGGGTGAAGTGTGAATACTGTCGTTATCAGAATCTGAATAGAGAATGAATTCACACCTGTCTGTCTAGGTCAATTCCCCTTTGTCTGTGATGGCTGTTGCCCACTTACTATGCAATCCCAATCAATTAGATGATGTCTCTCCGTCTCTCAGGAAGGGCTATAGTGGCCCTATATAACCGTAGTTATACAGCTACCTACAATTCTGTACAGTCCCAGAAAGTTCTAGATAATTCTGGACAGTTCTAGAAACTTCTTGATAGTTCTCCCAATTCCAGAAGCTTCTTAAGTATCTTGAAATATGGCAAATATCCTTAACAATAGATCAATTTCAAAATATCATTGTGCTGACCACAAAAGCAAAGTTTACAGGGAATAATAACTTTTTTCTATTCATTTAGGGTACAAACAATCAGGAAAACACACTTAACAACTGGGAACAAAAAATTTTTTGAGAATTGTTACATGGTGTAATTACACTGAAATTTAGTAGCAAATGTATGCACATATGTTGCAAATATAAAGTACAATTATATGTGTAATTATCTATATTTAATGTGCTTTACTTGTTAGAGCATAATGCTGTAGATTCCCCTAAAATTCACAACATCTGGGTGAACTACAGTGAACTTCACATGGGTAAATATGGGTTATAAGGATGTCCAAGTTTATTTAACTTATTCTCAAATATATGAGATAAATCTAAATTTTTAGATGTAATCTTTTTAAAGCTAATCTTTTGTTTTATTTACTTCCCAAGGTTACTGAGTCTACTATTCACTAGTATTTACGTCAGTAGATTGGGATGGCCATATGAAATGTTTGAGTCATCTTGGGGGATATCAAAGTATGTTGTAAATAACTGTCTTCCTGCAAGCTCTGACCGCAGCCCTGCTACAGCTTCATAGTAAAGAAAGTCATAATTCCTTTGTGAAATGATGTGTTTGAACTTGACAAAAAGTATAAATATTAATATGATGAACTGGGGGACTTACTGTCTTAGTTACTGGGGCCCTAAGCTTAATTAAGAAACGTAAGACTCACTTTTCATAAAGCAATTTTAAAAACAACAACAAAAATATTGCAATACAGGCGCTCCTTGGATCACGATATCTCGGTTTACTATATCTCGACTTTACAATGAGAATCCGATAACACACATAAACACACATTCAGCATAAAATGCATTCTGAATTTTCAATTTTGATTTTCCGACAGGCGAGCAATATACAGTATGACACTCTCCTGCAGACAGCAGCCAGCTGACTGAGTTGATGGGTTTATCAGAACATTACCCTGTTGTAAATTCAGGAGCATCTGCAATCAGCTAATTAGAACTACATTATTTATCAAAGGGGCACCCAAATATCACTATATAATTGGAGTGTAACACATTTCTACCCTTACCATACTAAATCAAATTAGAAATCTAATGTGTAGTAGATTATTGAATATGAATTAAATCAATACCACATTCACTGTATTAACTAAGATTTCTTAGTCTCCTTTATTTTAAAGCGTATTCCGGGTTTTTTTTTTTGACAAATTTGACAGAATGCAATGGTTGAGTGACAATTTACCATTGTATTGGTTTAGTGGTTGTTTGATTTGATTGTATGGTGTTTGTGTTGTCTTACCTCTCTCAGTTCTAGGCGCTGAGCAACTGCCTCTAAACACTCCTGACCCGTGCCCTCCACTGACAGTGTGCACTCGATCAGATGGCTGTCCAGCAGGCGAATGCGAATCACAAAACAGTTCTTACTCAGGACATTGTAGCGCCTCGTACGAGGCAGTTTAGGCAGCTTGAATGGCATGACTTGACAGGGTCACATAAAGGCCAAGGGAGTCAAAAGATGAAGCACAGGGATGGTCCACATCCCCAATTGAAGAAGTGCATTTTGGATAGGTGTAGTCCCATTCTGAGAGGCAGGGAGACAGGAAGAAAAATCCTGAGAGCTGAAAGTTGACATGGGGAAACAGAGGAAAAAGTTACTGAATGTAGGTTTCAGCAGTATGGCAAAAACATCATGTCATGATTTTTCTATGGCATGTTTTTTTCACCACTGTTGCAATATCTGACTTTCTGTGTACTCTCTGCGAGGCTGAACATGTTTGTTGTGTTTCCACCAGACATGCCAATCTTGTCTCGTGTAGTTCAAAAAATTTGCGTTGGTGTCCACTGTGAAAAATCCAAACCAGGTTCAAATAACTGATGATGAACTTATTTATGTAAGAGCTCCTATGTGTGTTTCCAAAGAAATACAAGGACAGTATGTATCCTACAGACTTACCCACTATATGTTATTACGAACACAAGCTGGATGAAGTAGCAAATAGAGGAGCTTCTGGTTGTTAAAACACACTGGGATGCCATATCAGCGAGTGTGTTTACATGCACTTAAAAATCCGATCATAGTCACATTCCTGAAGTTATCCAATTATTCAAATGGTCATGTATCCAGCATTCCCCAATCTAGAAATCAGATTAAGAAATTTGATAAAGAGAGCTAGATTTTATCTCAGTAACCTGATTTCGTAAAGCGTGTATTGCCATACTATGATTTCTATTGAGTTTCTCAGTCACACAACAGAGTAACACAACAGAGAAACATGATTTCCAGATGCACTTATTCTAAGAATGACTTTGCTAACTTTGGGTGTCCCTACATAAATCTGGGGACGTATTCATGAAGATTCTAAGAAACCCTCTTACAGAGTTCCAGTGTTGTGCGTGAACGAGTTCAAAAGAACGCGTTCATTGAACACGCTCATTTTTTCGTGAACGTTGAACTGAACGCAACACATTTTTTAATAAAGAACTTGAACGTGAATTAGTTCACATTATGTGTCATGAACGGCAGACATCACTGTAATGAACGTTGGAATTTGTTTTCCATTGAAAACTGAGTGACATCTGTTTTCTCTTTTGAAACGCAACGAGTGAAAGTTCCTCCCTCCTGTATTCTCGCTGGTGCCGCTTAAATCATGTATCACCAGACAGAAATGGTTTGACATTGTGTGCGCAATGCATTGCGGGCAAGGTAGTGTCCGGCTGAGACTAGTTAACATACTGGCTAGTTAATAACATACTGGCTTCCGCACGACGTTACCCATGATGAATTGCAGCAGAGCGGGGTAGCCATAGCAACGCCGCGTACACAATTGCAGTGTCATGAGCAAATGTCTACAATGAGCAGAGCAGTTTCAAAGAACGTATAGTGATTTCTAGCTTGTAGTGTGAAAAAAAGTATTTATTTGAATATGTCACGAAAAAAGTCAAATGAACTGAACTTTGAACTAGTTCAGAATTAAAATTGTGAACTTTGAACGTGAACTGTTCACTTTGAGCATGTATGAACTGAACTTGAACTAGTTCAGAAAAGCTGTGAACTGGCACAACATTGGAGAGTTCCTAACTTATCTTAAAAACTTATAGCTAGGAGTTTTAGCTTAAGAGTGACTCTGATCGAAGAGAAGTAAAAAACTTCTATCTCAGTGAGTAGGCAGGGTTGACCCAGTTGCTAGACTGCGCACACACACACACACACACAAACACACACACACACACTCTCTTAATTAGGGAAATACTGTATAGCCTATTATAAGCCTTTGGACTATTTCTGTGCATGTTACACAAATCACGCACGTTGATTTCTTTTTATTGACAGTTTATTTACCATGCTGATAATTTTTGAAGCCTTTAATCTATTATATAGCCTATGAACTTGAGAAATGTGGCTCTGCTCTTTTCAGGTATGATTGCTGCCGTGTCTAATCTGTTTAACTGGTGGGGGTTGGTTCATATGTAGCTTTCATTTCAGGTGTTACGGCACTGTTGCACTGGGTAAAAGATGTGAGCACATCTCTAATAAGGTCAACCACAAACATTATTTCTGCACAGACTAATCTGTAGCGATGATTAACTCACTGTTATTCATTGACTTTTAGAACATTTCTTCTGCCTCATCTTTCCACCGTTTTCTCGTCTGCTTAAGAGAACTACTAAGCCTCCTTTTAGGGGTTAAGACACTTTATGAATAACTTTGATCTTTACTAAGGTCTACTTCTAACTTTCAGATGGAAACACCCACAATTATAAGATTTTTCTTAGAATTTTGTACTAGGAGCTACTCTTAGCAATAAGAACATTTATGAATATGTCCCCTGGTTGTTCTTTTACCTCACAGAACTTGGCAACCCCGGAATTAAACGCAGCACCTGCTAAACGGCTACCAAACATTCAAAAAGATGAGACTACAAAACGTAGTAAATGCTCAAGAAAATGAAGAATTTCGATATTTACAACCAAGTTAGGATGGTATGGAAAATGCAAAGAAAAAATATATGCAGTCTTCCTTACATTTCCTTTTCATTTCATTGCAGACAGTATGAACCGAAGACATTTCAGGTTTTTTTCTGGTCAACTTCATTTGATTTGTTAATAAACATCCATTCCTGCATTTCAGGCCTGCAACACATACCTAAAACAGTTGGGACAGTAAAGCACTTACCACTTTGCAATGTTGCCATTCCTTTTCACCACACTTAAAATATGTTTTGGCACAGAGGATACTAAGCAATTTATTATTCCAGGTGTTATTTTGTACTATTCTTCCTGCAAACAGGTCTTAAGGTCATCGTTGTCGCATTTTTTCGTTTACAAATTCTCCACACATTCTCTTTTGCAGGCCTGAAATTCAGCAATGGATGTTTATTAATAAATTAAATTAAGTTGACCAGACAAAACATGAAATTTTCTGATTTGGGGTTGTAATTTATGAAGTTTATGTTACATTCATCTGTGTATCTGTGAGATTACTGGCTGGTTGCAAAGTAGAAATCTAGATATTAACAGAGTCATGTAAACCTGTCATGTAAAAAGTCATGGTTTCCCATTATCTGATAACTCAAGTGCATGTACACTCATTGATCTGATTGCTAATAAAATTCGTTTTCAGGTACAAACAAGTAAAAACAAATCAATCCACTAGACAATGTGATCTAGCATTATCTCACATTTTTTAACATCATTTCAATTGCTAGGTGACCACAACATATCACTAGCTCACTTTCTTATCCGCTTGATCTTGAACAGGATCGTGGGGGAGTAGGTACCTAGCTGGCGGCACAGGGCGCAAGGCAGGAACGACCCTAGACAGGAAGCCAATCCATCGTAGGACACACTCACTCACACACTCTTGCACACTCTCACACACTAGGGGCACTTTAGAAACACCAATTACCCACACGGACACAGGGAGGACATGCAAACTCCACACAGAAAGGACCCAGACCACCCCACCTGGGGACTGAACCCAGGACCTTCTCGCGATGAGGCGTGAGCTCTACCCACCAAGCCACTGTGCCACCCAGCACAACATATCTAAATAAGCAGTAACAGTGAAGATCATATAGCCAAAAACTCAAATCACCCACGATTAATGGAAGCCTTATAAGAAATACATACACTGGATACCGGTACTTGACTAGGATATAGATAATCCTGCATTAATAATCATGTAAAAGCACTATTAAGTTAAATACTGAGGTAGAAGGCAGTTGTTTTAGTCTGAGACTTGGCTTGATTGGCCCTAACATACAGAAAAAAGAAGAAACATCTCCTGAAGCTAAAATGAACTATGCACCAAGTGCTTCGTAAAAAAATATAAACCAGTCATCTCTCTCTGTTCTTTCTCTCACAGACACACACACATAAACTTCACATCTTTCATGTACACCACATAAAACAGGCAAGTAGAAGGCCCTTTGATGTGAAGCACATGGTATCCTGTTTCTAAAGGGAAAGTCTCACCCCACTACCTCTCATCCCTCACACTCCCCAATTTTTTTTATTCCTTGCCTTGCTCAAGTCAATCACAGACATATAATTCTATAGTTATATGCGTGATTTTCACAACATATTATAAGGTGTAACTATGTTGTATGGGTATGTATAAGTCATTGAGTTCTCAGCGCTGGTTCCATGCAGAAAAGGGGAGAGAAGGGTATTTAGAAGAGAAAGAAAGGCGAAGATAAACGGGGAAGCCAGAATAAGAGGGTAACAAGAAAAAAACAGAGATAAATAAGAAGATAAGAGAAAAGAAGATCACGGAAGAGAAGTGAGGAATGTGTCGGCGCTTGTCTGGGTGGTAGTTGTAGGGTGCAGATCAGCAGCCTGGATCACAGCCCAGATTCCACTCTCTCCCTTCCTTGAAATAATACAGCACACCTGACACAAAAATGCCCAAGGGAACTTTGTGTATGTTTGTATGTGGAGCACAGGAGTTACTTAACCTAACTGCATGGAGGAAAGTTTTTATACCATGATCTGATACTTGAATGAAGTGTCTTTTCCTTCCTACTTATTTGCTTCCTATCTGCAAAGAAATTCCCTTCCCCAAGTTTTGTTCTAAGTGAGCTCCCTAACCCAGAACTTGAAGACAGGAACCTCAACTTTAGCACCCTACCTTTTGTCTGCCTTTGAACAAGTTTCCCCGACCACTTCATAAGTTCCCTACACCAGGACTCATTTTGTGGGACTGCCTATCTCAGGACAAATCCTCAAGCTCCAAGTGAGATTACTATGTAAAGACCAGCACTCGCAGCCTAGAAACGCCTCTACTCCAGACATTGTGGCAAGAATGCTCTGTACCATAGGATTTGCACAGAGCAAACCCTCTACCTCAAAACTTGATCAAAGCCTATGACTTCCTTAAAATGCTTAACTTCTGGACTTGGTCAGAGTAATCACCTTGACGTCCATTTGGACAGGATTCCTGCACCAAGTACTACAGTAAGCTCTGCTAAATCTCTACCACAGGACCTGTTCAGTGTGAGCTACCTATCTAAGCACTCACTTTCTATAAGCTCCCCATACCTGTTCTGAGTGAGGCTCAGAATTCTCTCCATTTTGGCTCCATATTTCTGATGAACTACCAAAGGCTTCAGCGCCCCTACTATGTCACCATGACACCCAAGCAAAGCATCCCATTGTACATCCCAGCCTGAAAATCAGTAGGCACAAACAGAGGTGGACAGGGTGTCACTCCATTGCAGAGATCTGTAAACACTCCACCCTACCTTCACATTGCAAGCCCCTCCCAAAACAGCCCCCTGGGAACTGCAATTTCCAGCAGCTGGCTCTTAACACTGAGTCACTGGCGCTGAAACACTAAATAGTACAATATACTTGCTATGATGTGTAGCATAGACCAACATACTTTGGGTATATTTTGCTATGGTTTAAACATGGAGCAGACTATATCATTATACAAATTCAGCTAAAGTTTTACCTGCAACTGAGCTTTGGAGGAAAACTCTTACTGAGATATATGTGCTCATACAAAGCAGTTTAAACTACTCTGCTGTCTGAAAATACATTTAAATCTTACATTAACTTATTCATGATGATAGAAAGCTCTACATTTCCCTTTATATGCCTGTCCCATTGTGCTTGCTTGCGAGTAGTTAGGGTAATCTATCACAGAATACTTATTTGATTTCTAATGCATATTTGATTTTTTCAACTACACTGGGATTTTTAAACAATGGTTTAACTCTGCTTTGTAGAAATAGAAATAGTACTGGTTGGTTAAAAACAAACACCTCATATTCCGAACCATCCCCACTAACCAAACCTACCTGGAAAATCAATATCACATAACCCTACTCATAACTCACTATTTGTGAGTAACTTTCCACAGGGCTTCAAGCAAGCTCCCTGAAACAAAGCTCTTTTACAGCCAGCTAACTGTCCCAGGTCTTTCTTCATACCCCAAGGACTTGACCCATCACCCTCACCACTGACTCATAGAATAGAATAGAACATAACAGAATAAAGTAGAATAGAATACTTCATTTGTTTCACCCAGTACATCAAATAAAAATAAATATTAGATTAGAAATACAGAAATGCCAATAATATAATGATCAAAATACCAAAACACGCAAAACTAGAAAGTTAGAATATAAGCTGTATTTCAATTCAGGGGCTACATCCTTCAAATGATCTTCAAATATGCATCCGTCCAATCATGTATGTGCAGTGAGTCAGTTCTTAAGTCACTCTTGCCGGTATGTACTGCAAAAGATCGAGTGAATATGTGCAATGTGATTCAGATTGTGAGAGACAGAGTTCTAGTTCACCCAGGATTATTAAGAGACTGATTTAGCAGCATGATAGCCCTGGGGAAAAAAGCTGTTCTGGGCATTGCTGATGACCCACTGCACTGCTTTCCTGTCTGCTGATGTGCTACTGGCTTACCACAATGCAGTGCATTATGCCAGTAAGTTCAAAGGTACAACGGCAAAAAGTCATTAGCAGCTGTTGTGGTAATGTGGCTTTCTGGGGCATGCTGAGACAGTAAAGCCACTGCTGTGCCATCTTTACCAGGGAAGTAGCATTGCCAGCACATGAGAGGCCCTCTGAGATGTTGGCAATCAGATCCTTAAAGCTGGACACCTTTCTGCCTTATCTTTGTTGATGAAAACTGGAGCAAAATAATCACCTTCGGACTTCCTGAAGTTGATGATGAACTCACTGAGGACAGATTGTCCACAGAGAACCACCTCACAAGTTTCTGCACCTCCTCTCTGTAGGCCGTCTTGTTATTGCCTGTGATAAGCTTTTACGTTGTCTGCAAATCTGATAATGGTGTTTGAGGCATGTGCATTTCCCAGGTCAAGCCCAAATCATAAAAAGTTAGGATGGTATGGGAAATGCAAATTTAAAAAAAATATATGGAGTGTTTCTCACATTTTCTTTGACTTTCATTTTGTTGCAGACAGTATGAATCCAAGATATTTCAGGGTTTTTTTTCAGGTCAATTTTATTTCATTTGTTAATAAATATCCATTCCTGCATTTCAACACATGCCAAAAAAGTTGGGATGGGGCAATTTAGGGATAGTGTGATAGGTGTAATGTGAACAGGTGATTATAAGCATGATCTGGTACAAAAGCATCATCCAGGAAAGTCTCTGAGGAGTAAAGATGGGCAGAGAATCTCCAATTTATCAACAAATGTGTAAAAAAATTATTTAAATGTTTACAAAAATGTTCCTCAAAGAAAGACTAGAAGGGATTTACGTATTTCTTCCTGTACAGTGCATAATATCATTAAACAATTCAAGGAATCTGGAGGAATTTCAATGTGTAAAGAGCAAAGGCCTAAACTGAAGAGGCATGATCTCTGATCCCTCTGACATCACTGCATCGAGAACCATCATTTATCAATAGCTGATAGAACAATATGGGTAAGGGATTACTTTATCAAACTTTTATCAAACACTACAATACGTTTCATAAATGCCACTTAAAATGTTACTGCGCAAAAAGAAGCCTTATGTTAAGCCTCTCCAGAAGCAGCATCAACTTCTTTGGGCTCAGAGGCATCTAGGATTCCAGATCTTTTTTGGAAGAAATGCAAGCTGTGTGCTCTAGACCAAAGACGAAAATACCCATCCAGACTGTTATCAGTAACAAGCCCAAAGCCATGTCATGGTCTAGGATTGGGCCTGTGCCCTTGGCAAAGGTCATTTTCAGTTCTGTGATGGCAGCATTAATTCAGAAAAGTACATTGAGATTTTAGAGCAACATATGCTGCCTTCAAGACGTCATCTTTTCCAGGGACGTCCAAAGTCAAATCAGAAACAGTTACGAATGAAATATGGAAATCCCTTCCAGTCTTTCTCTGAGGAACTTTGTTTTTAAACATTTCAATAATTGTTGTACACATTTGTTGATTAACTGGAGATCTTCCACCCATCTTTACTCCTCAAAGATTTTCGTGGATATTGCATTTGTACCAAATCATGATTATAATCACCTGTTGACGTCATCTGTTCATTATTATTTCATTTTACCTAATTACTAGCCATAAATTGTCCATGTTCCAACTTTATTTGGAATGTATTGCAGGTCTGAGATGCAGGAATAGATGTTTATTAACAAATGAAATGAAGTTGACCAGAAACATCTGAAATATCTTGGGTTCATACTTTCTGTAATTAAATAAAAATCAAAGGAAGTGTAAGGAACACTGCACATATACACACACACATATATATATATATATATATATATATATATTATTTATTTCCATTTTCCATACCGACCCAACTTGTTCAGATTTGAGGTTGTACATTCTACAAAAATAATGGTGTGGGACAAGTGTGGACGGGATAATGGTAAGACGAAACCAATCTCTTAAAGCACTTTATGGCAGTGGAGGCGAATACTACCAGAAGATAGTCATTAGGGTTTTTGATAACAGCTTTGATAGTGGCATTGAGGGCAATGATGGCACCTGGGAACAACAACTTGAGACAGGGATATATTAAAATGTGCTCTTTAATATGTCAGCTCTGTTCTTGTAAAAAGCTGTTCAGACCAGAGTGATATCGCTGTTTAATGGCTATGAATAGGTGATTTTGTAGTTAGCAATAGCTTGAATGCTTTGCCACATGCATCTGTTATTTTTGTTTTAGTGTTCCTCTATCTGCTTCCTATGTTCATTCTTGGCTTTGCATGTGTTTTCACTCCCTCTGCCACCTGCAGCAAGTTCCCGGCAGTCTGGAGATCCACAGAGCTGCCAGAGTTCTTGTTAGATCAGGAGGAATAGTCTAAATGTCTTTGAAAGCAAGTTCTATGTAGCTCGTTCCGATTTGTAGTAGTTCCTGGAGGCTGTATATCATACTTGCACACACTTTGCAGATATCTGTGCTAATTAGTAGTACAACAAAAATAAATTGTTTGTAAAAGACTTCAGAGTAAGACTTCATTCACTCATTTACAATCTGATTAACCCTTGACAGGGTCACGTGAGTGCCGGTGACTAGCTGGGGGCATAGGGCGCAAGGCAGGAACAACTCTAGACCGGGCGCCAGTCCATCGTAGGGCACACACACTCACATGCTACGGGCACTTTAACAACACCAGTTAACCCAACATGTCTTGGTCTGTGAGAGGAAACCAGAGTACCTAGAGTAACCCATGCAGACACGGGGAGGACATGCAGACTCCACACAGAAAGGACCCAGACCACTTAGGGATAGAACCCAGGACCTTCACCGCTGTGAGGCGACAGTGCTACCCACTGAGCCACCATGTCGTCCAGAGTAAGACTTGCTTTAAGTAAATATTTTCTTTACCCCAGGACTCAAAACCACAACTTTATCTTGTACTTAGGGTACATTAGAACTTGTTCACTGCTCCTTACACTAATGCTATTGTAGAGATTCTAAGGAAGCAGACAAGGATGAAATGGCAGGGCACCAGAACAACTCTAGCTGTGATTCAATGTGTCTGACCAGTCTTTGTACAGTGGTCCTTGAACGTTTGTGAACCTTTTAGAATTTTCTGTATTTCTGCATAAATATGACATAAAACATCATCAGATTTTCACACAAGTCCTAAAAGTAGGTAAAGAGAACCCAGTTAAACAAATGAGACATAATATTATACTTGGTCATTTATTTATTGAGGAAAATTATCCAATATTACATCTTAGTGACAGTGGTCTTGAATTTCCTCCATTTGTACAAAATTGGTCTGACTGTAGATTGGTGGAGTACAAACTCTATAGAGATGGCTTTGTAACCTTTTCCAACAACTCTTTTTCTGAAGTCCTCGGAAATCTCCTTTCTTCGTGCCATGATACACTTTCACAAACATGTGTTGTGAAGAGCAGACTTTGATAGATCCCTGTTCTTTAAATATAACAGGGTGCCCACTCACACCTGATTGTCATCCCATTGATTGAAAATACCTGACTCTAATTTCACTTTCAAATTAACTGCTAATCCTAGAGGTTCGCATACTTTTGCCACTCATTAATATGTAATATTGGATAATTTTCCTCAATAAATAAATTAAAATATTAAAAAGTATAATATATTTGTCTCATTTGTTTGACTGGGTTCTCTTTATCTGCTTTTAAGAAAATCTGATGATGTTTTAGGTCATATTTATGCAGAAATATAGAAAATTGTAAAGGGTTCACAAACTTTTAAGCACCACCATACAACCACAGAAATACAGAACGTTTATAAAACCACACACATGCACAACATTATGCGTGCTCTCTGTTAAGAATCTCTGCGATAGCATTAGAGATTCTTAACGTATAATAGTGTGTATGTGTGTGGTTTTATAAAGGTTCTGTATTTCTGTGGTTGTACAAAGACTGGTCAGCCACACTGAATCACAGCTAGAGCTGTTCTGGTGCCCTGCCATTTCATCCTTGTCTGCTTCCTAAACCAACACCCTCATATTGCGTGCACATTGTCAGTCAGAAAGAAGTCTGGGTGAAGAGGCTGAGGCTTAGACAGAAATGTGTGCCATGTTTAGCTGACCTCGACGAGTCTGGTTTGCTTGTGGCAGAGAGAAAACGAGCAAAACAATGGAGCTGCCCTTTTACTGAGCTGAATCTTACCACAATGCTTTCTCAACACTCTGGTACCAGTACCGTTCTATTTGGAGTGCATATAAACAGTAAGTGATTTGAAACTTTATAATTTTGTGGTGCAGAAAACATAGCATAGCAATACAGACAGTGAGAGCAAAAGTCACACACACGTGCACACACATACACACAGGTCATGCGTTTCTGGATTTCCAACTGTTTACAGAAAGCTGACCCATTAACACATTTTTTTCACATTACACATGAAACAGACATTGCTACTGCTTCTACACAAAGTACCCTAAAACACAGTGGTAATTACGAACAAAAGAATCACAAAAATACCTGTGAGGATTTAAGCTTGTTTCCACTACAGTTAAATCCAGGTTGCCAACATCTAAACTACCCAAACCTACTACAACAGGGGTCATAATATTTGATTCCATGCTGACAGCATGTAGCCTATACAAATTCAACCAAGAAAAACAGTGATTCATTCAGATGTAAAAAGGACACTGTGTAAAAATCCATCCACATAATTGTAAAGAGCTCAGCTACTGATAAGCCTTATGTGCCCCCCAACTTCATGCTGGTTGTGATTTGTCCCTCCTTGGAACACTGTCTGAATGTACTCACCACTGGAGACTGTGAGCAACCCACCAGCCACGCCATTTCAGAGATGCTACCCAGTCATATGGTCATAACAATCTGGTCCATGTCAAAGTTGTTCAGGTCTGTACTCCTAACCCTTTAGAATCAACTGTTCACTTAATGTTATGATCAGCCAGTGACTGGAATCAGCCATTTTTCAGTGTGATTGGCCATAACCGGTGATCAGCCAATCAGTCTCATGTATGCAATTCTGTGCTGGTCACAGTTACACTTGTGCAGTGCACAATGGCGACAGCAACACAAATACAGTACAGCCACACATGAAACAGCACAGTGCTTTTACTTTTACGTCCAACCAGCTTTAATTCAGAATTTGACTCGTGTGTTCATAGCTTTAAACACAGCTTAGCCACGCACCAGTTTGTTTATGAGACCGCTGCTGACGTATGTTAAGGATGAGGAAGTGTTAAATTTCAGTTGTGTTTTGAGTGCTACTTATTAAACCAAAGCATCACTCAAAAAATAGTGCAATTCTAATGAGGGAGTGGGGATACTAATGATGGAGTAGGGATTTATTTCAGACACAGCCATGTCTTCAGTGTGGGACCTCTTCAGAGTGTGCTGTTTGCATTACATGTATAGCAAAAACAAGCCATGGAGAAACAACTACAAAAACATTCAGCACAATGCATTTAAAACAGCATCACCCTGCTGAATATGCAAAATTTGACAACGCTAACAAAGGCAAAGAGGTTAAAGCTAAAGCTAGCAATCCAGTCACAAACAAGCAAGCAACCCCGATATCTTTCACTAGCACTGAAGAAAAGTTTAAAAGAAAAGTTGAGCAAAATGTTTTCTGTATGCTGTAATTTATCATTCAGAATCAGCCAAAAACATGTTTAAAAACAACCGGCAATCATACTAGGCAAAGTAAACTTCACCTCCACAATTGTAATAAAATAATCAACTTTATGTTATTCAATCAGCAATCAGCAATGTTCTGGTATTTCAAGAGAACAATTTTAACCAAAATCATCCAAGAAAAATTACGAAATGAGGTGTACATTAAATTAAATGGAAAAAATATGAACTTATCTCTCACGTGTTTTCTTCCACATTACAGTGTGCACTGTAATTCAAATTAAAGTTGTAAAGATGTACTCCTTCAGTTTGCTATGAAAAGAAATTACAGCTTCTAGATACAGTGGTTGTCAATGTGCATCTGTGTTATTATGAATGACATGCTACAGGGCCAAGATGTCAAATTCTGGCCTTTGAAATGAGAAGAAAGCCATACATCTGATGACTGAAACACATACAATCTGTTCTCACAGATGGGATGTGGGGTCTTGTAAGTATTTCTGCAGAACAGAGACCGTCTTGTTTCTGACCATCTCATTTTTTTTCTTGCGTTCTTTCTTCACAGCATGCACAGATTCAAAAGCAGTGCCACAGACACACTCATCAAAGATGTAATTAAGTTTACACCTGCTACTCATGTCTGAACTCTCACACTGACAATCTGTGCGTTATTATTTGTGCATGTGGTCATCGTTTGTCTACATATATAGGTACAATATGGAGAGAGCATAACAACTTGAAAAACTCTTCACATACATTCAGAACTCAGGACATTTAGTATAATACAAAAATTGGTTCAATCACAGCTTCCAACTGTGAATTATTCTTTCTAACAAAGTAATTGTGGCAGAGCAAACACATCTTACACACCCACAAACACTTGCAGCATGCAATCTGTGTAAAATTGTGTTTTCTTTCTCTGCATTGCTAGCAGTTTCAAAGAATTTTTTTACTTTTGGAATTACCAAAATTACTCCAGTAATTACTCGTAAAATGTGGCTTGATCTTCATCCAAACCATAATAATACATGAGCACAGTCTACTTAGAACACATAAAAACTTGTACGTTTTACCTTTTCATTGGACAGAGCTGAAAATCTCTGGGCTAATGACAGGTGTTGTAGTTAATGAGATCAGATTGGAGGTCTTTTAGAAGTAATCTAGCAGATAAAAGACAAAAAAATTCTGCTCTTTTCAAGACAAATCAGTTGACAGTATACATACCATCAATCAAACAGTGATTGGTGGCACAGACATAGTGTCAACAAATGGAAAAAAGTTCAATAAAGGGCTCTGCATTGTGCCCATTTCAGTCACAGCTGACAGGTTGCAGTTGGACTGTTAGGTAGCCCTTCAATTAACATGGTTTTTACTTGGTTAAAATGATTTGAAAACATTTGCTTTCTAGGGGATATAATTGTGGGCCTACAGATTTTATGACTGTTGCAGATGGTCCTGTTACTGCTTGACTATGAGAACCTGATATCATTACATGTACCACAGTTAATACTAAAAGTTCTGATAAAGGCTTCAAATGGAAACCAAACATCTGAGAACTGGGCCATCCCTAGAAAAAAATAAAATAAAATAAAAATGGCTAAACAAGACCCAAGAGACCAAATCCTGACAAAACAGAGAGAATCCAAAATAATAGAGACATAGACAAAACTATTTGGACAAAATAAAATAAAGCCAACCAAAACTTAAAAATATCAAATTAGATGAATAGAAAACAAACTAGAGAGAGAATGCAAGAAAGAGAGAACTTCAGAGAAATGCAGTGAGAATACATAGGAATAGAGAGAAAAAAGATGAAACAATTAACCTAGGCAAAACAGAATGTGCTATGGGTGTAACAACACATATCTGTACCATACAATTTCGGTACAGGACATTTGGTTCAGAGCACGTTGTGATATGACTGAGTACAACTCAGTCTACTGAAAGATTAGCAAATCAAGCAATACTTTGACAAGGTACAGTGAGCAAAATTAAAATTAGAAACTCAGTTACCTCTTGAATTTCCATAACATAGCTGCAACTGAATTAGCGCTGTTCAGTGATGCAGCGTTGTAAGTATGGCAACCACAAAACCAGAGCTTGAAGACTCTCCTGTAACATTCAGGTCTCCTGTTTGGGAACTTTTCACATTT
The DNA here is from genome assembly GCA_025084515.1 of Ancistrus triradiatus. NCBI lineage: Eukaryota > Metazoa > Chordata > Actinopteri > Siluriformes > Loricariidae > Ancistrus > Ancistrus triradiatus. The sequence goes on along the minus strand of JAJAGP010000442.1, from coordinate 49,645 downwards.
CCAGTGAGCTACAGTTTTCAATGTGCAAAGACAAGTGGATAAGATGAACATAGCATGTTGGCAATGTCAATGGAATCTGGCATGTTCCTAACAGTACATTGGTTATAATTACTCATTATGCGTGATTACTCATTTGCAATAACATTTTTTTAATATTTATTAAATAAATATTAAACTTGGCACATGCCTTTGTATGTATTCCTTATGTGTTCAGAAAACCATGGAAAGCTTGTAAAGTGTTTACAAGTTTAATTAATAAAAAAAATAAATAATGAAAAAATGTCACTGTATCAAAAACATACTGAACCATGACTTCAAATCTGAGTTACGTATTGAAATGTGACTTTTGCATACCGTTGCACCCCTAGAGAGTACTGGCAGAGAAAATTAATTTATACAGGGTACAAGGAACACCAAGGAGAATAGAAACCTGACAAAGAAAGAATGCTAAAAAGAGAGAACCCAGAAGAACAGCAAGAAACAAAATGGAAACAAAGAAACCCAAACACAACAGACATATGAGGAAAAAAAACATATCCAGACAAACTGAGCGTAACCAGAAACAACAAAGAAATAATCTAAAACAGAGAGCATACACAACAGACAGAAGACAGATAGACGGAAGTACAGATATGGCAGATATAACCCAGAAAGATCAGAGAGAACCCACAAAAGACGGACACAGCCCAAACAGAACAGTGAAAATTCTGGCATAAAAAACTAAATCTAGACAAGAAAGGGAATCCAAAGAGAAAATCTAAAGAAAAAAAGCAAAACTCAGGCAGAAAAGGGGGACAGACAAAGTCAAACATAGAGGTAACCCAGATAGCAAAGACAAAAATGTAAAACCCAACAGATGTTTGAACAGTTCAAACAGAATAAACATGTTCCAGACCAAGCGTAGAACAATGAATGAACACAGACACACCAGAAAGACTGCAGACCAAAAAGGAAGAACTGGGGGAAATCAGCTAGTACACCAAGCTGACTGTTCACAGCTGGACCCTGTCTAGAGTATGGTTTCCCCTGTACTAATTTCAGTGTTCTGACTTGGTCAGGGCTGATCATTTCTGCTTTTATCTTATTATTCAAGTGGTCATTTAAACAGCATACTCTACAAACTAAAATGAAAAATTTCAACCCAGGAATTTGTTTTGCTCAAAACATGTAACTGATTCAATCTGCGGTCCTACAAGCTAAACTTTTTGCACTATAAATGGTGGCAGATTGATTAGGTTGAAATACTACAGTTGACACCCACTACTCAACTTACGCCAAATCAAATTTTCTGATATACCACGTGATTTATTTTAATACCATAACACACTCTCTGAACCACTAACCCTGTTATTACAAATGATGATATAGAAACACTACCTGAGAAGAAACACCCTCCAGTTCCTTTCTATGAGTGAGTAGCCTAAACCTTTAGCACTAGAACATACATGTGAGACAGCAATAGACATTTTGTCATTAGCCAACACATTAGCCAATAACTGAAGGAATGCTCAAGCTCGCACACACAGACATACAACGTAGTTCATTTGAGGACTGCAGTAAAGAGATGAAGACCCATCAAACACGCAGATAAATGGCAGTCCCACTATACAAATGTTTGCAAGCCAAGATATTTTCCTGGACAAAGTACTTTCGGATAACAAGGTTCAACCACAGTTAGTAAAGTAGAGAGTTTGTTTTATTTGTTTATTTAAGTCGCTATCAGCATCAATGGTCATTTTAACAACAGACACAAAGTCATATCGATACACAAGGTTACTTCAAAGCTAGTCATATAGTTGGCCAAAAAAGTATTTAGTCAGTCACTGATTGTGCAAGTTCTCCGACTTAGAAAGATGAGAGAGGTCTGTAATTTTCATCATAGGTGCACTTCAACTATGAGAGACAAAATGAGAAAAAAAATCCAGGAAATCACATTGTAGGATTTTTTAAGAATTTAATTGTAAATCATGGTGGAAAATAAGTATTTGGTCACCCACAAACAAGCAAGATTTCTGGCTCTCACAGACATGTAACTTCTTTAAGAAGCTCTTCTGTCCTCCATTCGTTACCTGTATTAATGGCACCTGTTTGACCTCATTATCTGTATAAAAGACACCTGTCCACAGCCTCAAACAGTCAGACTCCAGCAAGGAACCATGCCAAGACCTCAACCATAGCCAAAACCAAAGAGCTGTTGAAGGACACCGGGAAGAAAATGTAGACCTGCACCAGGCTTAGGAAGAGTGAATCTACAATAGACAAGCAGGTTGGTGTGAATAAATTCATCTTTGGGAGCAATTGTAAGAAATTGGAAGCCATACAAGACCATTGATAATCTCCCTCGGTCTGAGGCTCCATGCAAGATCTCATCCCGTGGGGTCACTACACAGAGGGACCTGATGAATGACCTGCAGAGAGCTTGGACCAAAGTAACAAAGACTACCATCAGTAACACACTACGCCGAAGGACTCAGATCCTGCAGTGCCAGGCGTGTCCCCGGCAGTACATGTCCAGGCCCGTCTGAAGTTTGCGAGAGAGCATATGGATGATCCAGAAGAGGATTGGGAGAATATCATGTGGTCAAATGAAACCGAAATAGAACTTTTTGGTAAAAACTCAACTCGTAGTATTTAGAGGAAGAAGAATGCATCCCAAGTACACCATACCTACTGTGAAGCATGGGGGTGGAAACCTCACGCTTTGTGGCTGGTTTTCTGCAGAGGGGACAGGACGACTGATCCGTGTTAAGGGAAGAATGAACGGGGCCATGTATCATGAGATTTTAAGCCAAAACCTTCCATCAGTGAGAGCATTGAAGATGGACACTGCTTGGGCAATGAAGTAGTGGCTCTGTAAAAAGCATTTCAAGGTTCTGGAGTGACCTAGCCAGTCTCCAGACCTCAACCCCATCGAAAATTTGTGGAGGGAGTTGAAAGTCCGTGTTGCCCCAAAACATCACTGCTCTAGAGGAGATCTGCATGGAGGAATGGGTCAAAATACCAGCTACAGTGTGTGCAAATCTGGTGAAGACTTACAGGAAACGTTTGACCTCTGTCACTGCCAACAAAGGTTATGTTACGAAGTATTGAGTTGAACTTTTGTTATTGACCAAATATTAATTTCCACCATAATTTCCAATTAAATTATTTAAAAATCCTACAATGTGATTTCCTGGATTTTTTTTCTCATTTGGTCTCTCTCGAAGTGTACCTATGATGAAAATTACAGACCTCTCTCATTTTTCTAAGTGGATGAACCTCCACAATCAGTGTCTAACTAAATACTTTTTTACCCCACTGTATATATGTGTGTATACACAGTCAGATCGGGCCAATTTAAAGTAATCAATTAAGCTAGGCATTTGTCTGTGGACTGTGGGAGGAAACCCACGAAAACATGGGGAAGACATTCAGACTTCACACAGAAAGCACCCAGACTGCTCTACCCTGGGATCGAACCCAGGACTTTCTTGCTGTGAAGCAAAGGGGCTACCCAACAAAAGCCAGAGTTATGTGTTAAGTGATTACTGAAGTGTATGCATTAAAGTTCATCAGGTAGCAGTCAGGTCTATATAAGCTACAGACATAAATTAACACAAACTATAATTTATTATCATTACTTGGTTGATTAAACAGTTAAATTACAAACTACAGACTAATTCACACTTATTATGTCCTTGAAAAAAATCAGTTATGGAGGTAGGAATTCTTTGACTGACTGTGCAACCAAGCAAATCAGTACACAACAGGGAATGGAAACAAAGCCAAAAAGTGACACAGAACAGCCAAAGTGTCTGTAATGTGCTCACATATGACTTTTTATGGAAAAAGACAAAAGGCAATGGGATGTAACATGAAACTTCGTCTGTTGTTTTGCTTTGGGTGATCCTTCTCCTAGAGATTTGACTATATTGTTTATTCCTCAGAATTTCTAGATAATGCATGCTTAGATGTAAATAGACATCATTGTGGGTGGAGCTTTTACTGTGCTTACATGCAAGAACCACAAGGAAGATTGGTGGAGGGGTAGAATATTTCAGAGTAGCCTCATATTCAGTAAGGTTTGACTGAATGATTTGCTAAAACAACTCCATATGGCATGAACTCTACCAGATGGAAGGCACAGTAAAAAAACAGCTAGTCAAAACAATTGGTCTGAGGTATGTAATGCCGAGCTTTAAGAATTTTAGTGAAGTCAAAATATATCGTTTATATGGCAAATGCCAGGGCAGATTAAGGTCAGGAGGTAGAGTTCAGAGTCAAGTTAGGATATCAGGCAGACAATCAGAAGTACGCTCAGAATGAGGCAACAACCTTGGGACTTTGCAGTAAGTAGGGGAACGGGAGACCTAAATACAGATGAGTGGTAAGGGATAATGAGGGACAAGTGCAGGAAGTTTAAAAGATGGGCAAATAAGTGAAGGGCAATGGCAGCGCATGTCAAGAGGGGTGACTGGCAATTGTAGTCCACGCTGCTGGATGGAACTGCTACAGGTGTTACAATACCCTCCCCCGAAGGACTGCTGTCAGGATCAGGTTGCGTGGCATGAAAATCCTGTATGAACCCGGGATCCAGGATATCCTTCACCCCTACCCAGGAACACTTCTGGAGCAGGAGATCTAGCAGCGTGCAAGTCCACATCCAGTGGTACTGCAGCCACAGGTTTTAACATGGAAACATGGGAAAAAGAAGAGCTATGTAAGTGAATCATGAAAATGTCACTTAGATGTGACATTGTTCATTTCTTTTTTACAATTTTGAAAGGGCCCATGAATTTAGGGTTAATTTTCATACTGCCCTGCTCAAACTAAAGGTCTCAAGCAGGGCTGCAACAATTAGTCGGTGTAATGGACAATTTTGATTAGAAGAAAACTACAGGAACTACTGGGAGCAGTATTACTTCCATTGTCTGCTTCCATTCTATTACTGCATTTTGTACTAATGAAGAAGAACATATTGAATGATTGCTGTTGAACATATTGAGTGTTGCTACCCGATTCGTGTCCTTTACCCGAGTTGTGCGGAGCGACAAACACTGGAGAGAAAGCGTGATGACGATGAGGCAAAAATGCAAGACCGAACTTTTCACAAGTATGAGAGCATTTCAAAGAAACTGAAAAGTTAACTGCAAAGCACATCTGCAAAACAACATCTAAAACAAAAGCACCCCGTGACGCCTAATTTTACTCCGTGCAGGTATGTTTTTGCCACTTCATGTTTTAACCAGCTGTTGTTAGTATCGTGATTTCTGTTAGTTTACCTGTCAGAAAACAAGGTTTTATGGATGGTGATTACCAAGATAACACTATTTCATATATATTAGCTAATGCGTTAATTGCAACAGTAAATCAGCGATTTATAGGACTAACGTTAGCCTGTGTCGTCTTCTCTATTTTTTTGCTTATGTTGATACCAGCATTCATTCTAATTAGTAAACCTCCTCTGCTTAAAGGCAGCTAGTTAGTCTCTGTGTTTGACCACGTCACTTATTCAGTTGCCCTTTGTGTGTGTGTGTGTGTGTGTGTGTGTGTGTGTGTGTGTGTGTGTGTGTGTGTGTGTGTGAGAGAGAGAGAGAGAGAGAGCGCGCGCATGTGCCCTATGATGGACTGGCTAGGCTTTGGGATTAATTTTCTATGGGAACTTATGTTAAGGCAGAGACTGGCCCACTGGGTGACATTCACAGGTGTGCCTACTTGAGTCAGTGAGGTAAAATATGTGCTGGAACAAAAGCCGTGGGAAGCCCACAGGAAGCAGAGATGGAGGGCATGACAAAAATAATCATCGACTAATTGACTAATCAGAAAAATAGTAATAGCTGTAATCAGTAGTTACAGCCCTAGTCTCAAGTCAACAGCCAAACTCAATCCTGAGGCTGAAAGAACAGGGACTGATCTTTGGGTGATGGACAGCCTGTGCTTTCTGCCCACAAATGATGTGGGAATTTTATGGCTCAGGAAACTCTATCAGTAATGGTGAGTAAAGCCTTGACAATTGGGTAAATTCTGGAACTGGCAGAGGTTTGAGCAGGCCAGCTTGGAACAGGCTTTTGGTCTTGCTGACTATTCAGATGGGGCTGGACAATTCAAAGTGGTGTTCATTTGTGTGCATAGCTTACCAACAATAGCAACAAGCTATGAGATATAACATGCGGCATTCACCAGGTTGTACAGAACACAAAGAGGAGTGAGCCCAGGTGATGAAGCAAGCTGGAAGGATTATCGCATATATTTACAATCCGTTGAGCATGTGGTGAGGAAGGGAATTGTCTCGGCAAATGGTGTGTTGTGGGCAATGGCCAGGGAGGTGACTTGTTGAGAAAGCTTGTGACATTGGATCAAGGATCAAGGTCAAGGCAGATCTTAGGAGATCATTTTGGTGATCTTAAGTACACTCAGAATCAGTCAGGAGCTGCAAAACTTAATAGCAAACCGGGGAGAAGGTGGGACTTAAATACAGTTGAGTGAACAATGAGGAAGAGGTGCAGGAGGTATAAAAGACAGGCAAATCAGAGTGAGGCAATAGTGGTACGTGACTGTTGGTGAGAAGGAGGAGGTTTATGGGAACTGTAGCCCAGGCTACTGGATGGGACCACTACAGGTGTTGCATTTTACATATATATATATACCATGACTGTGATACAAAATTACACATACCAAGATGGTTCTGGCCACAGTACCCTGAAAGATGTGGATAACTGCAAAACTTACTGGTGAAACAGAATCCTATGTAACCACATAGCTAAACTGTAACAACTCGTGGGCTATTTGTCTTTATGGCTTTTAATCCAATGCTAAACCTCTAACAATGAGCTAATGTGCAAGTAAGTTAATGAACTGTTGTTTATCTTAAGACAAGAATCTGTACCAGGAATGAGTTTGAACCCATGTGGACTTTTGTCCTTTGCCTGTTAAGCACTACGCCTTAACCGCTCAACCACCCTGGTGGTTTTCAGACAAATATAGAAAACAGCAATGTGTTTTCTTGGAAAATGTCACTTGCGGTGTGTGCACTGGCATGATTAGCAATCTGTATCTGAAGAGAAAAGATTAGAGCCTATCTTGAATGTGGATGTTTTTGTATGTTCAGACGTCCCTATCTTCCATGACGTAAGACTCAATAGAATACATCAAACTTACAGAACTCTTGACAAGGACAGATATACAGAAAGGACCTGTCTGAGAGCAGAACAGAGACAGTGGTCACAGAGACGCTGCACAGATAATTTTTTCCGCTAAAACACTGATCTAGGGCAGGACAATATATGGTAAATACACTCATTAAGTAGACCTTCTCAACTGCTTGTTAATGCAAATATATAATTATTCAATCACATGGCAGCAACTAAATGTATTTAGATGTGTAGACACAATGAAGACAACCAGCTGAAGTTCAAATCAAGCACCAGAATGGAGAGGAAAAGTGATTTAAGTGACTTTGAATGTGACACAGTTCTCAGTGCTAGATGGGTTGATCTGGGCATTTCAGAAACTGCTGATCTGCTAAGATTTTCATGCACAGCCTTCTCTAGAGTTTACAGAGAATGGTCTGTAAAAGAGGAAAATATCCAGTTAGTGGCAGTTCCCTGAGCAAACATGGCTTGTTGATGCCAGAGGTCAGAGGACAATGGTCACAGCTAACACAAAGGCAAGAGTGATTCAAGTAACCGCTCAGTACAATTGAGGTATGAAGAAGAGCATCTCTGTATGCACAACTAAAGTTACAACTCACATGGGCACACCAAAATTGGACAAGAGAAAACTGGAAAAACGTTGCCTGGTCTGATTATTCTCAGTTTCTGCTGTGGCATCTGAGATGGTAGAGTCAGAATTTGGCATAAACAACAAGAAAGCATGGATCCATTCTGCCTTGTATCCAGGCTGGTGGTGGTCGCGTGTTGGTCGAGGGAATATTTTCTTTTCTTTTTTTTTTTTTAAGATGCCGTTGTCCAGAGCAATTTACAGCCAATACAATCTCACAATGTACAATCACAGGAATTCTGGATTAAGAGCCTGGCTCAAGGACCTATCAGTCGCAGCATGGCAGTGCAGGGATTGAACCATGGACCTTCTGTTCAGTAGTAAAGTACACCACCTCAGTCCTATTACGTTACCTGCAAAATAATGGTGCAGCTATATTGAAACTTTATATCCTCATTAGAACTAATAGATGAACTAATAGACATATATCAAACATATATAATCAAACATACATATGTTTGATTTATGTACATGTGTGTTCAGTCTGTGCAGGTGAGTCCATTCCAGACAACCACAATGCTTCAGTTGCTTTTCCACCGACCTGGTATTGTCATCTCCCATCCCCAAGGTGACATCATCATTGAGTGAAGGTATCTAGTCAAAACAAAGGGCATCACTGCCAGCTTTGCCTAGCTGATGCTTACCCACTGTTCGTTTTGTGAATGTTTAGTCCATTTCTGTATTGTGGTACTTCTGGCTTTAAACCATGCCTGCCCTGACTTTAGTTTAGTCTTGCCATTATATCGATTGCCAAACTTGTAAATAGGCACACTGCCTTCATGTAAATACCACCCCGCTGTGTATAGACACTGGTAGTAGGGGTGCTACTGCCCATTATATTGTGGTGTGGGTTTGGTCTCTGTATTTGTTTAGGGAGCTGTATTAGTTTAGGGAAGCGACATGTTTTTTGTTAATCTTTTATTATAGCTAAGACAGTCCCCAAGTAACACTGGCTTTTGTTTATTATTTTCGCCTTAGTCCGCCCTGAAGTTATCCAGATACAGTATCACTAATGTACATATATGACTTTGTATTCCAATACAGGTATCCCTTTGCACTATTCCTGTGTGTATCTCATTCCTGTTCACTCATAGGGCACCATATACTACAACTGCTACTCCATCTTGAATATACTCCCTGCCTCGCGTCTTGCAGTCATGCATTACCCTAGACTGGGTCGTGACATTTGCAGACTGTGTTTTCTGTGTCTTTGGCTCCTCATAGCCATTTGCTATAATTAAAATATTTTTTACCTGATACTTCTGCAATTAAAGAAAGCAGTCTGGATGACCACCAAAAGGTTCAACTCCAGGCCTGGAGCCTGTCCATGTGGGATTTGCATGTTCTCCCCTGTCCATGTGGGTTTCCTCCAAGTTTTCTCCCAAATTCCAGATATACTTGTTAGATCAAGTGCTGGTCTCCAGTGTCCCTGTGTGTGTGTGTGTGTGTGTGTGTGTGTGTGTGTGTACGCACCGTGCCATGGATTGGCACTCTTTCTAGGGTTGGATCATGCCTTGTGTGTGCCACTTGCTAAAGGTTAGGCCACAATTCCCTGTAATGCTGAATTTGGATTTTTTGAAATTAATTATGTATGACAACAAATAAAGCAATAAATTTCACTATATACATATATATATATATATATACAAATTTGTGAACCCTTTTGAATTTTCTATATTTCTGCATAAATATTAGTGAGTGGCAAAACCAAAAAGTTATATTTTGACTTATTTTGACATATATTTTGAAGTTATATATTAACTGCACACCAGTAGCAATGTTCTTTTTGGAGAGCAGTGGCTTTCTCCTTGCAACCCTGCCATGCACACCATTGTTGTTCAGTGTTCTACTGATGGTGGACTCATGCACATTAACTTTAGCCAATGTGAGAGAGGCCTTCAGTTGCTTAGAAGTTACCCTGGGGTCCTTTGTGACCTCAGCAATTATTGCACGCCTTGAGTGATCTGTGTTGGTCGACCACTGCTGGGGAGGGTCAAATTAACTGCTAATCCTAGAAGTTCACATACATTTGCCACTCACTAATATGTAATATTTGATCATTTTCCTCAATAAATAAAGGACAAAGTATAATATTTGGGTCTCATTTGTTTAACTGGGTTCTCTTTATCTACTTTTAGGACTTGTGAGAAAACCTGATTATGTTTTAGGTCATATGTATATATACATCTAAAAAAAAGATTGATTGATTGTGTGAGGCAAACAATCAGAACACAGAGTGGGTGAGATTATGAAAATTTTGAATGTGGCAAAAATGCTCATTTCTTTGAGCTTGCTGTAACAGTTCCACTTACCTCTTTATTTTGCAGTTTTCTCATCAATTTGAGGGACAGCTGAGATCCTTGCTATCAAAGCAATGAGCATTTTTCGCCACATTTAAAATTTTTATAACAACACCTCCTCCATGTTCTGATTAGTCGCCATACAGAACCATTTGTGTGTGATACTTGCCTAAAAAAAAAATGCAATAAATAAAACTCCAACAAGCAGGTCACGGTGCAGGATCAACCACACAATACAGCACCCATGGGGCAGAGAGGGCTAAGGATTGAACAGTGGTAAATTGGACTGAATTCCCAACTTTTTGATCGGTAGCCAGGAAGCCTAACCACTGAATCACCAAACCCCCAAATGTAACTGCTGTTAAAACTCTACAGTCCTCTGCACTACCAACTGGGCTGTCAAATGTGACAATATAGACATTTTTCTACCATGTCTGCATTTCAGAATGGCCAGAACATTTTCAGAAAATGACATCAAAATCGCACTCTGGACAGAAAAACGTTCAACATAAAAACTGTTTACATCCATGTGTATTAATGTGGACAAGGTATATCAACTTAAGGAATATTAAAGTAATCAACAAAACTACACACACAATTGTTTCAACAAACAGAACGTATAGAGGAGCATCCTTATTTCCAGAAAATAAAGTATTGCTAACAGCATCTCTTGGAAAAATTCAACTTGGAACGCCTGATCAAATAAAGGAAACTTATCTCTTGTGCAGCTTCATTGTCTCTCTGTTATCTGTCCATTCCAGATGGAAAGGTAGAGGAGGAGTGTGTGGGAACACTGGAGCATGTGATGATCCCTTGTCTCTGTTTTTCTTTAATCCTCCTCCCTATTGCTCACTCTCTCACACACACACATACACGAACAAATGTCTACACATGCACCCCTAGCCACCAAAAAGTCCTGCATTGTGGGTTTGCATGTAAAACACAAAAGGAGGATCATTATTAGCTAAATCTTGTCAACACTCCACTATTCCTGAGCAAATTCCACTCAGTTGTTTGTAGCATTCTGCACGGTCAACTCAGCATACACACCCACACAGACACACACAGACTGCCTGAGGAATGACTGACAGGATGATTGGTCAAACGGGTGAAGAGTTAAGTAGCGACTGATGGATTAAAGGCTTGCTCTTACCCGCAGCGAAGAGGCCGCATGTCGCAGCACGTTCCTGAATGTGTGTCGTGTCATGGAGCGCAGGCCACAGTCACAAACAAACTCTGAACTTGGTATGTATTTTTAACATGGAGCATACAAGGTGTGTCAAGAAACTAAGCTGGATCAGTGCTAGACATCTAATGACATTAACTATTTAGACTTATAAATCATTACATATATATAAAATAATTTATTATCACCGCTGTAATACTTTGCTTTCAGAATAGTGTCAATCTTTATGGTATAAAATCAACAAGATGCTGAAACATTCCTTAAAGATACTGGTCCATTTTTACATGGTGATATTATGTAATGCATCTGTGGCATGTTCATGCTGTAAATCTCCCATTTTACCACTCGGCAAAGGTGCTTTGTACTCACATCTGGTGTGTGGGGAGGCGACAGAAGAACAGGGGAATTTTGACAAGGTGTCTTACCGTGCTGCTCATAGTCGGACAATAAAACTAAAACAGGCTATATCACTCAAGCCATGCACAGCTGTTATTAGGGGTATGGATTTCTGCCAGAAAGGTATTCCCCATACCAATTCACCATCACTACCAAGGTAGCTTGAGACCATGGGTTCATCCCTATGCTACTATTTCACTATCAAATCTAAATGAATCAGACCATTTTCAACTGTTCACTTTCGGTGAGCTTGCAACTGTTCCAATTTCTGTTCTTAGCTGGCAGAAGTGGACCTTGATGTGGTGAGCCACTGTTGAAGGCCAGCTGCCTTAAGGATTGATGTGTTGTGTATTTGGAGTGGATATTCAAATTACTGTAGCTTTAACATCTCTCATGAACACAGCATTTCTGCCCACAGAACTGTAACACATTGGATTTTTTTTCTATTTTATCACTTACTTATTTTGTAGCATATTCTGTAAAATCTAGAAGTTTGCCTAGTGGGGCGACATGGTGGCTTGGTGGGTAGCAATGTCGACTCACACCTCAGAGGGTCTCAGGTTCCATCCCAGGTGGAGCGGTCTGGTTTTATCTATGTGGAGTCTGCATGTCCTCCCCATGTCCGTGTGGGTTTACTCCAGGTACTCTGGTTTCCTCCCACAGTTCAAAGACATGTATGTTAGATGAATTGGTGCCTCTAAAGTGGCCCTAGTGTGTGAGTGTGCATGAACTATGATGGATTGGCGCCCTGTCTAGGGTTGTTCCTGTCTTGAGCCCTGTGCCGCCAGCTAGGCACCGACTCTCCCCCAGCCCTGTCCAGGATCAAGCGGATAAGAAAGTGAATGACTGAATGAAACTCCTAGTGGTCAGCAAATTTTAAAAACTTTAACTGCACCAAATGTGGTGCCAACAACCATGCCACCATCATGGTTGTTGGTGCCAGATTGTACTTTTTTCACATTCTGATGTCTGATGAAAACAAGAACCAAAGCTCTGGGTCTGCATACATTCTGTTTAACTGTATAATGGAATCATTGAGAAAGTGTTCAACCTTTCCTTTCTACTGTCTCTATCTATCTTTTTCTTCATATTATTCTTTTTTCCTCCTTTCCCTTGTTGTTTCTGTGATTCATGAATAAATGTATGTGAAAACATGTGTCCCAAACTATGTCATCAGTGTGATGTGTCTCACTTTGGGCAGTGTATAATTTGAGCAGTCAGCCCCTGAGTTCACAGCTCTATCCAGATGTGTGTGGTGCCCACACCCCCAGCAGCTATGTTATATTTGTCTTTGTTATGTTTTTCAGCTGGTGATGCAAGAAGCAGGTCACAACATGCCCAATTCACACATCAGAGACAGATTGTTAACATTTTGAAATGGCACAGTTCGGCTTGCTCACATTAAAAGAAACACAAGAACAGAAACACACTGTGGACACATACTTGTTCATATGCAAAATGTGCTACTCACAAACCACTGCCTTGTTATCTGTCATTTTCCATTTTGTCTCACTTTATCTGTAGAACGTGTTTGTGCACTAGCTACCACAAGTCATTCAGGACATCCTTCCATTGTTAAATGTGTTTCCAACACACCACCAGAAACCCTTTCTTGTAGGAAAGTGTGAGCCCATACCAAAGTGCATTAGTGTGTGTATGTGTGTGTGTTTGAGGGTAGTTATATATCACCAAATGTCCCCACAAGGATAGAAAGATCCGACATTTTAACCTCGTGCTGGGAGTTTGCTGGTCTGCATAAAGAAATTTTTTTCACAAACGCTGCAACTTTATTCTGAAAAACCAAAATAGCCAAAATACTTGCTTTAGGTTAGTGAGGTTAAGTAAGTAATGTTAGGGTTAATTATAGATGTAGAATTAATGAGATGTTATCATCACAATATTATGTCATTGGAACACCCCAATAGTGTCAGAAAGACAAACTGAAAAAAAGGACTCTCTGAGAGAAATATGGTGTTAATTTCATTATAAAGCAAGTGGCGTAATAGCAAACCCAACAAAGGAGGTTTGGTATAATGCTACGGAGCTTGTAGCGTCATGCCTCACTAAGCTTTATTAACTACCGTATTTTTCGGACCATAAGGCGCAATATCAACGATCGGCTGCTAACGGGTATATTTTCATACATAAAGCGCACCAGGTTATAAGGCGCATTAAATGAAACAAAACTCTTAAGTTCCCTCGGAAGCTCAGTTTGGTCTTTACCTGGCGCAGGGCGTCTTCTTGCTTCCTCCACTTCAGTACCATTGATTCATTAATGTTGAATTCTCTCGCAGCTGCTCTATGTCCGTGTTGTACTGCGTGACTGATAGCGTTGTGTTTGAAATCCGCTTAGAAAATAAATGAATGAATGCACACACCTTAATGCTGAAGCACAGGTCGTACTACCCCGCAATGTTCCTGACTACGGTTGCCGCAAGCTTCGTAACTTACCAAGACCGTGCTAAAACATTTTGACAGATTTATGAGCGCCGTGTACCATCTACAATCGGTTCTAGGTCAGAAAGCACAACCAGAATTAATTCATACATTAGGCGCACCGATTTTTAGGGCGCACTGTCGATATTTGAGAAAATGAAAGGATTTTAAGTGCCCCTTATGGTCCGAAAAATACGGTAATACCTTCACTTTATATAACGCCAATATCTGTTTCCCAGTTTTGTATGAAAAGAAAAAAAACACAGAACATGTGAAATTAAAATCTTCTATATGGTTTGAATTCTAATTTGACTGCTTAGACTGCAGTCACATTGCCACGTATCAACAAGATCCGTATAAGATTTCAGGACCGCATATGAAAATGACACAGATCAGAATTAAAATGGTCTGACTGAATGTGCTTTTCACACTGCTGTAAAAGAAACTAATCTGTATCAAAGGGAAAAATTTAATTGGGCCTGTTTTTACCTGACGTGTGAACATAGATTCCCAGCACAATTATTTCGATACCAAATAACAAAATGAAAACACTACTGTGTACAAAATAACCTATCTTACTCTGTCATCAAAACATGCCCATGTTTGCCAAATCCCTGTAAAACCAGCCCACACAGGTCATTAGACCCACGGTACTGGTGCTTGGGCCCCAGTAAAATGCTTATGGGTCCCACTAAAATCACGACAGTATTGAAGTCAGTAAGAAAGTCATAAAGCATTTGGTTTTATCCTGGATTGCTGAGCAGAACTACAGTACACACCATGAGAATTCACTACAGGCACTCCCGTCCTATATAATATGGCATCCAACCTTGCTGAATCAATACACAAATGCGATTAGTCCCATGTTTTATACAGATCACTTCATACACATGCTAGATTATCATCATTGTTGTGTTAATAACATGATAGTGAATAAAATCAAACCAGTTTCACAAAAAAAAAAAAAGTGATGAAGCTTAAACTCAGAAGAATGGGACAAAGACAGTGCGATGGCATGTCAACGTCATTGTTGCCCTAGTTAGTGAGACTCTCTTTCTGGGGCAGATTTTCAAAATGTGTTCCGACACAAGTCCAACCGCAAAACAGCTGCTGAAGTATAAATCTGAATGACTGCTACCTGTGGATTAGTCCTGTCCCTGGTAACAAATACAGGGAAAACTGTACAGTTTGACATAGAGGTCTTTTGGTTGCTCATGGTGGACCATCTGACATGAAACAGCATGGAACTGATGAACCATGCCCTAGCTGCTAAAGAGTAGAAGACATAGAAGTCCTAACATTTTCCTTTAGAATTCTCTGATATAATTCAGAATTGATTGTTCTATCAATGATGGCAAGCTATGCTGGCCCAGATGCAGCAAAACAGGCCCAAACCATGATACTACCACCACCATGTTTCACAGATGGGATAAGGTTCTTATGCTGGAATGCAGTGTTTTCGTTTCTCTATCTTTAGCAGATTGCAGACGAGCAGCAATGTTCTTTTTGGAGAGCAGTGGCTTTCTCCTTGCAACCCTGTCATGCACACCATTGTTGTTCAGTGTTCTTCAGATGGTGGACTAAAGAAAATTAACATTAGATAATGTGAGAGCGGCCTTCAGTTGCTTAGAAGTTACCCTGGGGTCCTTTGTGACCTTGCCAACTAATACACGCTTTGCTCTTGAAGGGATCTTTGTTGATCGACCACTCCTGGTGAGGGTAACAATGGGCTTGAATTTCCTCCATTTGTACACAATCTGTCTGACTGTGGATTGGTAAAGTCCACACTCTTTAGAGATGCTTTTGTAACATTTTCCAGCAAAATCTCCTTTTCCTCCTTTGCCTTTTCCATTTCCAAATCTCCTTTGTTCATGTCATGATACACTTCCACAAATGTGTTGTGAACAGCAGACTTTGATAGATCCCTGTTCTTTAAATAAAACAGGGTGTTCACTCACACCTGAACTCATCCTATTGATTGAAAACACCCGACTCTAATTTCACCTTCATATTAACTGCTTATCCTAACTGTTCACATACTTTTGCCACTCAGTAATATGTAATACTGGATCATTTTCTGCAATAAATAAATAAATGACCAGGTATAATATGTTTGTCTCATTTGTTTAACTGGGTTCTCTTTATCTACTTTTAGGAAAATCTGGTGATGTTTTAGGTCATAGTTATGCAGAAATATAGAAAATCCTAAAGGGTTCACAAACTTTCAAGCACCATTGTATCTGACTAAATTAAAATCTTTTCCTGAATTTTATCAACCAAAGGTTTGAGAAAATTTTATAACTTAATTTAACTTAATTATATAGAACGTCTTATTAATTTAGTGGAAGTTAATCTAATCATTCTGATAAAATTCAAATAATTCTCAGAGATTTTGAACTGAATATATATACAGTGGGACAAAAGTGTTTTGTATTTAGTCAGCCACTGATTGTGCAAGTTCTCCTACTTAGAAAGATGACAGAGGTATGTAATTTTCATCATAGGTACACTTCAACCATGAGAAACAAAACTAAAAAAAAATCCAGAAAATCACATTGTAGGATTTTTTAAGAATTTAATTGTAAATTATGGTGGAAATAAGTATTTGGTCAGTAACAAAAGTTCAACTTTATACTTTGTAACATAACCTTTGTTGGCAATGACAGAGGTCAAATGTTTTCTGTAAGTCTTCACCAGGTTTGCACACACTGTAGCTGGTATTTTGGCCCAGTCCTCCATGCAGATCTCCTCTAGAGCAGTGATGTTTTGGGGCAACACGGACTTTCGACTCCCTCCACAAATTTTCTATAGGGCTGAGATCTGGAGACTGGCTAGGCCACTCCAGGACCTTGAAATGCTTTTTGCGGAGCCACTCCTTTGTTGCCCGAGCGGTGTGTTTGGGATCATTGTCATGCTGGAAGACCCAGCCACGTTCCATCTTCAATGCTTTCCACTGATTGAAGGAGGTTTTGGCTTAAAATCACATGATACATGGCCCAGTTTATTCTTCCCTTAATACGGATCAGTCGTCCTGTCCCCTTTGCAAAAAAACATCCCCAAAACATGATGTTTCCACCCCTATGCTTCACAGTAGGTATGGTGTACTTGGGATGCATCTCAGCATTCTTATTCTTCCAAACATGACGAGTTGAGGTTTCATTTTTTTGGTTTCATTTGATCACATGATACTCTCCCAATCCTCTTCTGGATCATCCATATGCTCTCTGGAAAACTTCAGACGGGCCTGGACATGTACTGGCTTAAGCAAGGGGGACACGCCTGGCACTTCAGAATCTGAGTCCCTCTCATCGTAGTGTGTTACTGATGGTAGCCTTTGTTACTTTGGTCCCAGCTCTATGCAGGTCATTCATCAGGTCCCTCCGTGTAGTTCTGGGATTTTTGCTCACTTTTCTCATGTTCATTTTGACCCCACGGGATGAGATCTTGCGTGGGGCTCCAGATCAAGGGAGATTATCACTGGTCTTGTATGTCTTCCATTTTCTTACAATTGCTCCCACAGTTGATTTATTCACGCCAACCTGCTTGCCTGTTGTAGATTCACTCTTCCCATCCTGGTGCAGGTCTACAATTTTCTTCCTGGTGTCCTTCAACAGCTCTTTGGTCTTGGCCATGGTTGAGTTTGGAGTCTGACTGTTTGAGGCTGTGGACAGGTTTCTATTACACTGATAACGTGGTCAAACAGGTGCCATTAATGCAGGTAACAAGTGGAGGACAGAAGAGCTTCTTACAGAGGAAGTTACAGGTCTGTGAGAGCCAGAAATCTTGTTTGTGGGTGACCAAATACTTATTTTCCACCATGATTTACAATTAAATCATTTAAAAATCCTACAGTGTGATTTACTGGATTTTTTTTCTCATTTTGTCTCTCACAGTTGAAGTGTACCTATGATGAAAAGTACAGACCTAGGAGTACAGAAGTACAGAAGTAGGAAAACTTGTACAATCAGTGGCTGACTAAATACGTTTTGCCCCACTGTGTATATATGTACAGATAGATAGATAAATTGCATTATTCACAAATGTAGCACTTATAAAAATGTGTCATTTAAAATTCATAAATACGTAAACAAACAGGGTCAGCCATTTTTATTCAGTAACCAAACAGTGGATGGTTGTGTTGTTGGGTGGGTTTGAGGTTGGAGGGTGGCATTAGGGTTGAAGAGTTTGCTGGTGAATAGCAATTGAGTGTCCCTTATTTGTCCACCCTAAAGGTGAAAACCCTACGCACTATGTTTCCCAGCATCTTTCCAAAAGAATGAGCGGCTACGCTTTCAGTAAGAGTCAGTTTCAGGCTAGTGTACATATGCAAATATAAAAGAAATCACCAGAGAAGATAGCAGCGGATAAGGTAATGATAACCCTTATCTATGGGTTTGGCTAGACCAACCACTAAAGCCAAGGCAGTGATTAAATTAGCCAAGTCATCAGTTACATTATCAAAAGCTTTATATATGCTAGCTAGTATAATGGTCATTGATAATACAAGCTTGCAAAATGAGTCACAGTATAGCCAATATAACAGCAAACTACTAACTTTGCATGGCTGATAATGCAAAGAGAACATCATAATTTCACTTCTTGTTTTCTGACAGAAAACGTAGGCAAACAGATAAAGGAGCATCACAACACAAAGAGAAATAAAGAGAGATAATATAACAGGGCAAAAAGGGAAAAGAGCACCAGAAGGAATTAGATGTTTTTAAGAAAATGCACATCAACTGAATTAATGTAATTATTAAAAATGACTTTAGTGTTAATTTGTTCATTCATTGCAGAGTAACATTTAGTGTTAAATCTGTTAATCTGTTTAGTTATTAACACGCTTTTTACCATATACAACAAAAACTAGAAAAAATAACTGTCAGACATTTAAAAGTGCAGTTTCTAAGCATTTTTGCTTTGTAAAGGTGCACACATACACACACACACGCACACACACACACACACACACACACCAAGATACATTGTGTGCGAGTCTGAACTTGTCCTGGACCTTGAGAGACCCTCAGGAATGCAGGGCCCTTGTTCAGGTGAACGAACAAACGATGGAAAGCTAAGATGTAAGATGTAAGAAGACGAGATCATGAGCTTTGCTGAGAGCCTACAGTATTGCGTTACAGTTTTTCCCAATTGCTTACACATTATTATTGCTCACTGGTACACATTTCACAATACCTGAAGCTCAGTGTTTTGGGAAGCCTCTGGTGCAAAACACTAGTACTAAAGGCTCTCTTTATTATCACTACACACAGTTCCTCACCAATAAATACAAAATATTCATGATGACCCTGACACTGTAGTAAAAAATACACAAATTTGAACATGAGTGAAAGAACACAAATTTACTTTTACCGCAACAATTTTATGCAGAAACGTATTTTTATGGGGACGGCACCAACCAGGTGCATTCATAGGGCGTCCAAAAACACATAAAAATATAGCTACTGTATTAAAAAAATGAAAACAGAAAGGCCATCGGGCAAGAAGGATGGCATCACGAATACACAACTATTGTTGCTTAATCACCTATTGTCATGTTTATTTTATTCATTTCAATCACTGACTTTAAATTTAAAATGTAATGCATTAACACAGTGTTAAACTAGTTTAGGAAAAACTGAGTGATTCGATTGTTGACAGAACAGTGACTGGGTTTCAACAGGGTAGATTAAGTGCGAGTACAAAGTTTTGAAATCCCTCTTCATTCACATTAATGAAGTCTGACAGATGTATT
The DNA here is from genome assembly GCA_025084515.1 of Ancistrus triradiatus. Lineage (NCBI taxonomy): Eukaryota > Metazoa > Chordata > Actinopteri > Siluriformes > Loricariidae > Ancistrus > Ancistrus triradiatus. The sequence goes on along the minus strand of JAJAGP010000442.1, from coordinate 29,814 downwards.
CTCAATTGACCAGTGCAGTGTAAAATCTAGTTTGTTGAAATTTTCTGACAAAAAATGGTCAAAACCAGCTAGCACTTGATGTTTTGGTCAAAAGAGGAAAAAATACTGCTTTGTTTCTTTTACTGAAAATGGTTAATTTCATGCTGTTTGATTCCTTCACTGCGTAAGCAGCAGCAGATCAAAGGCGAAAATGCTGATATCATCTCACGATCTCCATAACATAAATAGACACATTAGACGATCTGTAATCATTGTTCATGCGATGCATCAACAATAAAAAACACTTTGTCTTTCAAGAAATACAAATTAAAATGTAAATATAAAATCAAACCCTTTGGTCTCAGTATTCCCAGGGTGTTTGGAAAGTTTGTTGGTTTTGGCCAAGTTTTTCTTTTTCTTTTTTTTTTTTTTTTGCAGAAGTAGTTTACAGAGCCACAAACATAAAAAAGCATGTGAAAGTACAGTTATTTATTAAACTTCTTTACTGCTGTTTAAATCACGGACATAGCTGAGTAGCAGAGATGGGAAATCTTGTTGAATAGAATGTATTTCTAAGGTAGGTCCAATAAAATAACACTAATAGCTGATCATAATAGGGTTTCAGGTTCAAAATGTGTTCTATGTATATAGTGAAATATTGAGAGTTTATATACTGTTGGATTTATATAATCTCTCCTGTTAAAACAATCTGTTCAATGAGAGAGACAGCTCAAAAGAATGCTAAACTGAATCAAATATTTTCATTTGTCTTTCCGTTCATGAGACAATCTAAAAATGATTTGCTAAAAATAATTTCAATACCTATCTGGTTTTCTGTTTTTGTTTAGATTTATTGCATGTGCTCTGCAATGGATTGGCGCCCTGTCTGGGTTTGGTTCGTACCTTGCGCCCTGTTCTGCTGGTTGGCTCCAGTAGACCTTGCATTGGATTAAGTGGGTAAGATGATGAATGAGTGAATGGATGAAAACCGACAGCTGAAACTATGTGTGCTGAAATGAATTACATTTCCATCGGGTTTGTTGTTCTTCATTACATTACTTAAGACTAAAGACTAAAGACAATCTAACTTCCCATCACGATTTCCATTCGTTATTCTATTTATTGAGAAACACATTCCAAAAGAATCAGTTTGCTAAAATGATTCAAAGGTTCCACAGTACGTTTGTTCTTTTCTCAGTTGACAGGCATGCACTGAAATTATAGTTGGTGGTAATCACTTAAAATTACATCTGCGTTGAATAGAGTATACACTGGAAAAGTCTTGAGTTTTCATTTCATGTAGACAAGGGTCCACTAGAATTCAGTCAGCCCTGTACTTGTCAAATAACAAATCCAAGTCCAAATAACACACTAGCAGTTAAGAGCGAAATGTGATGTTAACACTGCGTTTACTATGTATCAATCAAAGAAGAGACATTAACTCTCCTATAACACTGCATTCCATTCTTAGAGTTGGAGTTCACCCACCACTGCGGGCTGAATCTTCAAGTGAATGAGTGAATTCAATTCAGCATGACACAACACGAGAGCACGTTTAGGAGAAGAGTTCATAAAAGTAACTTCAGGATTATCAGTGTTAATGCAACACTATAAACATTGAATTGTTTCAGTTTGTAGCTACACACCTCTGAATTTAACCCAACCTACACACACACACACACACACACACACACACACACACACACACACACGTACGTACAAACTCACCGTGTTTAGTGCGCTACATATCCACTCCGCTCCTGGGTTTGAAGTTCAAGAAAAGTGCTTTTCACTTTTAGTTTTCAAAACAGTCGCGCAATCCACAAATGAACTCCAGCGTTAAGGAGAAAACACACAAGAAAAAAAATCAGATTTCGATCAGACTTAACTCCACAAGTCCAACACGGTGCAAAGAATCGGAAAGAAGTGCAACCGGAGCGCCCGCGCAGCTCAACTCCTTCTAAAAGCAAGAAAACTCCGATTCGGACTCCCCTAACATGACGAGGCACGAGAAAACGTGTGATCCGCTTTAATCCGAGTTGTTTTTATTCCGCCAGCTCAGGAGAACGGGAGTTTCCCCGGTAACGGGTCTCAGGCGACGAGCAGCTCGCGGAAGACGTTGGGATGCGCGCGGCGCCGCCCTCTGTGACATCATAAGCAAGGAATGTGAGGAATGTGAGTATAACGGAGGGAGAGAACAGAGGTGCAGAGGTGGAGGAGGAGGAACACAGCGACGCCATTACTGCTTAAAATCCACTCTTAAAACCACAACTTGCCCCATGTCCTCTAACACAGAACTAGAGCAATACGATGTAAAACCCCTTAGTTCATTTTCATATAGTTAGCATTAATCCCTCAATCAGAAAAAGCCTGGGCAATATAGAAAATGCAAATAAAAAATAAAGGCGGTTTTTCTTACATTGACTTTTATTTAATTGCAGACAGAACCAGAGATATTTCATGTTTTCAACTTCATTTCATTTGTTAATAAACATCCATTCCTGCTTTTCAGGCCTGCAGCATATAAAAAAAAGTTGGGATGGTAAACCATTTACCACTTTGTTGTTGATACCAAACCATGAAGGATTTCAGATGTTATTTTGTCTCATTTTTCCTGCAAACACGTCTTAAGGTATGCAACAGTACGTTGTCATTGTTGCATTTTTCGTTTCAAAATTCTCCACATTATTGGGGACAGGTCAGAACTGCAGTCAGGCCAGTCCAATCCCTGTACCCTCTTCTTCCATAGCCATGCCTTTGCAATGTGTGCAGCATGTGGTTTTGTGTTGTCTTGTTGAAAAATGCATGGACGTCCCTGGAAGAGATGTTGCCTTGAACCCAGCATTTGTTGCTCTAAAATCTCAGTGTACTTTTCTGCATTAATGCTGCCATCACAGAAGTGTAAATGACCTTTTTCCAAGGGCACTGACACAACCCCATACCATAACATAGTCTGGCTTTTAGACTTGTTGCTGATAATAGTGTGGATGGTCCTTTTCTTCTTTAGTCCAGAGCACATGGCGTCCATTCTTCCAAATAAGTAAATAAAAAAAGATCTGGAATACTGATTGGTCTGACCACAATACATGTTGACACTATGTGATGGTCCATCACAGATCCCAGAAGTTGACACCACTTCTAGACATTTTCTGCACAGTAAAGTTTAAGTGGCATTTGTGAATGTAACTCCACATTTTAGTGCTTGACAAAGTTTGCCAAAATAATCTCTTCCCCATGAGGTTCTTGATGCAGTGCTGTCTGAAGGACCAAGGGTGTTCAGTTTAGGCAGCTTACATTAGTTAAATATTTTTTGAGAAACATTGTTTTTAAAATATTTTTAATCATTTTTTCTCACACTTGTTGACAAACTGGAGATCCTCTGCCCATCTTTGCTCCTCAAAGACTCAGCGTTTCATTCTGATCCAAATCATGATTACAGTCATCCATTGACATCACCTATTCAAAACCATATTGTTATTTAGTTGCTTCCATTTTTACCTTATTACTAGCCCTAAATTGCCCCGTCCTAACTTTTTTTGGAATGTGTTGCAGGCCTGAAATGCAGGATGTTTATTTACAAATGAAATGAAGTTGACCAGACAAAGCATGAAATGGGTTCATACTGTCTGTAATGAAATAAAAGTCAAAGTCAGTGTAAGACACTTTGTATTTTTTTATTATTTTATTTGCATTTTCCATACTGTCCAAACTTTTTCTGATTTGGGGGTTGTACACACACACACACACACACACACACACACACACACACACACACACACACGGGGGAAAGTTTAGAGATGTCAGTTAACCTACGTCTTTAGACCTAGGTTACATAGACATATGGAGAACATGCAAACCCCACACAGGCAGTGATTGAGCTGTGAGGCCTAGGTCTCTGGAGCTGTGAGGTGACAGCGCTAAGCACTGCTCCATCATAACCACCCCTGCATATTTCTTATTTATTTGTTTGTTTATGTATTTATTTATGTATGTTCTTATTTTACCCCTGTTTTATCCTGCTTCTGGAGGTGAAGTTTCTGTTGAGTTTCAAAATGGGTCTTATTCTTCTGCCACCATAAAGTGCAGATTTCTGGTACCATTAACTTCAGATATATGGTTTCCTAGCACACAATGTTTGAGCTGCATAATGTGCAGGTTCTGGTTGTGTGTTTCCTGAATGTTTCCACCTTGCACTGTCTCAGCAGTCCTCAGGGCAAGGGATGGGCATGTTACAGTATCCAATCACAGGTAAGATCAACTTTATTTCATTTTTTTATGTCAATTTTAGCCACAACTGTATTTGTTAAAGTGTTGCAAAATGTAGCATGTTTGTTACTCTTGAAACCCGCAAAGGCATTAGTTACTTTCTTTGTGCTATGAAACGTATTAAGGAAGGATATGAAAAGGATATGGGTTAAAATTATAACATGGGTTCTAACTAACATTCTCTTCATAATAATATAGTATGTTCGCTAGTGTATACGCAACCTGCTGACACTCAAAACACAGATGTACTCAGTATCCTAAAATTAACTCACTATTCTATTTTGGCATTGTATCAAGCTTTAAATCAGACTTGAAAATGGAGACTAAAGTATGTTAAATAACAACATGACAACATTAAATACAATATATAACATAGGTTATATGGTTATTTTACTGAAAAAATGATAGTAATATTCCAGCAATATTTTACAGTGTAAAGTGAGTTCTAAAGTACTTGGAATGATATTTCTGTATTACTGGTTTAGATAAGGATGGCACGGTAGTGCAGTGGTTGATGCTGTCACCTAATAGCGCTGCCTGTGTGGGTTTTGCATGTTCTCCTGTGTCTGTATGCGTTTCTTCCAGATATTCAGGTTTCTTCCTATCTTTCAAAGACATTTATTAGGTTAGTTGGCATGTATATGGTGTTGCAGTGTGAGTGAAGGTGAGTGCGAGTGCACTGTTCCAAAGCAAATAGTTCAGAAACTGCACTTATTTTATATGTGTGTGTGTGTGTGTGTGTGTGTGTTCCCACCCTGTGCCTTGTGTTGCTGGATAGGCTATAATATAATATAATATAATATAATATAATATAATATAATAGCACTGTAGATGACACTGTGGGCTTCTGGGGGCTGCATTCGAAAGCAGAAACAAAGAAACAATAAAGTTTGAATAATCATTTATTATATAGTCTAATTTGTATTGAAAGTTAATTCGAATAAGTGCAAAGTGGTAATTCACTAGTCCACCACTGGGGTGACTCTGGTTCAAATCATTACACAGGTAGTACTGGCCATGTCTGAAGAAGTAGAGGTTTTGTTGAGGGATCATCTACAAAGGGCTATAACAGGCTAATGCCTGTGTTCTGTATTCTGTGGGCACCTTACCTCCACAAACACCTCTGAAATGACCAGTAAAAACCTGAAAGAAAAAAAAACAATAACAAGAGCTAAGAGAAACTGTAAAGTCCATAATAGACTTGAATAATTAAAAACTTTGATAATGACATTGTATATTCCCAGAAATTCAAAAGCTCAGTCATCATGTTGGAAGGTCTATGAAATCTATCAATGGCAAAACCTTCTTCTGTTATTGACGTGCCCTGTGGTAACATACAAATGTCTAGGATTTACCACAACTAGCCGGGTGTGAAGCATAGTACTCCAACTTTATGGTTCTGTGGAGTTAACCCACGGTCTTCTTTTTATACAGGTATATCTTAAAAATATACTACTTGAAAGTCAAATTCCTTGTGCGCACACACAGGCTATTTTGCATATAAAACTTCTGATTGTTAAACTTTGCCCTCTGGCGGCCGATTATCAGAATGCATTTACTAGCGGGAATTGTAAGTTGAACTCAGAAATGAATTGTTTATTTGTTCTTTTACTTATTTACATTTAAAAGGTCCACCCAGACTTAAAAAGTCCAAAAGTCAGGGTCTATGGGGTTGTGTCAGAGCCCTTGGAAAAAGGTCATTTACACTTCTGTGACTGCAACATTAATGCAGAAAAGTACAATGAGATTTTAGAGCAACAAATGTTTCCTTTAAGATGGCATCTTTTCCAGGGATGTCCATCCATTTTTCAACAAGACAATGCAAAACAGCCTGCTGCACACATTACAAAGGCATTACTGCAGAAGAAGAGAGTATGGATGCTGGACTGGCCTGCCTGCAGTCCTGACCTGTCCGCAATTGAAAATGCACGGGGAAAAATGTGAAAATAATGGCCCTGTATTGTTAAACAACTTAAGTCTTGTTTGCAGGGAGAATGGGACAAAAATAACACCTGAAAACCTTCATCGCTTGGTATCTCTGGAGCAAAAGCATCTATTAAGTGTTGTGAGAAGGAATAGCAACATTACAAAGTGGTAAATGTTTACCGTCCCATCTTTTTTAGAATGTGTTGCAGGCTTGAAATGCAGGAATAGATGTTTATTAACAAATGAAATGAAGTGGACCAGAAAAAACTGAAATATCTTGGGTTCATACTGTCTGCAATTAAATAAAAGTTAAAGGAACTGTAAGGAACACTGCATTTATTTTTTGTTTGCATTTTCCATACTGTCCCAACCTTTTCTTTGGAGTTATTTAGGGTTGTAATTTTTAATACACACATCTACAGATCTTTAACATCGAAGAAGAGTATCTTTATACAATAATTTTCTGTTGCTGAACCTGTAGAGTTTGTTACTGACGAAATGCTCCAGGTCCTGCTGGTGGAATTTTAGATTTGTCTCCCACAGCATCTGACAACCTTTTGTATACAACTGATACAGGGATGGTTCTTCCTTTCGAGGAAATGCAATTTTTGCAATCGGCTTGTATATTGATTATTTTGATATATCAAAGGAAAAACACAAGATTTGTGGAGTGTACTTGTTAGTGGCCGCATCGCGTCACTGCCTCCGCAGGTGCAGAAGGTGCTCCTGCTGTTCTCTGCTGGCCTAAGCACATATTTCAAGCTAGCGCTGCACCGCCACCTCTGACATGAGAGGGCAGCGGCTATAGTGCAAGTTTGTGTCATACCTGTGAAGAAGCCATGGCACTCACATGGGCTGAATCTCAATTCAGGAGCTGCATCCTTCGAAAGGACGCGGTCTATGAAGGCGTGTCCTTTCGAAGGCTGCGTAGACCGCGGCGAAGGCCGAACCGAAATGAGACAGTCTACTCTGCCTTGGATTTCCTGTTTGCGTAACAGAACCACTTTTCCCGCACTCACTCTTCAACGCTATTCCCGCCTACACTATATCACAAAACAGCTATAATCTTTATAAAAATGGAGACAGAAATTTTGAGTTTAGTTTTTATGCTGTTTTTGGTTGTTCAATTATTGGAGGAGATGCTTCAATGCAGGCCCTGGCATTAATTCCCCCCCACAGTTTAATAAAGGTCTCCGCTTGCTCCCTGCTCCCTAAAACAAAACAAAATACGTTGCGCTTTTGCTTTTTAACATTTAGCTATTTGAGTTTTAAAAAAATCCTTAAATTTAAATAATGTATATTCCAAAAGATGCATCAGATGTACCTTTCATTTCCAAGGAAAAGAAAGCCGCATTTGGGATTCAGTTATGGTTTGGCTTCTTCAGCATTAACAGGCTACACCTGGCCGATAAGCTACTTAAACTGGCCAAGAGCCAGCATCAGCGCACCTTCTTTACATTAGATTCTGCCAGTAAGACAAAAAGAAAACAGAAGTTTGATTAAATGAGTAACTAAAAGAAATAACTGCCGTTTCTGTTTGGAAAAAAGCAGAAAGAGGAAGCGAAATAAGGGATAGTGAAAATATTTGAAGTTGTGAAGTAGGTTGAAAGAAAATGTGAGAAAAGTAGGAGAGAATGCTGAAAACACATCTGGCTTAAATAAGAAAGCTTTTATTTGAGTGTAGTCATACTCATATCAGCCTCAGTTTGATGAGAAGTACTGGAGGACACCATTTTGTGCTAAACTCCATTTGATTTTCCCGCCGTTTGCACAACTCCTCCTTCTAGGTGTTCACATTAGTGATGTTACGAGTGAATCCGAAGCTTAAAAAAAAATAATTAAATTAAATAAAAAAAAGGAAGCCATATTCTTGAAGCAGTGTACCGATGCTTGATTCGCTTTCCTGCGTCCACGTGGCCAGTGACGTCCGAAGCTTCGTTCTGGCACCGAATCACGTGACTGCTTCACCTCTTTTCAAAATTAATATATCTCTATTTTATCTTTTGCATTTGGCCATATGAACCTATTACAAAACATAATAGGTGAAGGAGTAGTGCCTGGTTTCATTTGGATCATTTTTGACAGACTTTACAGAAAGATATTCAAAACAAAAGACGCTTTTATGTTTTTTATGTCGACTTTATTACATGGAAGAAGCTCCACTGCAACAGCACCTAGGGCACAATGCACTACTTGGTTTGACCAGGAGATGCCGCCACTGTGCAGCACGTTGAAAAGCTATGAGTAATGGAACACATTTCCGATCCAGTCTGCAGGAAAGCTTCATTGCTTCAAAACGCTCCGTTTTGCCATCACGATGCACATGCTACCATTCACTTGAACTGACTGGTGGGGTAAATCCCCTCACAGTAATACAAGTATACACTCTTCCCCCTTCTGACATAGGAATGCTGACTTAAAAAAAAAATACAATGAATAATTATAAACATCAGTTCTACCTCTAGCACTCCCTGAGGACGAAACCAGTATCACTATGTGCCTGTGTCCAAACCAGCCACCTCCTGTGACGGCACTGGGTTCTTGCTAATCTTCTTCCTAAGCATCATTCATCCCTTCATGCCCCACAGTTGACACTTTCAGGTGCCTGGGGTGTACGTTGAAAAGTTAAGAGATTTAATAAAATCAATAGTGGACATTTCTGCAAATGCCCATGCACTTTATTGTTGATCGAATATACAGGTTTTGCATGACCAAAAAGACATTCAATTCAAAGAGGTGAGCTTAGGTTACTACACACTGAGAATGCATGGTCTTGAATGGAGAGAAGTATACTGCTCCAGGCTATGCTGCCCTGCTTTTTGAAAAAGTTGGTCAAAGTCATATTTCTTTTTACCTTATGTTCCGCTGCTGTTGCTAGAGCCCCTGATGAAGTACCAATGGTGCCTGCCTGTTGCTCAGTCAGCAATGATTTGATCTCTTTTGCTGCTCTAGCTTTTATGTCATCCACCTTTTAATTCTTGATGTAGGTAGTTTTGAAGCAGGTAGTTTTGAATTAGGTAGTTTTGGATCAAAAGAAGCCATATCTAGCAGGTCATCCATGCTAGGATCTGAGTACTTTTCATTCAAGTGGGTTAGAATGGTTTCATGTCCTTAATCAGGTGAGTGTTCTTCTCCCTCAGCACTAACAGTGGGTTCACCAGAAAAGTCACTTGTGAACACCTGAAGTGGGCTCAACATCTTGTTTTCAACATCTTGTTTCCAACATCTTGTTTTGCCTTGTTTTCTTGGCAGCTTTCAACACCTGATTTATGGCTGTGGATCATCTTTTGTCACAATCCCCACCATGTAGGGGTCTCTGTTGTGAGCTGGTGCTTTGGTAGGCCCAGTTCAGCCTGAGCAATAGCTAGGTCTCACTTCTTTTTCCAGGATCATAAGAGAGTAACAATTTGTTTTGCATACACTGACTGCATGTTCTACACGGGCATCTTTTACACTTCTCTCTGTAAAAACAGCAAGCAATGTTTAGTACTTTTTTTTGCTATTACAGAAATATATAGCATGCTAATTCAAACAATAACTAATTTTTGAAAACATCACACAATATGAAATATTTATTACTTTCAGTCTATTAACACTAGAAATGCAAGCAATTACCATTTGACCACTGTGAGGTCTTACTGGAAGCACCATGCTGGATTTTTCTGCTTAAGCTGAGCAGCTGTCACGTGGCCACAGTGACCCCTACCAAGAAAATTAAATAAATTGAATCAAACAAACTTCAGACTCCTCATTTATGACCTTTCCTAGATGTGTTCGCTTTATCAACCGAACCAGTTTCAAGCTATTTCACTCCCATGTTGTTTTCTGACTTAAGACTGCGATTCTGTTTTCTGTCAGCAGGTGTCGCTAGGGTTTTAAAAATAGTTTTCTTCTGTGACTGAGAGACAACGCTTCAAGTGATAATACTATAATTACATCAAAAAAAAAAATTGTTTACTTAATACAAATATTCATATTTACCTATGACAAGGTGAAGCCTGTGTCCAAATCACTGGAGTCTTCTTCAGTCTTTCATTTGGACGGCTTTGGCAATGTTTGTCCAACTGTCAGTTGTTACTGTCACCTGCCTCTCCTCTTCCAGACCCCAGGATTCAGGGGCCTTTCTCAAGCCTTGTCCAATTAATTCTCCAGGAATTATGACATTTGGAAACAGTTGTTGCGCAACTCCCAGTAATCACTGATGAAGTGCACCTTTATGCTGTGAGGTATGGTTCTATTGTGCAACTTGACCACAGGTCTTTGTTGAAAAGTAGGCGACTGTACATAGCTCTGTTCCAGTTGGCTTCAGTGTTGATGGTGTAATGTTGGGATAGCAGTGTGGCTGAAGTGGGACTGTGGTAGCCTAGCGGCTAAGGTACTGGACTATGGACCAAAAGGTCCAGGGTTCAAATCCCACCTCTGCCAAGCTGCCACTGTTGGGTCCTTGAGCAAGACCCTTAACCCACAATTGCTTGGATTGTAAGACTGTATCAATTGTAATTCGCTCTGGATAAGAGCGTCTGCTAAATGCTGTAAATGTAAATGTAAGTATTTTTGCCTCGGTAAGACACCTCAAATCCAGTGTTTTAATCAGTTGCCTGAACCCTCTTTTTTTCAGTCTGTGGCAGGACCATGTCCTTGCACATGTGAATAGTGACTGCATTTGTAATGTCAGTCCACAACTTGCCTTTGTCACATGTAGCGCCACTTGTTTGACACTTTGGTTTTACTTTTTCACTTGCGCTACTTGCACACATTAAGGTCACTTCTGATGACCTTATTTACTGCTCTCTTGATACTCTCAATACATGTTTTGTGCTAAGCTGATGGAGTAAATTGCTTGTGTTACTACAAGCTGTGACAACAGTGGCTCGACATACTTTGCAATACATGGTCTTTTAGTCTGCGTTGGATAAAAAAAAAAAACACTCCAGATTGCAGACACAGCTCCTTTCTTAGGTACAAGTTCTTCATCTGCATCTCTAAGTGTTCTGTTCTGTATTCTATGACACAGCCTTTTCCAGCTGTAAACAGACTGCTATTTTACCTGGCTAGTCACCAAGCTGTGACCAGTATGCCAGTGTTTCTCAATCCTGGTTCTGCACATTTTAGTTCTTTTCCCGTTTACACACACTGGGTCTCAATCATGAAATGTAAGCAGAATAAAGTTAATTAGTATGTTAGTTCGTAACATCTGAAAGACACCAAAAGTGTCATTAGACATGACTGCACTTGAATTTAAGTACTGACTAAATAATAATTATCATAATTATTATAATTCTGTAATACATCAAAAATAAAAGTAAACAAAATTACACCTAACAAACACACTGTTTAATAATACAGCCTGTTATTCAGAAGATGTTTCTGAAATCATAGGCTACTCAAGCGAAACACACCGAACAAGTACATTACACAGTTTATTTGTCTTTTATTACATTGTACATTTCTGTAAGCATGGTACTTATTTCTGAAAAATAATAATTTAGTCTATGCACAACACTAGACACTAGTTCTATTTAGGGTGTCGGCCATTTTGTAGGGTTTTCCGAATTCTCAGTGGACAAATCGATTCCTTATATTGTACACTACTTTGTTACCCATAATGCACTGTAAGTATAGTGGACAACTGATGTACACTACTTACGGACTAACATACCACAATGCATAGCGCTTTCTTCCGGCCTAACTCACCAAAGATGACGGATAAATCCGAAAGCACCGGAATGATGAATTTCGTGTACAAATATAAGTACAAAATATAATTTAATGACTATTAAACCACAAACAGTTGATAATAATGTGTTTAATGGTGAAAATGCATTTAATATTTATGTATTCTTCATGGATTTAGTTCGTGAAGTTTTACTCTTGACAAGTAGCACTGTCAGCTAAATTAAAACATCGCTAACATCCGAAGTTTTGTGACAGCCCTAGTAGTCTTGTTGATGTTTCGGTTGGTTTATGTGAGGAAAGGTCAAGATAATTTGTTCGGGCGTAAGTAAGTGTTGTTTGAATTCCCTCGTTTGTGTTGCTCACTGCTACCCTTCACAGAACACACTATATACAGTGGTGCTTGAAAGTTTGTGAATCCTTTAGAATTTTCTGTATTTCTGCATAAATATGACCTAAAATGTCATCAGATTTCACACAAGTTCTAAAAGAAGATAACGAGAACCCAGTTAAACAAATGAGAAAAAAAATATTGTACTTGGTCATTTTCTTATTGAGGAAAATGATCCAATATTACATATTATTGAGTATCAAAAGTATGTGCAGCAATAACTTCAACTAAACGTTTCCTGTACAGTCGTATGAAAAAGTTTGGGCACCCCTGATCATTTTCATGATTTTTCTTTAAATCATTGGTTGTCCAGCTCAGCAATTTTCATGTAACTATATCTATATAGCCGATGAACATCGGGATATTTGATAAGTGAAATTATTTTATATGGTTTTTACGAAGTGTGCAGTAATTAATTCAAACAAAATTAGGCAGGTGCATAATTTGGCACTCCTTGTCATTTGAATACCTTTAGCACTAATTATTTGGAACACAACAATTTGTTTGTAAAGCTCATTGGACCCTGGATTCACATACACAGTGAATCCAACTATGAGAAAGTGTTTACGGTGGCCAATTGGAAGTTTTTCTCCTCTTTGCAGCTTCTCTGAAGAGTGGGCAACATGGGGAGCCTCAAAACACTCCCAAATGGCCTGAAAACCAGGTTTGTTCACATCATGGTTCAGGGAAAGGAAAAGCTCTCTCAGAGATTTCATCTGTCAGTTTTTCCACTGTGAGGAACATCGTGAGGCAATTGACTACCACAGGGCCCAGTTCTAGTTAAGGAGCGCCCGAAGTGGTCAGACCGAAGACAAAATCTCAGATAGGCAAGGCGAAGGAGGTTAGAACAGTCCATAGTCAAGCCACAGACCACCTCCAAAAGACCCTTACAACCGCATCTTGCTGGCAGATGTGTCAACTGTTCATCGTTCAACTAATAACAGCGCACTTTGCACAAGGAGAGGCCTGTATGTGAAGAGTAATGCAGAAGAAGCCTCTTCTGCAGACACGCCACAAACAGAGTCACTTGAGGTGTGCTACAGCCCTTTGGACAATCCAGCTTCATTTTGGGAATAAAGGGCTGTTTACTGATGAAACTAAATTGAGTTTATTTGGGAACATAACAAGGAGCGGAAAAAGAACACGCCATCCCAAGACAAAACTTGCTACCCACACAAGTAAAATTTGGTGGCGGTTCCATCATGCTGTGGGACTGTGTGCCAGTGCAGGTACTACGAATTCTTGTTAAAGTTGAGGGTCGCATTGATTTCCAGTTAATATCCCAGATTCTTGAGAACAAGTTCAAAATCATGACAAAGTTGCACCGAGGCCACGACCCCCAACCCTGCTCAAAATCTACTAAGTCATCATGCAGAGGAACCGGTACAACGTTCTGGAATGGCCATCTCAGTCCCCAGACAATGAATATTAACTGAAATGTGGGCTGTCCATGCTCGGAGAACCATCAAACCTGACTGAACTGGAGATGTTTCTAAAGAAGAATGGTCCAAAAGCAACCTTCAACCGAATCCAGACTGGAGCTGTAGAAGGTTTAGCGGCTGTTAATTTTCTACAAAAGGAAATAAGAGCGGGTGAAATGGAAAGCGAGGGAGGAAAGAAGAGGGGAGAGAAAAATGAGGGGAACAGGCAAAGAAGGCAGAGGCGAGGAGGGAAGAGGAAGTCAAGAAGGGAAGGTAAGTAGGGGGGACGAGGAGGACGGACGAGGAGAGGGAGGGGATGAGGGAATAACCAGCGACATAATCCAGGTAGAGAGAAAAGAAGAAATAAAGATAAGTCGATGGGGATGTGAAATTTTAGAGGCGAGTGAGGAATCTACAAATATTGATTCATTTTCCTGTTGGGGTGCCCCGAAATTTATGCACGCCAATTGTGTTTGATAATTACTGCACACCTTTTCTGTAAATCCTATAACTTCATTTCACTTTCTCAATATACTGTGTTCGTCTGCTATATGATAATATTTAACAAAAGTTGCTGGAATTCTGAACAACCAATGATTTATAAACTAAATCATGAAAATTATCAGGTGTGCCCAAACTTTTTCTATACGACTATAACTGTTGATCAGTCCTGCACACAGGCTTGGAAGAATTTTACGAGCCCTTCCTACATACAGAAACAGCTTCAACTCTGGGATTTTGGTGGGTTTTTCCTCAACAGTAAACTGCTCACGTCAGGTCCTTTCACAAAATCTCGATTGAATTAAGGTCAGGACTTTGACTTGGCCATTCAAAACATTAACTTTATTCTTCCTTTAAACATTCTTTGTGGAACACTTGTTTGACATCTTGTGTGACTTTGTGGTCATCACACGTCTGTGATGGCCTCCTTAATTCCAGAAAAGTACTTTGATTTCTAGAGCAACAATGGCTGCCTTCAGGGCTATCTTTTCCAGGGACTCCATGCATTTTTCAAGAAGACCAATGCAAACCCACATGCTGTCTCAGTGTACAAAGTTGGCACATGGCTGATAAAGAGCGTTACTATATAATGGTGCGGTCGCTCGGACCTGCTCACGCCTGCTTCCCGCTGCCTCGCGGCGTCTGTCACGCTGTTCCCCTCCAGATTTAAGAGACAATGTACTTGGGAGTAAGCTCTTTGAAGAATCCAAATGTGACGTTTGATCCCTGCGTCTGTGTCCTCTGTTGTTCTCATCATCGCGTCAACATTATGGTTGATGTCTACCTGTGTTTGGTAGGCGCCTTATGAGCTGTCACACACACAGATGTCGCCTTTGGGCTAACACAAATAGACTAACCCCCTGTAATAACTCCTACAATTCACTGCTAGTCGCTCTCTTCTCGCTGTGTTGTCCACTCTCATCTCTGCTCCTCTTGTTTTGCACTTTTATCTTTTCTGCTTTTGGAGGATGTGTTGTGTCATGTATCTCCTTCTGTCACAACATTTGCGGCCTCTCTCTGGTGTCTTTCTCTCTGACCTGCTTTTTTGATTACCCCGCAATCGGCAGCTGGTACACGCTCTATGCCCAAGTCCGCAACAATCACAGGAATCCGCTCGGGGCTGTTCAGACTAGGCTACCTAACGTCGTACAATGCACACCACCATAAGTCAACTCTTTGTGGGGCTCTCCTCGGTGGATGCCGCCGTTGTGGCCGTCTTTAGCAGGTGTTTCTTTGCTATATCTGGTGTGTCCTGTCCATCTCCTTCCGCTGACGATTCTTCGTGGCCCGTCCTTGTCGGGCCTTGGGGCTCAATATACATTTCTTTCCCTCCGCGCCTCTTCCCGCTCTCCTCCTTCCACTTTTCTCATCGCGGCCACCCATTCTCTGGATATTTTTGGGGGGATTATCGTTCTTGCGTTTGCCCGCGTGCTCCCCCTATATTTGGGGAGTTGTCCTACCTGCCCACCCCTGCGAATGTCGGGTCCCTGTATAGTCAGCCACCTCTCCCGGGGGCTCTTCGCCCCCCGGTGCTGTCTATCAGTCCTCTTTAGATCGTTGATAGCTGCTGCGTTCTCCCTCAGGCCCTCCCCTCTGTAAACAATTGCCCTTAATTTAGATGCTCAGTGTCGAGCCGGTGCGTGTAGATTGTCCGCGTCTCGGCCCCCCGCTCCTCTCCCAAAAAAAAAAGAGAAGCAAAAACAGTAATAGAACAGCCATGCTGTGCAATTCTCCGACTTTGAAAGGAGGAGAGAGGTCTGTAATATTCATCAATAGGTAAAACACGTCACCTATGAGAAAAATGAGAAAAAAATCCAGGAAATCACATTGTAGGATTTTTTAAAGAAGTATTCTAAATCATGGTGAAAAATACGTATTTGTCACACACAAACGAGCAAGTCTGTTCTCACAGACCTGTAACACTCTTTAGAAGCTCTCTGACCTCCACTCTTACCTGTATTAATGGCACCTTTTTACCTCGTATCTGTATAAAAGACCCGTTCGCACCCCTCAACAGTCAGACTCCAAATCAGACCAAGAGATGTCGAGAACACCATACAAAAATTGTAGACCTGCAGCAGGCCTGGGAATAGTTAATCTACAATAGTGAAGCAGGTTTGGTTTGAATAAATCAACTGGTGGTAACAATTGTAAGAAAAGGAAGACCATACAGACCATGAGAATCTCCCTCGGTCTGGGGCCTCACCAAGATCTCATCCCGTGGGTCAAAATGATCATGAGACGTTGAGAAAATTTCCCATAACTACAAGGAGGACCTGATGAATGACCTGCAGAGAGCTGGACCCAAAGTAACCAAAGGCTACCATCGTAACATACTACGCCGAGAAGAGATCAGATCCTGCGTGCCAGGCGTTCCCCCCTGCTTAAGCCAGTAACATGTCCCAGGCCCTGTCGTGAGTTTGCCAGATAGCTATGGTGATCCAGACTAGGATGGGAGAATATCATGTGTGTCAGATGAAACCAAAATAGAACTTTTTGTTAAAAACGCACCGTCATGTTTGGAGGAAGAAAATGCTGAGTTTCACCATACCTACTGTAAAGCAGGGGGGTGGACATCATGCTTTGGGGCTGTGTTTCTGCAAGGGGACATGACTACTGATCCGTTTTAAGGAAGAATGAACGGGGCCCATGTATCGTGAGATTTTAAAGCCAAAAACCTCCTTCCATCATGAAGCATTGAAGATGGATCGTGGCTGGTTCTTCAGCATACAATTATACCAAACGAAGGATTGGGCTCTGTAAAAGCATCTCAAGTTCCTGGAGTGGCCTAGCCAAGTCTCCAGACCTCAACCCCATAGAAAATTTGTGGGGGGTTGAATCCGTGTTGCCCCCAACACATCACTGCTCTAGAGGAATCTCATGGAGGAACGGACCAAAATACCAGTAACATTTTTGTGCAAACCTGGTGAAGACTTACAGGAAACGTTTTACCTCTGTCATTGCCAAAAAAGGTTATTTTACAAAATATTCAGTTGAACCAAATTTATTGACCAAATATTTTTATTTTCCACCATAATTTCAATTCAATTTCTTTAAAAATCCTACAATGTGATTCCTGGATTTTTTTTTTCATTTTGTCTCTTATAGTCGAAGTGTACCTTATTCTGAAAATTTCAGACCTCTCATCATTTTTCAAAAGCAAGGATAACTTGCACAATCGGTGGCTGACTAAATACTTTTTTGCCCCACTGTATTATAATGTAGGAAACTCCATTACCATGAGTAGAATCCAAGTGCAGTTTACTGCAGTAAACTTAAAATTGAGAAGTCAAAACAGGGTTGATGAATCAGAAGAGTACATTGAAAACAGTGAATAAACATGAAATATGCAGATCAAGTTTTGGACACCATGAACTCTGACCCCTTTACAGAAGCATCACTTCCACAAAGCGTACGTAAGTTCCTGGAAGCTCAGTATGGGGGCTGATTAAAGCAGATTTTTAATGCCTTAAGTCTCCAGTGCATGCCCTTGTGTTTCTATTGTAACAAGAGGTCAGGGGAGCTGCAACAGAACTGAAACCATGAATAACCTTGCGAATTAAATTTTGTAAACCCTAGGAACTTGTGGAGGTCATTACCCCGCAGGACAATGGCCACTGTACAGACACTTCCAGCTTGCTTTCATCCATGAGCACTCCCTCTGGCTCATAACACATAACCAAGAAGGATATTTGGTGTTTATGAAATTCACATTTCTCCACCTTAACATGCAGCAGATTCATTAACAGCCCTTGAAGTACAAGACGGATATAGTACCAGAATGTACACCAGAATGTTGTCAATGTATATCATGACCCACCGCTCAATGAATTTTTAAAGTATTTCTATGAAAGCTTAAAATACCGATGGGGCATTTACTAGACGGTATGGCATTACATTGTACTCATAGTGCCCCCTTGTGGTCATGTCTTCTACTGACTTCCTTCCCTAATTGTGATTTGATTATACAAGGTCTCAAATTTAATTTACATTTACGGCATTTAGCAGATTCCCTTATCCAGAGCGACTTACAGAAGTGCTTTTTATTCTTCTTAATTTAGTGAAAATGTTAGCACCTTGCAGTTTTTTCCAGGGCAGCAGGTACCAAGTCAAGGGGATGCGGGTATTTAACAATGCTAAATCAGAGATCAAAACTTGTTGTTAGTCAGAGATCTAAACTTTGGATTCAGGAATGGACAAAGGTATATACTATTTCCAGGAGACGTTGTACCAGGCAGAAGGTCTGTGGTGCAGTTCCATGGACAGTGTGGGGGAACAAACTGGCCTAGCTTTTCAAAAAGATCTCTCTTAAGTCAGTGTAACAGGCAGACACACTCTTGTGGCATACGGAATTCAAGCGCATTCTCGGCTGCTGAACACATAACCTGCTTAATTTTACACAATAACATACCTACATACCAACCAGTTTGAAGAACCAGTCATTCTTTTAAACCTGCTGGTAAGAAGTCTTCTGTAATGTAGGAGACTTACGACACAGGAGTACAAGCCAAGTGCATGTTTGATTTGATTTAGATTTCTCATGTTCATTCACTTAGCATTTTGTTGCTAATTGACACAAATAAAATATTAGCCCTTCTATTGTGAAACCATTCTTACTTTGCAGCATTTTCTTCCACACCTGTCTAAGACTTTAGCATAGTACTGTTCATCCATTGTTTTTATTTTCAAAAAAATTCTAAAATGCAAAATAATTACAAATGGAAATGCAGCATTTTGGTGTTAATCTGTTTATTTCTAGAAGTGAGTGAAGGCTTTGTGATACTTTACTTCCAGACTAAATGAGTGTAAATATTAAATCATACCCTTGTTTTTTCTGTGCAGTTTATGTTTTGTGATTTTCCACAAGGGAGCGATGGAAAGTGGTTGAGGTGGGGAAATTGAAAAAGGCCTTCATTAACAAAAGTTGTCATAATGCCAGACTGACCGCCGAGACATAGGTGAACAGACACCTTGCCAGCCTCCTTTCCAAAATGATGAAATGACTCCAGATTTACCTTTGGTTGTTTGAAGACAGCTGTACTGGACTCTGAATCTGAGACTTTAACTGAACACACACATCAAAAATTTGTTTGTTTTTAAGGGGGAATGTAAAAAAGTGCATAATTAAATGGTTGAGTCAGAACTGTTCATAGTAGTGGTGATAGGAACCAGATATCTGAAGAGATTATTGCCTCTGATAGCTCCCTCAAAGAAAATTATTACATCAAATTGTTAGATATGTGTTGCTTGATGTATGATGTCAAGTCAAGTCAAGTCAGATTTATTTATATAGCGCTTTTTACAATGGAGCATTGTCTCAAAGCAACTTTACAAGTTTAGATTATCTCCTAATAACTACGTCCAATCCCAAATTGAGCAAGCCTAGGGGACAGTGGCAGGAAAAACTCCCTAGTTCTAGGAGAAACCTGGGAGGACCAAGACTCAAAAAGGGTCCCCACCTCCTTGGTCGGCGTAGATGATAAATCTAAGAGCGAACCTAAAGTCATGGAGTCAAAAAATCGAATTAGAAATGTGAAGTATGCACATCGACATTAATTGGCCCAGGTATGAGTGATTGATCTAAGCGCGAACTACAGTCATGAGTCCATGGTCGAATAAAATTGAATTATGCACAGTGGGCGCTCCATCAGATGAACAAAATAATGTTGGGGCCGGAACTGCCGGAACACAGCTCGGAGAACACAGAAAATTGTAATTATTTTGATTCAGATCACAGTGGTTTTCTTAACATCCCTGATGCCATGTCCAATTCACGATGCCCAAGTGTAGCATGAGACCCCGGCAGATGAGCTATAAGCAGCATACTTAGACAGCTATAACGAGAGAACTGGTAGGAAACACAGCCAAGAGGGATCACATGAGACATTGCAACCCCACGAAGCGGCAGAAGACCGCAACCCAACGCTCTGATCACCATAAGACTCTTTACTATGACCCCCATCTCTGCCCTTAGTCTAAGGCAATGATGCATGAGTCATATCACCGAGGACCGAAGCCTAGGTTTTCAGCCTACCGCCCACTCGACACTCCCGGCTATCGGACAAGGCAGGCAGCCAGACATGACTCCCGACTCCGGCCCTCATTCAGCCAAGCCATGCACCTGGTCTAAATCTAGTCCAAAAGCCTGCTCAATAAGTTGTCTTTAGCCTAGACTTTAAAACTTTTGAGGGTGTCTGAATCTCTAACCTAAAGTGGGAAAGTTTATTCCATAGCTGGGGGGCCATTATGAGAAAGCCTTCCCCCTGCTGTGACTTTTTTAATTCTAGAACTAAAGAAGTCCTGCCACCTGCGAACGAAGTAGACGAGTAAAACTCCTCAAGATGTCACTCAGAATATGTGGGCCAGGCATGTAGAGCCTTAGAGTTTATAGAAGTATTTTTGTAAATCAATGCGGAATTTACTGGTACCAGGCAGTGATGATGAACAGGAGAGAAATGTCAAATTTCTAGTTCGGTTTAGCACTCGGGCACTGCATTCTGAACTAACTGAAGTTTATTTATAGATTTAACACTAGATCACCCAGTAGTAAGGGGCTTACAGTATCCAACCTTGAGGTTATAAACGCATGAACAGTTTTTTCTGCATCATTAAAAAGAGAGAGGATATTTCTCAGTTTAGCGATATTAACGTAATTGAAAGAAAGCAATTCGAGTGGATGTCTGCTATGTGCGCATCAAAGGAGAATCAATCAAATGTGACCCCTAAGTTTTTTCAGATTGACTGGGCCATACTGGACAGCCATCTAGATTTAGATCAGATGTAGCTAACCTTCTCCCTCACAGTCCTTGGGTCCGGCCACTAATAAGCACCTCCGTTTTTAATCTGAGTTTTAGTAAGAGAAAATTACATCACATCCATCTTTTTATTTCCATTTACACAGTCCTCGATTTTGTTAATTGTTAAGGCCTGTCTTAGTTTTGCTGATTATGTAACTGGTATCATCTGCATAGCAGTGGAAACTAATGCCATGTTTTACGAATAACGTGAGGCCTAGGGGTAGCATGTACAGAGAGAATAAAGCGTGCCAAGCACTGACCCCTGCGGCACCCATACTTCACTTTTGAGGCTTAGATCTTAATTATTTATATGAACAAACTCGTACCGGTCCAGTTAAGTAGGATTTAACCAAGAAGTGCTGATCCCTTATACCTACCTTCATTTTCTAGTCTGTTTAGTAAAACTCATGATCTATAGTGTCAAATCTGCACTTTAAATCTAACAGACAAGAAAAGGAAACACATCCCTTATCTGAGGACATTAACAAGTCATAAGTCCCTAGTAAATGTTTGTTCAGTACTATGATGGGGCCTGGAAGCCAACTGAAAAGTTTCATAAATTCATTCCCTTGGAGGTGACTACAGAGGCTGCGATAGACCGCTTTTTCCTAGATTTTGGACGAACGGTAGATTTTGAAATTGGTCGATAATTAGATATCACACAAGGGTCCAGATTGGCTTTTTAATCAGTGGTTTGATCACGGCGACTTAAAGGATTTTGGGCACATACCCAAGGTAGGGATGAATTTAAAATAACTACACTAGCGCTATAACCACCTATGTTATACTTTGTTTGAGTAGAGTGTAGAATTGGATCTAACAAACATGTTGATGACTTTAGACGAGCTGATCAGGCGTATATTTTCATTTTAGTAATTGGGGGTAAAAGAGTCTAACTTGATTTACGGCTAAATTAGAACAGAAATGTCTTCACTAGTGCTGCATCTGGAGTTTTCTCTGAACACGTTTGGGTGATGTGATGAGCATTGGAGTTTATGCCTATGTTTTCTCATCTATATTAAAGAAAGTCATGAAATCATTACTGTTAACATTACACATAAGGTGAGAGTCACGTTCTTGGGGTTTTTTTGTTAATTTGGAGACGTTAAAGAGAAAGCTGATTATTTCTTATTTTCTCTATGATTGAAGAGAAGTTGCAGCTTTAGCTTTAGTGAGGGCATGCTTCTACTCGCATGTCTGTCCCCCTCCAAGCATCTTAAACCCTCCAATTTACTATGTCCTCCACTTGCGCTCTAAATGCTGTGTTTCTTTGCTTATGTATGGGTGTGGTCATTATACCATGTGCTCAGCCGTTTTTTTCCCTAATACGTTTGACCCCTAGCAGGGGCAGTCGTGTCTCAGGTTGCGAAGCACACATTTAATTGCTCATTACCATCAAGATGATTGATCTCTGTAGGTGTATTAAATTTCATGTCTGGTAGTGTTTTAATAAACGCAGCTGGAGTAGTAGATGTGGATAGTGCCTTGGTGTGTAACGAGGCAGAAGATTTTATTTATTAGAGATAGCCTTTCCAAATACTAAAGAAGTGATCTGAATCGAATCACTTTGCAGGAAAACATCAAGGTTATCTATATTGATACCAAATGTTAATATTAGATCTAAAGTATGATTACAGCGGTGGGTTGGTCCCATCACATTCTGAGTGATACCCATGGATTCAAAGATGGACTCGAAAGCAATTTTAAGTGGATCCTGCTCATTGTCAAAGTGAATATTGAAATCACCTACAATTAAAGCCTTATCTGTTGACAGTAGTAAGCAGGAAAGAAAGTTAGCAAATTCCTGAAGAAATTCTGAATAGGGACCAGGCGGGCGGTAAATAGTGATAAGCTGAAAAGAGTGTGGTTTTTGTCTGACAAATTGTTTTATGGTAGTTTTCTGTTAAAGTTTTGGCTTAACATGTATTTTAATGACGGATTTTAATAAAGGCACAGTAGTCCCCAAAGAGAACTTATTTCAAATTCTGCACTGATTACCATCATCAACATTACATATTTAAAAATTCAAACATGTGTTGGTTCATTGATGGTTTTGGATAGAAAATAAAATGGCTATATCAAAAGTGACTACAACACAAATAAAACCGTTTTATCCGAATATCACCAGTGAACTGACACGTGTCTTCTGTGTTTTTAATATGTAATATTGATTTAAGGGAAAAATTAAATCTTTAAAAAAAAAGTTTCAATTACATTGTTTATATATTCCTCCTCCATGAGCAGAATAAAATGATTACAAACCATTTTAGACTTTACTTTCTGTGAAGAAGCTTTTAGAGGTACACTGCTTGGCCAAAAAAAAGAACACACTCTAATTTTCGTTGGACCGCCTTTACCTTTGATTACGGAACGCATTTACTGTGGCATCATTTCCACCAGCTTCTGCATAATTTTTTTCACAGAGATCTTGATTGTATTGATGATGGAAAATTTGGATCACTACGCAAAGTCTTCTCCAGCACATCCCAAAGACTCTCATTGGGGTTCAGGTCTGGACTCTGTGGTGGCCAATCCATGTGTGAAAATGATATCTCATGCTCCCTGAACCACTCTTTCACAGTTTGACCCTTCTGAAACAGATTAACATGTTTTCCACAACAACAGGTTGTGTCTTTCGACATGGTTGTTTAACAAACGAGAAGCTACTCACTGCATCAGTTAGGGTTAAAGAACTCGTTGCCAGCTGAAACATAATCACCAATGCAGAAATTATGCGATGGGTGGCTCTTTTTTAACTATTTAACTATTTGCTTAGTTAAATCCAGTTGGTGACCTTTTTTTGGCCAGGGAGTGTAGTTCCTATCAACACCAAAAGTTTGACAACTAACTTTCTGTAGAATTAAGCATTTTATACCAAACCACAGTGAATGATCATTTAACTCAGTTCAGCCACTGAAGATTCGGTAGTGTTCCACTCTAAGAACTGTTGTCTCTTAGTGTTCACATTGTTGTGCAGTTTTTCTATTTACTACATGTACTTCATGTAGTTAGTACTATTTACTACGTTAGTAAATATTGTTTTCTACATTATATAACATTTCTTTTTATGTTTGTATGCATTTTTTGTGTTTACACTTTGTGTTTATACTATGAGTTTCTCCAGGTATTAGTCATACACATATCAACTATACATGGATAAGAAAACTAGAAAACTAGTTCTCTAGAACTTCTTACAAAGAAATGCTTAGGTTTTTCTCCTTTTTTTCTCCATAGGGGGTTTTAGAAGAAATCATTCAGGAATGGGCAATCCTTTATGAATACAAAATTAAGAAATGCTCTATTTCTCCTCAGTCATAAAGAAGTCTATCTTAAGAAATACTTTTTTCTTTTGGGAATACTAACAGGCTGACATACAAAGGAAGTGATACACTAACATGAAACATGGGTTACACAATGCACACTGAAACACAGAACACCAGAGCTACAGAGACAAAAGACCAGGAAAGAGCACAAACCAGATGGGAAACCAGGACAACATGTAGGAGCCAAGGATCACCAGGGAGTGCAAAATGCAAGACAAGGAAGTGAACAGGAAGTGAAGTATTTAAAGGAAAAGGGTAGCAGGTGGAAACAGCCCCATCTGCTGTGGACAGAGGGGTTTAAAGCAGTGAGATCGTGCCAGTAACATTGTGCAGCAATGAATAAAATACAACTTTTTTTATATGAATTTAATTATTTTTGTTCACTGGAAAATGTTACAATTCATGAAGACAAGAGAAACTAAGACGACTGTGTGTGTACAGTATACATAAGTTTGAGAATTACAGTTGTTCAAAATTTATGAAAAATGAACTGATTGTCTTTATTGAAAATATAACAAGAAGGAACATTGAGATAATGTCCATATGTGAAGCAGTTTTCTTTCTCCATGGCAAAGCAAGGTAGACGATAATCTGAATAAAAAGTCAAAAAGGTCAGATTTTTTAACCCATTTTAACATTTTTAACATTTCTAACCCCTATTTTTAATCTTGCTTTTCTTCATCTTCTTTCACACTGTTTTACCATTCGTTTCACTCAGGGATGCATGAAATATATGTAACTGATGTTAATACATACGGTCCCCACTTCTGTGGTCACTATCTAACTCTCCCTCAATACTCCTCATCACTACCCTAACTCATCTTCACTGTCATTGGAAAGGCATAGCCATGTGTGCCCTATTCTCGCCATATTCTTCAGCACACTTTCCGCCTTGGTCATAGAACATTGAGGGTTTATGGTTCTAAACAAAATAATAAAGGTTGGTTTCAAAAATAAATATCAATCATGGCCGTCCATACCTACATCCCTCTATCTATCTGTCTGTTCTTATTGTTCAGATATATTCAGTGTTATTAACTAAGGGAATCAACGGGCTTCAACTGACTATACAGTAGTTCCATGTTTGTCCAATGTTGCTGTTGGGACGTACCTTAAATTTATATTGAATAAAATAAATAATATAAAAATAAAATAGCAAAACAACAAACAATTTTTGTTGAAAACAAACCAGGATTTACAACATATGAAACAACAGGTGATTAACTTATCACATATTATTTCAGTAATCTTTAAGTAAATGCTGCAATGTGTGAAAAATGGGAGGAGGAGGGACTCTTTTCTTCAGCTGATTCAAAATCATCACATGTAGAAAGAGAAAGACTTTGGGGCTCTGTCGGGTCCATGAAGATGTCATTCAAGTACATAACTGGTTAAAACAATGCCTCACCTTCTATTAACGCCTAGTGGTGTTTAAAAACTTTTTTTAAACTTATTTTTTAATATCATGAAGTTGTACAAGTATCTTGCCATATGGCACACCATGCAGTAGAGGTTTGTTTTGAAGTCTGTAATTCAGGCTGCCTATGACCTGTGTCCACTTGGGGAAGAAAAACTCCGCTCTACAGTGTTTTTAGAAGTAGATTGACTTTCTTCTCTGCTCCCATACAGGAAGTGCCGAGATGTGGTTTTTGTGTGTGTGTTTTCTCTGGAAATGTCTGTCGATTTCTAAGGTTTTATAGCAGTTTGAGGGCAGCAGTCCAATTTCCCTACATTTTCTAGATTAACTCTGACAGTGGTTTGTTTGTTCAGGAGAAAACATTGGAGGCTCTGCCAGACTATTGCTGATGTGGTTGATCTGATACCAATATGTTGTACCAGACTGCAGTTCAAAATACAAAACGCAATTCACGAGTTTCATCTTTTTATACTGGTTGCTGGACATTGTCTCAGAACCTTCTTCTGCCTGAGTGGGTTTTGAGAGCAGACAAGGCTTGTATGACCTATGCAGGTGGTAACATGCTGCTTTTCACACTGACAATCCTGTTGTCCCCATCTGACCAGGGACAGAGATTTTACTGTTAACTGCTTACATGTTCCTGTAAACTGCCCAGTGTTGAACAGAGGAGATTGTATAATCCCTGGAGCACACCAGTGAAGAGATTGAGATTTAGATTTCCATATTGATTGATGACGGTGCCTTCTCATTGAGTTGCTATAATTCTTGATGACAACTTGTCTATGTTCCCATCATGTTGCTCCCCCATTAGCATAGGCCTCTCTAATAATCAAGTTTAACTTGGCCAGTTTCTCCAGGTGTGTGTCACACAGGCCTTTTCCAGTGGTATCTTTAATATCAACAAATCCAACAACATGTTCAGCACTAACTGATGGCTGGCAGTTTACCACTCTCAAGACAGAAGAAAATTATTCAGTGTGGCCAATATTGGGAGAACAATCCATTATGATGTACTAAGCTTTTTTCACCTATCTGACCATTTCATCATGCATTTTGTCTCCAGTTAGTGCTATGATTTCATTTTGAATTTGGATGCTGAGGTAGTGCACCTTTGTTGGTAGATGTTGACTAAACTGAAATGGCCAAAAAAAAAAGAAACACATGGTATTCTATAAAGAATCTATAGAAGGCATGGTGTATGTTTTCAATTTAAGTGAATATTTTGAACTCGCAGATATTTGTCAATCATGGGTGCTTGTTCTGCCTGTGTTGGTGTTTTATCTTCCTGATCAAGAGGGGCAGGAGATAGAATGTTTGCTATTCCACTGGAGGTGGATGTTGACTGAACTGAAATGAATCAAGAACATGCAATTTAATGTTACAAGGACTCTTTAGAGTGTAATCCATATAGAGTATAATTAATTAAAAGTGCAATACTGAACAGTTAACATTATCAGCATTTGGAGGGGTCACCTTGTCTTTCTGCTTCGCTGCTGGTGCCAGAAATCGAAGTAATGATCCTGAGTGTTACGAGGGTGCACCATTCAGGAAAATGATGAACCCCAAAAACATATAAGAAGGATGGGACCCAAGTGCAGTTAGTTCCATATTTTTTTTGGTTTTATGAACGAAATTAACTTTAAATACTTAAACTAAATAATACTGCAATTGATAATATACAGAAATATGAAAGTCCTCTGTTTGTGTGGTGTGCAAACGTCCTGCTAATATTCTAGCGCTGTTTGGGGGGGCATAGACACACACAAGAACGTAACAGCCGCCCTTGAAATAAAGAGTGGGAACGAAATAAAAGCGAGGGGAATCCCTCTCTGCTTGCGTCAGAGCCGCGCCGCACACACACGCACACTCAGGCTGCCGCGCACCACGCGCACACCCAGGCTGCGTCAGCGCTCCACACAAGTCAGAGCGTGGAGAGGGAAACGGAGCCGCAGTGAAGCCGAGCAGCGTCCGGGAGAGTCGGGAGCAGGGCGGCGCAGAGGAGCTGGTGGAAAATTAAAACATCGCAAAAAACCTTCTTCTACTCTGCCTAAGTCCCTACGATGATTTTACCTCACGTCTCCCGACGCTACGAAATCGTGTACTCCTTCGCGAGTACAGATTACCGCTAAACCCTAAAATAAATGAAAGCCGAGAAAACAAAAGCAGGAAATAAGGGGGAGAAGCGCGGAGGCTCTAAAAAGAGCAAAAAGAGGAGACGTGTGAGGTCTCTGTGAGACGTGTGAGGTCTCTGTACGTACACTTTGCCAGCGAGTCCTTTCTGGCAAGGATCAGGGCTTACGGAGCGTGCCGGGGTCGAATGATCCGCCAGCTACTGCCTGTGGCTTAAATAGCCAAAGGCAGCAGCTGAGGATCATTAGGCTGTAATCAGCCGCTTTACTGACAAGGCGGCTGATTACAGAAGCTGCCAGGGATGCCACCGGCAAAGGTAGCTCAAAGCTACCCCTAGCGGCCAACGGTGGCACCCTTGACAGTACCCCCCCCAAGGGGCGGCGTCCTGTCGCCCCTAAGCGCATACCATCGCGCCTATGGCTTGCCGAACACGCTCGGGATTGAGTGTCTGGCGAACGGGGGGGGCCCTGGTAAGCAGAGCAACCCCCCAACAAGGGACCGAATGGAACGGGAGGGCAGTTTATGGCAGGTCTGGCCCCCGTTTTAGGCTTAGGGACCATACCGGCGGCTCCAAGGCCAAGACGGGCCACTGGCAACCGAGGGGCGAAAGCCAGGTCCCCCGAGGCGGAGGCCAGCGGTTCAGGCGTGGAGCTGGTCGCCAACGGCCCTGGGACAAGACCCGTCGGCTGGGAGGCGAGGCCCGGCATTGCTGGCGCCTCAGTGGTTGAGCTCCATGACCCAGAGACAGAGCTCGGCACTGGCGGAGAAGGAGCCAGAACCGACCTGCTGAGACAGACAAAAAGGACCGGGGCCAGGGACCTGGCCAGCCGCATGGACGCCAAGTGCCTCAGAGAAAGAGACAACAGAGGTGACCAAGGCGGAGCGGGGGTCGGTCCCAACAACCGAGACGCAGGGAGTGCTGGGCTCTTGAGCATGGGTCTGACGGCCCCGGTGCGGAGTTTAAGTGCGCAATAGGCTTCCATGCGGGGCCAGGCGGCGCAAAACGCCCAGACGTGGAGCTTTCTTGCTCAGACGCAGGGCTAACAGACGCAGCGGAACCAGGTACAGGGCCAGGGGACGCTAACCACTGAAGCACGGGGTCTGACTGCCCACGTGCAGAGTTTAAATGCGCAATGGGCTACTGTATGGGGCCAAGCGGCGCAAAATGCCCAGGTGTGGAGCTTCCTTGCTCAGACGCGGGACTTACGGGCGCGGCGGGCCCAGACACAGGTCTATGAGGCGCAAAACTCTCAAGCACGGGGTCTAAATGCCCAAGTGCAGAGTCAGCATATGTGGTCAGGCCAGGTTCAGGACCAAGAGGCGCTGGCTGTTGGGTCACTGACCTAGACAGTCTCAAGGCGGGTTGGACCTCGGGGGATGGTCTTAAGGCGGGCTCGGTCTCAGGGACCATAATGAACCTCTTCCTGGCCTGGAGGAGATGAAACTCCGCCTCCAAGGCCAGGTCATACAGCTTGTGGATTGAGGAAGGTGGTTCGAGTTGATCAAGCTCGTTCTGCACTTCCTCGTTGTGAGCCAGAGTGAAGTGGGTCATGAGGGCCCAATCATTGAACCCGGAGGGACCGGCTAGGGTATTGAAATCCCCCAAAAACTCCAGAATGGACCTGGGACCTTGTCTGAGATCCCAGGGGGTCTTGGAGGATTCACCTGCAACCGAGGGGTCCTCTCGGTGCGGAGAATTGGATCACGTGACCGGGGCACAGGGATCGAAGCGAAAGTTCGTGGTGCAGGTAGCGGTCTACGTGATCGAGGCGCAGAGGTCGACGGCAACGACCGGTGCGCTAAATACCCAGGCGTGGAGCTGTCTTGCTCAGACGCGGGGGTAGGTGGCGCAATGGGCTCCCGTACGGGGCCAGGTGGCGCTATATGCCTCTCCGTGAAGCTGTATGGCTCAGACACGGGGCTTGTGTGCATGGCGGGCCCAGGTACAGGCCCAGGGGGCGCCATACGCTCAGGCACGGGGTCTGACTGC